>CAJNDS010000198.1:2500-200259 GCA_905221605.1 Symbiodinium natans
TTTATAGGGGCTGCTTGGGAATTGGGAAGGCAGGATGAGGGTTAGGGTTTAGGGTTTAGGGTTTAGGGTTTAGGGTTTACGGTTTAGGGTTTAGGGTTTAGGGTTTAGGGTTTAGGGTTTAGGGTTTAGGGTTTAGGGTTTAGGGTTTAGGGTTTAGGGTTTAGGGTTTAGGGTTGGTCAGGGACTGCCATCCCTTCCCAAGGTCACCACCGACACGCAAAGCCGAACTAAAGCCCCCGAACTGTCCCAAACCCTCCGAGACCCCACCCCCACTGGTTGAGGAACCCTCAACCCGCCACAACACACCGCGCACCCCACCGCCAGATGAACACCCATAAGCCACCCTCACCCCACACAAGCCCAAGGCGATACTATAGGAGCCTGACGAATCAGAATAGGGTTTTGCGGGGTCACAAAAGCATAATGATAAAGGGACCATGAGAGAACACCATTAGCAATAATTCCGACTTCCCCCTTGTACTCACAGTCCTTAGTAGGAATTCTAGAACCCCCAATAATCATCCCTAGTGAGGACTGTTAGTATAAGGGGAAAACATCCCAACTTCAGCTACTATTTGCTACTACTTCCTTTAACCCGAATAATTTTGTTACCCCCAATTATAATCCCTAATAAGGACTTCTAGTATAAGGGAAGCATCCCAGACGATACCTTTTGTTGGCCATTTGCTGTCATGCGCCTTCTCGACGGGTAGCACCGGGTCGGGGGGAGTCTCCTTGGAGTTCAAGCTTTCAGTGGTTTAGGGTTTAGGGTTTAGGGTTTAGGGTTTAGGGTTTAGGGTTTAGGGTTTAGGGTTTAGGGTTTAGGGTTCAGTGCTTAGGGTTTCGGATTGGTTTCGGGGTTTTTTGCCATGGTACACTTCTCGATGTGTGCGCGTCATCCTGGGGCCATGCTAATCTCCGTCTCGTTCCCATTTAATCGGATGATCCACGGGTTTAGGGTTTAGGGTTTGGGGTCATGCTCAGGCAAGCCAGGCGAGGCACACACCAGGCGAGGAACCAACCAGTCTCAGTCACACTCCAGGCAACATGGTACCCATCCACAACCCTAAACCCTAAACCCTAAACCCCAAACCCTAAACCCTAAACCCTAAACCCCCTCAACTTCATTGCTGAAGTCTTTCTCTAGGCCTCTTTTGCTGGAGCCCCCGGACTCCGGCCACGACTATGCAAGCCTTCCCCTGAAACCTCTTTAGACCTCTTTCAGGCCTCTTGAAGTTGGGGAAGACACTGACAGGAGCTCAAGGACATGTGCTTAGAAGGGGTTTCGGGTTTAGGGTTTCGGGTTTCGGGTTTAGGGTTTAAGGTTTAAGGTTTAAGGTTTAAGGTTAGGGTTTAGGGTCTAGGGTCTAGGGCTTAGGGTTTAGGAAGCCTCCAGTGCGACTCTTGCACAGGCTCTTGGGTTGGGACTTCGAGAGGAACGATAAGGAACTCGCTTAGCGAGGTGGAGACGCTTTGGAATGATGGATAAATAGAACAATCCAACGAAGTTTGAAACTAGGGCCTAGGGCCTAGGGCTTAGGGCCTAGGGTCTAGGGTTTTGGATTCAGGGCCTAGGGCCTAGGGCCAAGGGTCGAGGGTCTAGGGTTTAGGATTTAGGGTTTAGGGTTTGAAACAGTGCTGCTGCGTCGCTGTGCGGGGAGTGCTCGCACCGAAAGCCTTAGTGCGACCAGCCCTCCCTTGGCCCATGGGTTTAGGTTTAGGGTTTAGGGTTTAGGGTTCAGGGTTCGGGGTTTAGGGTTTAGGGTTTAGGGTTTAGGGTTTAGGGTTTAGGGTTTAGGGTTTAGGGTTTAGGCACGGTTTAGGGTTTAGGGTTTAGGGTGTTGAGGAGGTTTAGGGGCTTTCGAGGGCTTTGAGGGCCAACTCGGCGCTGTCTCTGATATAGGGGCTTCTGATAATAGGCGTACACTCCTAGGGGTCCGTTTGAAAGGGGGGTTCTACGATATTTGGGGGTAAAAACGTACCACAATTCTAGGAAACCCCATATCAGAGCAACCGGGCTTTTGGGGGACTGGGGTTTTGTGTGGGTAGGCTCTATTAAACGGAGAAGCCTCGCCTCAATCGGCACGATACTTGGGCTCTCAAGCAGTGTTCCTTGCAGCAGTCGTGGATGTTCGACTGCTCAAAATGATTGAGGCACCCCTTCAACTTGCTGGCAACTCCTACAACCTGAATACCCCACACCACCAAATACAAGGAGTTTTAAACGGTGACCCTCATCTTTGAACAACGTACATGTGAACCGAGATAAACGGCTATAGGCGGAAACGGCGTTGCTCATCACTGGGTCACTGGGCAGCTTGAGGGAACCGCTGTTTCAGAGCTGGGCCACAAAAAACCTCCGTGAGGCTGGGCACTTGGTCGACGGCTTTCGGGGTTCTTGGGTGCAGGGCTCCGATCATGACCCACCCATTCATCCAAGCTTGAAGAGGCTCCCCCGCAATGCCCTGCCAGCCAAGCCACTCGGCCAAACACTGCCTCAAGATCAGAGCGTGCAAAGTATCAAGGACCCTTGCACGTGCATTGGATTTGGTCACGGTGTTTCGAGAACTGCTGCATGTTCAACACCTATCGACACTGCATTGCAACGATTCAGGGGGGGTAAGCAAATAGGGAGATTGGAAGGTATCTGCGTGCTATGCACGGCCATCCACCGTGCTGGCATGCGTGGACACGCTACACAGGCATGCGTTTGTCAAAATGCTCCCAGCCCTTCGACTGCTGAAGCATGTTCCCAACACATGAAGTGAAGAAGCCTCGTGTGAAGAGCAAGCAGAAGTGGCTCTGTGTGCGCTGCTTGCCCACGGCATGCCACACATCAACTCTGACGGCCTTTCATCTCCCTTAAAAAAACCCGAAAGATAGGCCAAGGCCCGCACCCGCGTCAGTGACGACCTAAGCTGGGGACATTTCAACTTCCGGGATTCAGGGGGCCCAGAGTCGAGGTCCACACGAGCTCAGGGTAGAGGGCAGATGGCTTCATCTCAACGGTCAACGGATGCAATCTAAGCAGAGGAGGCCGAAACTCAGCATTCATGTTGCTGACGGAACAGAGACCTGCATGTATGCGGGAAACACACATACACACAGACTTATCTACTGACAATGCCTTAATCGACACTGGGCTTTGTATAGCGCTGCTTGCAACTGCCGAGTACAGGCACAATAATTCTGCACAACCCCTCAAACCCCCGCGAGTTACAGCAGTTCGAACCTCGAAGCCCCGAACCTCACACCGAGCCACCTCACATCGAAACCCACAAGCCCGACGGCCCCTAAGCTCCCAGCATGATACCGTGATGAGGTTCCGATCTGCTGCCGCCTACGCCGCGGTCTCTCTCTCTCTCTCTCTCTCATTCGCACCCCTCCCCCCTTCCGTCGTCGGATTCGTCTTCATCTTAGCAGTGGTCGTTGTTTTTCTGCTCCTCCTCCTCCTCCTCCTCCTCCTCCTCCTCCTCCTCCTCCTCCTCCTCCTCCTCCGCCTCCTCCTCCTCCTCCTCCTCCTCCTCCTCCTCCTCCTGCCGCCGTCGCTGCTGCAACGGTGTCGTCACCGCCGTCGTCGTCATCACGACTTCGTCGTCATGGTCATCGTGTTGCTCGTTGTACTTGCTCTTCCGCAGGCTCATGTCTCAAATTGGCTGAAGGAGGCAAGGATACTTTGAGGAATGATGAAGGGTCTGGAGGAGTTTCGTGGCTTATAGGTGGTTGAACAAAAAACACTGCATGGCGATGAGCAGTGGCCCAAATACTTCGCACAGCTTCTGCCCACCAGAGTCAGACAGATGCATATCAGCGCAGACGCCAAGCCAAGGGAAGGACTGTACCACAGTGTAATCTACAACCCGCATGCACTTTCCGCCGGTAGGTGAACGTACAAACCCTAAGCCCTAAGCCCTAAGCCCTAAACCCTAAACCCTAAACCCTAAACCCTACCTAGGCTACACCTGACTGCACATCTAACTTTGACCCGAGTGTGACAACTTGGCCCGAATTCCCCCGCGCTTAAGTGCAGAGCGCCAAAACCTGAAAACCCGGGAGTCAAGCTCCCCCCCCTAAGGTTTAGGGTTTAAGGTTTCTGCTGCAGGGTTTAGGGTTTAGGGTTTAGGGTTTAGGGTTCAGGGTTCAGGGTTTAGGTTTTAGGGTTTAGGGTTTAGGGTTCAATGCCGTGAAACCCTAATACACTAGGGCGCTGAGTGCCCGAGCCGGAGCGGGTGCTCAGTGTCCTTCCGACGTTCGGCGTCGGCTCAAGAGCCTATAGCGCTGGCTAAGTTTCGTTTGCTCTCAGGCTTTCAGGGTTCACGACCCTAAACCCTAAACCCTAAACCCTATACCCTAAACCCTAAACCCTAAACCCTAAAGAAGGGTCTTGTCACAGTGGCTTTGGGCAAGCCCATGGATTGAAATCGAACTGCACAAGTTGCGGACGAAGGAAGGCAGTCTGTTGCCTGTTGTTGCTTGCCCGACGTGGGGCAACATTTCCCCAGTCTCTCCAGCAGGCCCCTCCAATAAAGCCCTTAAGAAGCTTGAAGCATGCATTGATACTAGGCGGGTCCTCTTAAGTCTGCGACCCTCCATAACCTAACCGTAACCGGCATGGGCTTTCAGGGCTCTGTAAGCCTCAGCCCTTACGCAAAGCTTCTTTCCACCTTCTTGGCTGTCTAATATAGGAGCCTGAATAATTAGAATAAGGTTTTGGGGGTTATTATAGTATTATAAAGGGACCCAACGGGAATACTATAAGTAATTATTCCGACCCTATATTAAAGTTTTGGGTTTGGCACTTGCGCCAAATTCCGTGAGCAACCGTGCTCGCAGGTGGCGGCTGGTTGCCAAATGTCTTGGGGAGGCTCTCCTCTGAGCACTTATCACCCCATATAGAAGGGGTATGTATAGGGCCTTATATACTCCCTTAAAGGGTATATCGGGTACTTTGAACCCCAATTCTCATTGTACTTGTAGTGCTTCGGAAGGGAAGCTCGTTAGGGACTTTTTGGGTCATGAAAAGCCACCCTGCACTGCCCAAGCCACTTGCATTTGCCGGTCAGAGGAGGAGTTTCCGCGCCACGTCTGTAAACCCTACACCTTTAGGGTTTAGGGTTTAGGGTTTAGGGTCTAGGGTCTAGGGTTTAGGGTTTAGGGTTTAGGGTTTAGGGTTTAGGGTTTAGGGTTTAGGGTTTAGGGTTTAGGGTTTAGGGTTTAGGGTTTAGGGTTTAGGGTTTAGGGTTCAAGCAGCCTTTCCCTGAGGCCCGGAAGCCTGAAACTCGAAAGCATCAACGTCCAAAGCATCCCGAACCCTGCATATGAATGCCCTCAACCCAGCCCTAAAGCCCTTAGGCCCTGAAACCCGCAAACCTGAAAGTCCGTTCTCCAGACTACGGCTCCTTGCGCCTCCTAAATCCCTCCTCTTGTTGAGCCCTAGAACCTTGTACGATACGGGCCTCACTACTTAGAAAAGGGTTCTGGGGGGTTATTGTAGTATACTCATAGAAAGGCACCATAATGGAATACTCTTAGTAGTTCTTCCGACCCCTATATACTTCAGGGCCTCCTAAACCCTAAACCCTAAACACTATATATAATTCAGGGCATCCAGAAACAGGATCTTTCTTGGTCCATGGCTCGCTCACCCGCCCGGCGTCGGCGGATCTGCTCAACGCCCGGCATGGCCTGAGAGCAGAATCATGGGATGGTTGCCCCCATTTTTTAAACAGTCCTTTTAAGGGGGAGTAGGGTTTAGGGTTTAGGGTTTAGGGTTTAGGGTTTAGGGTTTAGGGTTTCGGGCTTAGGGCTTAGGGCTTAGGGCTTAGGGCTTAGGGCTTAGGGTTTAGGGTTTAGGGTTTAGGTGGTACCCCCTATAGAGCATCCCTAGTAGGGACTGCGAGTATAAGGGGGGAACATCCCAATTCATGGGTACTTGTAGGTAGGGTTAAGTAGGGCAACCATGGCTACAACCATGCTTAAATCCTATTGTCATCCCTATTCAGGACTCTTAGTAAAAGCGGAACATCCCAAGTTTAGGGTTGAAGTCCTGAACCCAACAGCAGAAGGCTTGTGGCGGGAGGGGGGGCCCAACAAAATCCTGATCCGGAACTCAGGGCTTAAAGCTGAGATTCAACACTCGGACAACAGCTTTCGGGTTTAGGGCTTCGGGTCAGAACAGTTGTCGCTCTTCCTATTGTTTGTTGATATGGGGATTACTCTTCCTGTTTCGATTATAGGGCCTTATTATTACGACTTCTATCATTACTACTATTGCTGATTGATGTATATGTATGCATATATAATGTCAATGTTACTATAACTCTTTCACTGTTTCTATTATAGGGCTTTATTAGAACCATTGATTATGAATATATACATATACTTTTTGGGCACATCTGCAATCAGCCTCACGAGCCTCCTGCTAAGTCGACAAGTGCCAGTCAGCACTGGTCAAATCATGCAAAGGGAAAGGGGAAAAGTTGCTGTTGGGACATCACGTCACAGGCCAGGAGATATGCCATCCCAGCATGGAACAATAGAAGCGAGCGGCTTAACTTTGACACAGCGGTCTAAGGAAGCTATGTCACCAGAGACCCGAAGAACCCAAACCAAGACCTTAGAATGATTGTTAAACTGTCTCGAACAAGTGAGTCCGGACTGATTTCCGAACCCGAATGACTTCATGTGTCTAATACCTACAATGTGTTCAGCAGCGACACCATGTTTGGCCAAAATTTGTAGAAAGACATCTTTGAATCTGCGAACAAATACTCCAACAGTCATCTCGTGATCACATATCCCTGCAAACAGGCCATATGTCGCCACAAATTCAACTGCGAGGGCCACCCACGTGGTCCTATCCATTGTATGCTTAGTCCCCCACTTCCATCGGCCATCAGTAATAAAGGCGGAAAAAGCCGAAAGCATTAACATATACATATATATATGTATTACTATTTCTATTCTTGGGGGCTTTCTTCCTACCATTTCTATTAGGGCGTTTTAGGACACCAAACGACTAGGGTCTCCATGCCCTTCTGCGCGCTACACCCTAAAGCCGAAACCCTAAACTCTAAACCCTGACCGCCCGGCCCTTGCTGTAAGCTCAAAACTGCCTGGAAAGTGCTATGTGTGTTTGGGGTTTAGGGTTTAGGGTTTAGGGTTTGGGGTTTAGGGTTTAGGGCTTGGGCTCTCACACTCGCACAAGGCAGGCAAGGGTTTAGGGTTTGGGGTTTAGGGTTTAGGATTTAGGGTTTAGGGTTTAGGGTTTGGGGTTTAGGGTTTGGAGGCCCCCCTCGTGACACGAACGTCGAAAGAAGCCACGTGGGAGCCTCAAAGTAGGCTGGCATCCTGTGACCAACCTGAGGGAGCTGGGTCTTCAGAACGGGACGACTTCGACTTCCAAGCAGGTAGCCCTAAAGCCTAAACCCTAAACCCTAAACCCTAAACCCTAAACCCTAGATGAACCCTAATCCCCTAAACCCTAAACCCTCTCTAGTCTACGTTCATTTAACGGCTAATGGATTCGCGGTCTAGCTTAAACAACAATTCGTCGCGGCCAAGCACCCAAAAAATAGCACCAACACTTCGCGGACAAGCACCAACAACTCGCGGACAGGCCCCAACCATTCGCGCACAAGCACCAACAATTCACGGACAAGCACCAACACTTCGTGGACAACCTTACAACGAGAAAAAAAAATATGTTCATCATTTTATGGGATCCTATGGGTGGGTGGGCCGATATTCGATAACGGAGTACGTAAGGAGCTTCACTAGTGAATGCTTGGACTTGAAATGCTGAACACCCTAAACCCTGAAACCTAGACCTTAAAACCCTTCAATTCAGGACTGCCTTTCTCTATAGTTCATTCATATTTATGGGTCAAGCTGGCAAACCAAACATCCGAATTGTCGGCCCCGTGCATCTTCCTAGCTGTCAGGCGCCGTCGCATCTCCGTGGTTTAGGGATTTGCGACGCTCACTCTCACACTAGGCGCTCACTCTCGCACAAGGCTGGTTTAGGGTTTAGGGTTAAGTTCGGAATGTCGGGGTACCATGGAGGAGCCAGCATTAATATCCCCCGCAAGATCCCACCCGCCCCCCTCCCTCTGCCTTGGAATATGTACGCCCGTTTGTCGAACCCAGGTTCTGAGCGTGTACGCCCTCAACCTTAAAGCCTAACCCTAAACCCCTAAACCCAAAAAAAAACCCCTAAACCCCTAAACCCCTAAACCCCTAAACCCCTAAACCCAAAAAAACCTAAACCCTAAACCCGTGTGCTGAACAAAACTGGCCGTACTATCGCTCTTTCTGGTACATAGCTCGGCCTATGCCGAAACACGAAACACCCACGCTTCCCCACACCCCGCCTCCCCCCAGACTGGGCTCTTGTGAAGGAGATCTGAAGAAGCCTCAAGTAAGCTACCCAATAAATAACATGGTATCCTTGTTCTGGTAGCTAACCCTAAACCCTAGACCCTAGACCCTAGACCCTAACCCCTAACCCCTAACCCCTAAACCCTAAACCCTAAACCCTAAACCCCACAGTTCCTTAGACAAGGACCAGGCCGAAAGGGACCCCCATCTAGAACTACCATAGGGCCGGAAGAATCACGAATAATCGTCCCTTATGATCCCTGTATAATTACACGAAAATGACCCCCAAAAGCCTGTTCTAACTATTAAGGCCCTATAGTACCCCTAAACCCTAAACCCTTAAAGTCTGTGCTTCAGACACCCGCCTCGGGCCTCTCCAGGGCCGTCAGAGACGGGGGCCGGCCCCTAGATGAGGGGGGTGGTGGTGCGGGTTTAGGGTTCCACCCCCGCCCCGCACACGCACACGTAGGAGTTAGGGTTTTGGGTTCAGGGTCAAAGCTTTTAGGATATAGGTCTTAAGGTTTGAGACTCTGTGAGACTTTGTGAGACTTTGTGATACTTTGTGAGCGCTTGGGTACTTGTGCTGGTGGACTGTAGAGGTGGCACGAGGACTTTTCCAACCTTTGAACCTTTGAAGAGTCTGAAACACTAAAAAGACGGTTGAGAATTTTGAGACTTTGTCGAATGAAAAACACGAACGACCTGGGGCTCGACAGTTCGGAGGTTGAAGGTTCGACAGATTTCGGAGTTCGAAAGTTTGAAGAGAGGGAAGTTTAGGGTTTAGGGGTTTAGGGGTTTAGGGGTTGAGGGGTTTAGGGGTTTAGGGGCTTAGGGGCTTAGGGGTTTAGGGGTTTAGGGGTTTAGGGGTTTAGGGGTTTAGGGGTTTAGGGGTTTAGGGGTTTAGGGGTGTAGGGGTTTAGGGGTTTAAGGGTTTCGGGGTTTAAGGGTTTAGGGTTTCGGGTTTAGAGTTTAGGGTTAATTGCTTAATGTGACAAGATCAACTACACGCTCATGAGAGCAAACAGGGCGGGGACGGCTTTCCAGCTCGAAAGCTTCAAGGGCTTCTCAAGCCTGGAGTTCGAGAACTTAGAAGAGTGCGAAGCTTGAACCTTTGAAGTACCAAAGGAGGTTTGGGTTTAGGGTTTTTGGGGTTTTGGGGGTTTTGGGTTTTGGGGTTTAGGGTTTTAGGGTTTAAAGGTTTAGTGCTTGTTGTTTGAGATTTTGAGAAATCGAGAGATTGAAGCTTCGACAAGTTTTCAGACCCTTGGGAGTTTGAAAGTTTCAAGCTTCAAGCCTTGACGTTTGACGACGCCCGAGCACGAAAAGTGTGAGTTTTTGTACATTTCGGAGATTCGCAGATGCAAAAAATCGAACAGCACGAGTTGGAAGTTTAAAGGTTCGACATCGGTCTCGAAACGACGGATCTTGAGTGTCGCGCAACTCACACTGCACGGGAACGCGAAAGCGGGACGAAGATGGCATCGCAAAGAGAGGGATCGAAAACCCCCTGACCCAAAGAGCCCAATCTTGCTTATTTAAGGAATATACCTTAAATCATATAGGGATCCTGAATATGATTTAAGGTATATTCCTTACTTAAGCAATATTGGGCTCATTGGGGAGCGGGCCTGGTGCTCTAAACGCGAAGCCCCAGTTCCTGAAGCAGGAAAACCCCAACTGTGAAATCTTGCTCCGAAGGCCGGTGAGCTCTCGAACTCGTACGGGCGTCAAACTATCAATTGAGTCCATGGAAGATTCAAACATTCAAGCTCACGCGGGCTTCGAACTCTCCAGATCTTTCAAACTTTCAATTGTCGCGGCGTCGGCACCGCCCTCTCCGAAGTACGAATGAGCACAAACAGCAAGCTCGTACCCTAAACCCTAAACCCTAAGCCCTAAAGCCTAAACCCTAAACATTAAGCCCTAAACCCTAAACCCCGGAACTCTCAAGCACAGCCGCGGCTCAGGCTTTCGAGTTCTTCTTATACACCCCTGATACCCTCGCTCTAACTCTCTTATAATTCCCCTTCTTCGCCTCTTATACTCCCTATACCACCCTCTTGTGCCGTAACCTCCAACCTGTCAAACTTGGCCTCGGCTTCTTCACGTGGGAACTCCGACTTGGGTATTTTAGGGCTTTACGGGTGACTGAGGTAGGGAATTCGGGTGTAGCGCTTAGGGTTTTAAGGGTTTAGGGCTTAGGGCCCTTGAAAACCCTTGGGGTCCCTTTTAATGGTACCGAAGTCACCGACTTCCCTACGAAGAAGGACCCATAAGGGTGCTGAGGTTGACTTAACAGGGTTGAGCGTTTAGGGTTTAGGGTTTCGGGTTTAGGGTTCAGGGTTTCGGGTTTCGGGTTTAGGGTCTAGGGGATTCAAGGGGGGGTCAGGTACCTAAGGAACCTTAGGGAATCTTGGGGAGCCTTGGGGAGTTGTAGGGAGTATTAGGGGGCCTTGGGTTACATACCCCCCTTGAACCCCCCTGCCCTAAGAACCCTAAACCCGACCTGAACCCTGAACCCTAAACCCTAAACCCTAAACCCTAAACCCTAAACCCTAAACCTAAGAACCCTATAACTTAACCACCAGCACCTCGACCGGCTGGCTGGATCCATCTCATCGTCCTCACCTCGGTTTTGACGACCCGGGGTCAAAGGTCTTAAGGAAGTTTAGGGTTTAGGGTTTAGGGTTTAGTGTTTAGGGTTTTTTTGCCACCCGCTTAGCTGACCTCTAGGACACCTGCAGGGGAAAGTCTGTTTAGGGTTTAGGGTTTAGGCTTGAGGCTTTAGGCTTTAGGCTTTAGGGTTTAGGGTTTAGGGTCTAATGGGCTGGACTGGGCATTTACACCGTGTGAGCGCGTCGTCCCCCTCCCCCACAACCTGGAGCCACGCCCTACCCCCGAACCCTGAACCGCAAACACTACAGTAGCACCCAAACCCACCCCAACGATACGATTGGAGGGGGTGCATTGACGTTTTCTTGTGATTATAACAATATACATTCGCATCCTGGGGAGTGCCTAACATTGGATGACCCAAGGGCTTTCACCTTTCCGAGGGAGGGGAGTGGGCAGTTTAGGGTCCCAAGGGTTTAGGGTTTAGGGAGAACACCTCAGGCCATCGGAAACCAAACAAAGCGGCCGGGCTACCACAAAAACCGCCAGGCCCTTTTCAAAACGGGCTCCCTAAACCCTAAACCCTAAGCCCTCATCATGCTGTGGGGACGCTGAAGTCGGACGCTTCGCTCAAGCTGGGACAGAGAGTTGCAAGTCTACTTGCCGGTCTGCTTGGAGGTTCATGGGTAGTTCTAAGTATGGTTACAAAGTATGGTAAATATACTTATAACACCTGATAACCCTACCTATGACTACCGATGAACCTCCAAGTAGGGTTTGGATCTTCCGCTCGCTCCCGCATAGGGGTGTAGGCCCCCCCGACACCCCTATGCTCCCGCATAGGGGTGTAGGCTCCCCCCGAAGATTAGAACTTACTACCCTCTCAGTGCGAGTGGCTGAAGGCGGGTTCAAGATCATCGCTCTCCGCGTCCGGCATGGACTGCTCAGAGGACCTCCTGCGCACGTCAAAGACTGTGGGGCCACGCCGCAGCACGCGGACTTTGCGAAGCTTACAAGGCTTGCTCCTACTTGAAGGTTCAAGGTACTTATTTACCAATTATGACTGTACTTATAACTGTACTTATAACCATATCAGGGCACTTAAGGGGCTTAGAAGTGGGTTATAAGTACAGTTGTACTTTGGTTAATAAGTACCATGAACCTCTAAGTAGGTTCATGAATACGACAGCGCGGCTTCGACTCTCACGACTCCAGCAGCCCGCTAGTCGGGATCCGAACTTCACGACGCTCCGGCGGGCCATCCAATTTGGGCGCCAATTTATGGGGTGGGCTGTCTATGCGCCCTCTGAATATCCTTTGCGGGGCACCCGCGCTTCTGCGAGGCAGCGGGCGGTTCTGCGAACTTCTCCACAAGGCTATTGTAGTCTTCCCTATAGGTTCTGCGTGGCTATGCGGGGCTCGTCGGGTTCTGCGGGGGTGTCATGGGGTGTCTGTAATCTGTAGTTCTGCGGGGGTCATTCAGGGGGTCGGGTAGGGCGGCCCACCCCATGAATTGGCACCCGACAATTCCTCGCACCTACTCAAAAAGAATTTTTATTTTGGGGGGGGGGGGGTTGTTTACATTAATAACTCGCACGGATGTTTTACAGGCATGTTCATCATCAACATTTTGGCTCCTTATTCACCCAATATAGAAGCTCCAAGTAGAGTCTGCCAAAAAGAGACGCCACTGGCTGCTCCGTCCTTCTGGCCCTGCGCCCGCCCTTCCTGCCCACCTTGACACCTCGTGCCTAAAAAAAACAGAAAGCCGGAGGACCGGAGAGCCACATGAAGTACTGCTGTGGGGTTTGTTTAGGGTGCAGGGTCTAAACCCTAGACCCTAGACCCTTTTTGTTTAGGGTTTACGGTTTGGGGTTTAGGGTGGAGCTCCTGGCTGAAGGAGATGTCCGCTTTCGCCTGGGATGCTGCAGAAAGCTTGTACAGCCCCAGAGGGTTTAGGGTTTAGGGTTTAGGGTTTGGGGTTTAGGGTTTAGGGTTTAGGGTTTAGGGTTTAGGGTTTAGGGTTTAGGGTTTAGGGTTTAGGGCTTAGGGCTTAGGGCTTAGGGCTTAGGGCTTAGGGCTTAGGGTTTAGGGTTTAGGACATCGGAAGTTGGGGGGGTTGGGGGGGGAGGGGGCGGAAGCGGATCCCACTGAAGGCTCAGGGTCTTGGAGGATTTAGGCAAGAAGAGCCCCTAAGATTGCTTAATCAAAGAATATACCGTAAATCATATTAAGGATCCTTAATATTCCTTAATTAAGGGATATACCTTAAATCATATAGGTATCCTGAATATGACTTAAGGAATATTCCTTAATTAAGCAATATATGGGGCTCTTTGGGAACGGGGTTCGGGAGGTGAGTGCGATCTTTCAAGGCACAGCGACAACTCAAGCTCCCGCCCTCTCTTTTGCTTGATGGGAACCTCGAAGCTTAGAGGTGCTTCCAGTTCAGCTTCTTGGGACCCTCAACCCTCAACCCTCAACCCTAAACCCTAAACCCTAAACCCCAAACCCTAAACCCTAAACCCCCTAAACCCTCAACGCTAACTAAGCCCCAGGTGTGGGGCTAGGACTGGGTGATGCTGCGGAAACTCCCCCGCAGGAGCCCCTGGAATTGAAGTCAAGGCACCCACGGCCCTTGCTCCCGACACGCCCGACTTCCAGGGACTGTGACCCTGAAGCAGCCTGGCACGGGCACGGGAGTGCTTTAGGGTTTGGGGTTTAGGGTTTCAGGGTTCAGGGTTCTGGGTTTAGGGTTTTAGGGTTTGGGGTTTAGGCCTTCACCCGCCTAGCCGACACAAAGGCGCACTGCCGGGAGTAAAACACGTGCTGGTCCGTCATTATAAGGGGAATCCTGCTATTTGGGGACTAAAAAACGGGGTCCTTTATTTTCGTAAACCCCCACATCAAGCACAGACAAAGTAGCAAAGTCCATCACCTGCAGCGGGCTTTGAAGTCGGAGATTCGATCATGTTTTTGCTCCATGGTTCCAGAAAGGCGCATAGACTAGGACATAACAGTGTGCAGACTATCCGAACCATTCCGTCCTCCCAACGAGCTTTATACACGACATAACGACAACTGCACCTACGCGGCTGTAAAGAGTGCAAGCAGCCATTCACCACACTGCAAACTTGCACTAGCTTAGTCTAGGACAGCTGTACTGGCTTGGCCCCTTTCAAGTTCATCCCAAAGCAACCAATACCACCGATTGCATAAATCCAACAGATCCAAAACCCACAAGGAGAAGCTGCGAACCAACTCCGACTCAAGCGGGGAATGACAAAGTTGAAGATGATCCAATTTCGCTCCATGAGTCCGTTGTGGAATCAACAAGGCCAACTTAACCATCAATCCCCATCCCATGCGGATCAGAGAGCGCTCGAGCCCTTGGGCTTAGGGTTTCGGGCGAAGGGCACACGGCCAAAACCTATCATCTCAGCAAGCAGAAAAAGCTTGAAACTAAACTTCCCATGCAAGCGGCCATCTACTCGTGGATCCACCATGCCTAAACGACATGTGGTTCATCACGACAACGGCCACGCAACTTCCCTGCCCAACTAACGGGTCGGCTTTCAGCAAGCTTCCATCCAGGCATGGCCTTGGACTTTGTCGAAGCTTCCCAACCGACGAAATCGGCCTTGCAGAGCACAAAACTCGTGTTTTCGTGAAATGCTGCAAGACCTTTACTCCACTCGGCATGTTTCCGCAGCCCAACAGTCAGTGTCAAAGACTGCTTGTCTGTGGCTTTCTTCAGCAACAAGGCTGAACTGAGAACTGGGGCCGGCGCACGGACGCAAGTGCAAGACGCACTCTTTGGGTTTTAGGGCGCACTCTTTGGGTTTTAGGGCCTAATTAGGGCCTGAAACCCTATACCCGAAACCCGAAACCCGGACACACGCCTCGGAGAAGTCTGTTTCTTCGCTGTCCTGGATGGGGCCCACATGGGACCTGGAACCCTCACCGCACAGCACTTAGGGCTTGGGTTTCGTGTTTCAATATAGGGGGTCGGAAGAAGTACTAATATTATTCCTTATGGTCCCTATGTAATTGTGCTATAATAAGCCCGAAACTCTATTCTAGTTATTAAGGCCCCGGTATTGGGTCTGACTCTTTAACGGCTTTGCGGCGTCCTTGTTGCAGAGTTCAGAGGACATGAAAAACTCGTCGATCGGCATGCCCGGTTCCACTTCCTGCTGCCCGGGTTTGGGGTTTGGGTAAGGTTAATAAGGGCTTAGGGTTTCGAATCCTAACCATCGCATTCGGTGTGGCAAGGGTTCAGGTTTGGGGTTGTTTTTTTGCCATCCGACTAGCCAGAGCACCGCGGGGCCCTACGGTCCGACTGACGAGAACTGGAGAACTTCCCTTGGCGTTACGCCTTGATGGGATCGCCTTCAGGCAGTCAGACTAGGACATCTATGGGGCTAAGTCCAACTAGTCATTACCAATACTGGTGCAAAAGCCCTCCCCGCCGTGGAAGCCACCGTGGCTTCCACCGTGACGGTCGTTTGTAAATCCACCCCTCGTCTTAGCTCCAGCCATTCTGCCGAGTTCACCTCCAGTTACGCCCGCCTGTGGCACCTCACTAGCTTGAACATTCCGTTCGGAGCTAAGCGTTTGCCCTAGGGCGGCTTTGGCCCCTGGCTGATGCAAGGTTCTCGACTGCTATGTACACGGTCGCCGTCCCTAGGATTTAGCGACTCGAGCCTGCTGACTGAAAGTTGGACATTGGCTTCGTCAGTGTAAATCGGGTCAGCCGCGGTTTGCCGGGACCGCCTATACTTAGAAGAAAAGATTCCATCGCTACCCACAGCGCCCAAAGAAAGTATTCATCGTCTGGGTGACCTGAACTGTCACGCACTCGAACTGCGCTGCCGGCGGTTTGGGCTAGGGATTCGCTTCACATACCTATACCTGCCACTTCAAACATCACTGGCCCGTCCAGGTTACACAGTAATTAGGGGGCCACAAGTGTTTGAATTCTGAATTCGAGACGAACAGAGGTCATCACGGGGAGTACATCTGGGCACGCCTTTGGTCAGTTGCTAAGTGACCATCCTTGACTCCGCCCACCTTAATGTGTTCGGACTAACTCGCACGCCCTCCCCACGAGACGTGATACTCACAGAAGTGCTCATAGTCTTTGAAGGCATGGTTCTCGATTGTCACGAGCAGCCCAAAGACGTCAGGCGCGAAAAGACCACCGCTGACGCAGACACCGCAGAAGCTGGCGCGCTCCCAGTTCTGTCGAAGGCAGATGGAGGAGCGGTACATCATGGCCTCCAACTTCGCAAAGTGACTGCGCGCGTTGAGTAGGCGTGCGTAAACATCGTCGCCTTTTGATGACCAGAGCTGCGACGGCGTAGTCGAACGCATAGTCCGACATCACGGCAGCGAGCGAGGTGTTGCCAGCAAGCGTCAGAGGCTCGCCCGAGGTTTTGGCGTACTTAACGATTGCCTTAAAGAATCGGCTCACAAGCTTCCTGCGCACTTTGTTGGAGAAATAGAGGTCGAGATACTTGCTGGGGATGCCAAGTCTCTCCCAGAAGATGCGTTCAACGCACTGCGTCCACAGGTTCTGGTTCGCGTCAAACTCATCTGACGTAGGCTTCTCGAGGTCAAAAACCACACGCAGGCGGCAATTACTGACTCATCACGCGAGTTGCGGTCATCACGGAGACCATCATGCTGGCAGACCAGAGAAGTGAAGAGAGCTTTGTGCGTGAAGAAATTTTACACCGCACACGCACAAACGCTGGCCTGCAGCGTCTGACCTGGCACCTAGTCGGAAGCACAGGTTTGGTTAAAGATTCGCACCTTGCGTCTGCCTGTGAAGGCCTCACACTGGACACTCCACCATAGGTACGGCTGGGACGTCACCGCGGGTAGGGGATCAAAAAAATTATTTGGGGTCAAAAATTATTTATGTATAGGCGGATCAAAAAAAACCTTATTTGGGATCAAAAAAATAACTTACTCAAGGCTTCGAAGGCCTATCGCAAGCGGAGCGGAGGCTGTAAATGCTCAGAAATGCAGCATTTCTGGCCGTTTGCAATCTCTAAATACCGAAACAAAACAGCATTTGTGCGGGAACTACTGAAAATAGCAGCATTTCTGAGTTTCCAGAGAGGCTGCAGATACTGTATATAGCAGCAGTTCTGCGCTTTCAGAGGCTGGAAATACTGTACCCTGCGGCATTTCTGAATGTCCAACAGCTGCAAATACTCTAAATAGCAGCATTTTCTGCGCTTTCAGAGGCTGGAAATACTGTAAATAACAGCATTTCTGAGTTTCCAGAGGCTGCAAATCAATGCTGGCATCTTGGCATTAGAAGCTTCCAAAAAATGCGTGTACTCTGAAGCAAGCCAGAACGATTTAAGAAAAAGAGCGGGGGGTTGGGGGGGGCGCGCCCCCCCCCCCCCCCCATGCGCAAACACAATGCTCGCATCGTGGGTTTCGAAAGTATGCTGAAGCACCTGGCACGACTCAAAATATAGCGGGGGGGTTGGGGGGCGGGGGGGGGGTGCAGCCCCCCCACCCCCTCCCATTTGCAAACACAATGCTCGCATAATGGGTTTTGGCACGACTTCTTCCTTGCTTTCTTTCCTGTGTTATTTCTTTCTTTGTCTTTCCTTCCTTCTTTGCTTCCTTGCTTCCTTGCTTGCTTCCTTGCTTGCTTGCTTCCTTCCTTCCTTCCTTCCTTCATTCCTTCATTCCTGCCGTCCTTCCCCCTTCCTTCCTCCCCTCCTTCCCTCCTTCCTTCTCTCCCTCCCTCCCTCCTCTCTCCCAATCCCTCTCTCCGTCAGAAAAACAGAATAAATTATTTCTCGATCCTAGATAAATTATTTGTTAATCCTAAATAAAGTTTTTCTTGATCCTAAATGAATTTTTTCTTGATCCGCATCCCGTCACGGCCGCCCAAGAGCACGACCATGCAAGACAGATTGTCTGTGGATCCACATGCCAGCGCCTGTAAATCCAAACAAAAGGACTAGAAGGGGCAAAGTCTGCAAAGGGCAGGGAGGGAAGTCTCCTCTCAACCAACATCTCTGGCCTGGTGACAGACGGCGGTCGCGGCCTGCCAGCTGGCTGCACTTGTCGCAAAGCAGGAACGACACAGGGGGAATCTCTACAAGATGGCACGCTCTAGCCATGCGTACCTGGCCTAAGCTGGATCAACAGGCCGGCGCCTTCGAGGCGCAGAGCGTAGTGCTCGGGCTTAAAGTGACGCCTGGTGAACTGCTCGACCCATGTCAATCATGTCAACCGCGAGTTTCTCGGGGTCGGGCGTCGCTGGCGCGTCGAGCTTAGTTGCCGGGTCAATAAGCACGCCACATCTGCACCGGTCATGCGGCTAAGGGTGGCGCACCAGGTTCCGAGCGAGCGCAGCGCGTTCACAAGCGTCTCACAGAAAGCGCGCGCTTGCGCACACGGTTTTCTGCAGTGTAGAACTCCCGGGAAAAGTCGGCAGGATGGCCGCGCTGGTTGAATGGGTCGAGAAAGTTGCCGACATTGAGCTGCGCCTAGGGTCGAAATTGCCAACGATGCCAAATTTAAGGGCGCTAAGTCCTGCGGACCTGAAGCGCGCGTCTTCAACGTCGCCGTCCTTCACAAGGCAAGTCGTCAGGCGCGAATCGCTACCAGGTTGGACGACCTTTTGAACGGGCGGTTCAGTGAGGCGCAAGAAGTCTGGATCAGGGACAACGCTAGCCGCGGGCCCCCTCGGCGCCTCGATACGCGTGTCCGTTACCAAGGCGAAATTCTCAGTCGGCCGCAGCGACTTCACCCACATCTGAAACTCTGCGCTCCCATCATCGACGATGGTGAGTGTTTTCGTGCGTCGCGACAAGGCCATGTTGTGCTGGCTGGGCGCCGCTTTCGTGAGCTGATAGGCCTTGGCCGTAAAGAACACAATGACATGCTCCGCTGTGACACTTTGGATTGAGGCAACGGTCTTGGACCGGTTGGAGTTCGCGGCGTCATCATGAGTGAAGGCAAGCAAGAGCGTGTCGTTCCCTCCCGGCTTGACACCCGTCCCAAGCGAAGCCTTCACACTCGCCAAAAACCCGCGCGCCGCTCGGCGTACGGTGATACGGGATCATGTTCTAACCGAGCGCGTAGAGCCGCATCACGTCCCCACCGGGACACCGGAAGCAAATCTTGAAGAAAGCCCCGGGCAAGTTAACGATGAGCACGTTTTCGCCGGTCTCGGCAACGCTGATGTGACCGTCAGCGTACCAACCGTGCTCCGGTCGCAGCAGGTTCTGTTTCGGGTCCCCCGCAAGCACGATCTTGCGGACCCCTCGTTGACGGCGAGTGCAACTCCTGCGCGGAAATCGAACATCGTGAACTCAAGGGTGTCGAACAACCCGACGACGGAGAATAGCACACGATGGGCGGCGACATAGTCGTAAGCTGGTGGTGGGTACATCGAATTAGGGGCACGGAACGGTTTCACAATGATGTCTTTGTGCTTGCGAAACATCTTTTTGATCATGTAGCTTTTGCTGGTCCCGGGGCCTGCGTTCCAAAGCTCGATCTGCAGACGTGCAGCTGGTCGACCTCGTAGAGCGTTGGTCGGTTCATATGGCGACACTCCAACCTTTGCTGAGGCTTGAACTCCTGGACGACCGGCCCGTTGGCGGTCGAGACCTGCACACTAACGCCAGCCTCGGTGTCGTGAGTCACGACAGCACCGAAATCTGCACCCACTTTGCACGCTCACGCCGCAGCACGGGCCAGCAACTCTCTGCTCTTGCGTGCGACGACGTTGGCGGCGTCGGATTGGTGGGCGATCTCGCACGCAGCCGCACCACCAACCCCACCAGGGTGGTATGACTCGACCTGGCGCCGCGCGTAGTTTGGCAAGACGACGAGGTCGCACAGTCGCACAGGATGCCTTCCGTGGTCAAGTGCTCGACGAGACTCCAAACAACAGACAAGCTTGCCCACGACACCACGCGGTCAACCTGCACAGAGGCGCTCTCGTTGAGCGAGGCGAGTCCTTTCGGCCGGGACCTCGTCAAAGCTCCGATAATTTCGGAGTTCGCCCACGCGTCCTGCATAACGCTCACGTGCACGGCTAGCGATAGCAGCTCAGCATGCTCCGGTTTCAGCATCCATGGCGCGACCAATTTCTTCGTGACCAGTCTGATGCCGCCCGCAGCCTTGCGCATGAAATTGCGCCAATTGCTGTGGGTCTGCGACGAAGGGGCCAACGAACAAAGGTAAAGATAGCAGGTGTCGTACACCGACTCGGAAACGCGGATGTACTTGCGAGGCCCGCTAAAGGACTTGTGCGTCAACGGCTTGAGCCAAAATGGCTGCCGGAGTTTCGGGTCTAGGGTTTCGACTCTCGCACTCACTGAAGCAGGCGAGGATTCTGTTTAGGGTTTAGGGTTCAGGGTGCCTCTTGCAAAGGGTTTAGTTGTGGGGCTGCCGGGTGTCAAAACTGCTCGAGCCCAAGCCCCTGCACGCAATCCTTTTCGAGGTCCCAACCCAAGATGTGGGGACCAAAACCCTAAACCCTAAACCCTAAACCCTACACCCAGGAAGCAGCTTGGCTGCCAAAGCCACAGGTGTGGGCGTCAACGTAGCTGCATCGGAGTTTGGGACTCGAGCGGATGTGAACTGACGCCCTTTGTGTCCTAACCCAGACCGCTTACCCAAGCCTCCTAGGAATGGAACTCCACACCCTAAAACCTAAAACCCGAGAGAGAGAAAGAGAGAGACAGAGGGGAAGAGAAAGGGAGAGAGAGAGACCGACTGGCCGCGTGAAAGACAGAGAGAGAGAGAGCGACTGTGAGAGAGAGAGAGAGAGAGCGAGAGAGCGAAAGAGACTTGAAGCCACGAGACCGAAAGAGTGTCGAAACCTCCGGTGCTTGTGCTGACCTCCAGGACCCTAAACCCTAAACCCTAAACCCTAAACCCTAAATGTGCTGACCTCCAGGACATCCACCTCCATCTCTGGCGAGGGTGCCTGGCTCTGTTTAGGCTCTATTCAGGCACATGGCAAAGGGGCTGGCGCGTCATCTTTCGCCTGGACTAGTTTAGGGTTTAGGGTTTGAGGTTTGGCGTTTAGGGTTTAGGGTTTGGGGTTTAAGGCTTAGTAGCAAGCCAGCCCCTTTGTAGCCAAGCCAGCCCCTTTGTAGAAAGACCTTGCTGCTAAACAGAAACTTCTGCAGAGGCGATTCTGGGGCGGTGTGAAGATTTGAAGTCCGCGCATCAATCGCACTGCAAGGAACAAGCTTCAGGCGGTGTGTGGTTTTGGGATTTAGGGTAGGGCTTGTCGGGATTGCGGGGCTCATGGGGTCAGGCGAGCGTTGTTTT
Source organism: Symbiodinium natans (assembly GCA_905221605.1). Lineage (NCBI taxonomy): Eukaryota > Dinophyceae > Suessiales > Symbiodiniaceae > Symbiodinium > Symbiodinium natans. Next base: position 23,822 of record CAJNDS010000198.1, read on the forward strand.
AGTAATTCAGGGTGGGTGAGGAAATCCTCATTTAGGGCTTATAGGCTGCGCTTTAGGGGGCGGGCTTCTATCGGTTTCGGGTTTTGCGTTTCGGGTGTCGAGTTTAGGGTTTAGGGTTCAGGGTTTAGGGTTTAGGGTTTAGGGTTCAGGGCTATCACACTCGCTTGCCGAGCCTGGACGCTTGGCTCGACGATGCCTGTGCTGGTTTGAACAGCGCAAGGCGTGTCAAGTCGGTGCTTTGTCTATGACCTGCTTAATAAGCCCCAAAAAAATATGAATAAAAACACAAATCTTCCTTAAGGGCAATAAAGGGATGATGATGTTTTTCTTTTGGGGTTCTTAAGCTAATAGTAGTTGTTCTGGAAGACGAAATGTGTTCTGACATGTGAGGGCAGTTATAGATCAACCCCACATTCAGTGCCAGGAGCCCGCCATAGGGCATGTTCTAGCCGCTGGGCTTCTTGCACCCACGGAAGCTGTTGCGCACCCCCAACACGCAGCCCGGAGTTTTCCCGCCAAGAAGGCCCCCGAGGCTGGAGGGATTTAACCCTTGAGCCTCCCCCATCTGCTGTTGTAAGGGGAACGGGTGGGGGGCGGGGGGCCTCGACCCTTTCGGGCACCTTGTTTGCGGGCGTTTGGCTGCCAGACGCTCAAACCTCGTCCCCCACAACCCCGAACCCTGTCAAGGCCCACACCTTCATCGGGTTCGAGCGGCGGTGGAACCACCTCCTGCACGAAGCTTCGAGCAATTCCGGGTGCAGTTTCGCATAGCCGTAGGCCCGATTGTGTGGACCCTCGGGCACTCGAAGCCATGCTCTATTATTTTTTGGACTTTCTTTCCCCCTAAACCTCCTAAGCCCCCAAACCCCGTAAACCCCCCAGCCCCCGAAAACCTCCTCAGCGGACCTTCGTTTCGGAGTTGGGAGACTTGCTGGGGGTGAAATCGAGGGCCAGGCTCTAAAGCTTGGGCACTTTGGGATGAAATGCCACATAGGGCCACCTCCAGGTGTCTTTCGGCAGCATGAGGTGTGCAAAGTCAGAGAATGTGAGCCTTGAATATGTACGGCTACTCTTGGGCTGGGCAAGTTCAAGATGCCCCCATATGCCGTGCACTCAAGGTAAGGATTTCGAGCTGAGTGTTTCGGGTCTCCCTCCCCACGACACAGCGACCCTGAGCCCGGTGTCTGCATCAGGGTCCTCAGATCTGCCTCGGCGCAGTGTCAGACAGCCGAAAAACCGTGAGCCAGCTACTGCCATAAGGATTGAGAGCACCCTCTTGAACTGCCCCAAGAGCTACACGCATCACGGTCGAGATGACAGAAATGCGGGGGGGATGAAGGCTTCAAGCGCGTGAGCCTGCGAACTCCCGCATGTACCCTACAATCCATGACCTCTGTCTCCGCAGGCATGATTCTCACCGGGTCTTGAATTTGTCTGAAGCATGCTGCCAGTTCTTAAAACCGGAATTAGGGCTCCCAGGTTCAGACTCTCATCAATTCTGCAATCAGCCCCTTTTTGAAGAGGAGCCCATAAAAAATCGAATGAGGTGATTCCCTAATGTTCCCCCTAATACTGTGATTCCCCGATGTTTCCCCATATACGAGCCGTCCGGAATAGGGATTTTCGTACCCTCTAGGATAATCCTTATGAAGAACTGTAGTCTAAGGGGGATCATCCCAATAACTCATTCCCCCATTTCCTACAAGTAGCAAGAATCAGCAACCCCCCTCTCGGAAACACTCTTGCAGCACGGATCGCTGAAGCTGGGCTGGTGGTCCTCACCGTGGCAGGCTCGACCTTACAGCTGCCAGCGCGAAACAAAAATGCAGGTAGAGAGAGAGAGAGAGGGAGAGAGAAAGAGATTGGGTTTAGGGTTTAGGGTTTAGGGTTTAGGGTTTAGGGTTTAGGGTTTAGGGTTTAGGGTTTAGGGTTTAGGGTTTAGGGTTTAGGGTTTAAGGTTTAGTGTTTACTTAATTATTCCCCAGCCTGGGTGTGGGGTTGTTAGGTTTTAAACTCAACTCTTCTCGTCGCCCGGTCTACTCGCCCACCACCCACCCGTCCCGCCAGAGTAGTCCCTGGAGTGCCCAATCTCAGCGTACACCCAGAGTGTCCCTGGAGTGCCCAACCAACCCCAGTCCCCGGAGTGCCCAACCCCGGAGTCTGCAGGGTGGGGATGTTCGAAGTAAAATGGTGCATAGTTGCTTAATACTTAGAATGAATAAAAATAATTCATAGTTGTGTAATGATACTTAGACATAACATCGATCATGTCCTATTCTCACGGGCATTCGGAGTCGTTCAGGTGTGGAGCTTGGGGCTTGGGGTGTGCCAAAGCACAAGAGCCGCTCCTTCACCTGACAAAGCTTAACCAGAAGCTGACGGACCTAAACCCACTTGGGGGGGCGTCCGAAATTCGGGCTACCCTTTTGGGGGGGGGGGGGGGTCCTTCTTTATAAGGGAATCCTACTATTCGGGTGGCCTAGGGGTCCCTCATTCTCGCAAACTTCCAATTTGGCACTAGCGGCTCTTGCGGCTCTTCCTGTCCTTTGAAGATCGCCTCCTTGGCGCCTCCTGTTTCCGTTGGCAAGGGATGGGGGCCTCCGTTCTTGCCCAAGCCCGTACACTAGTCAGGGCTCAGCCCTACGTCCCTAAGGACAGGCAGAAGCTCAATTCCTGAATATGATCCTCTTTAACCCAAGAAGGGAAAGAGATGAAATGTCCCCCAAGAAACCTACCGAGTCAAAGCACCACTTCCCAAACACGCGATTTCCCTGAGCCCGGCATGGCGTCCTCCTCTATGGGCTCCATGCTTCCGCTGCTCAGCGGTCCAATAGCCTGCCCAGGGGAGGGGGGAGGGGGGTGAGAGGGGAGGGTTTAGGGTTTAGGGTTTAGGGTTTAGGGCTGGGTTGAGAGGCAGTAGGGTTGAGGTTTCGGTGTTGGGGCGATAGGAGGAAGACATCCAGCACCGTGCTTGTGGTCCGGCTTGCGTCTTCGGACACGCTTCAGATCCGCTCTCCAGGGACACAGTTATTGTCATGGGCGCTCAGGAACTCAGCCTGGAAGTTTCCCTTTTGCAACTGGACTGCGGACAACTGCCAGGAAAGGATACGACCCCCACTGCAAGTTTCCCTAACCCTAAACCCTTCGCGGGACCCTACGGCGCATAACATCCTGCGACCCTCCGCAATGTTCGAGGCTGCGGCCGCTCGTGGTGAGCGTTCCCGCTGTTGGCGGGGTGGCTCTGCGCGCGCTTGCCTCAGGTGCAGTCGGGAATCACACGGGAGACCCGAAAGCAGAAAGCCGAAATCCGAAACCCGAACCGTTCAAGTGTAGTGGAAGTCTTCTTAGCTTTCTAATACGAGGCGTTGGCCAGCTGCCGGAATGCTTGATGAAGGTTCATTGCTGATCGGGCCTGAAAGCAACTCAACATTGCGTTCTTCAGGGTGCGCACAAGAGAATGAAACATCTTGGGGGGCCTCAGGCCATAAACCCTAAACCATTTTTCCTAAAACCCTAAACCCTAAACCCTAATCCCTAGACCAAAAGGAACCACGAAACCACAATTGCGGACTTCGCGGCTGCGCTTCTTGTGCTTCCGTGGGCTCCAGCGGAATGCGCGGACTCTTGGAGGCATCCCCATGTCGCCTCGGCATCGGGGCAGCTTCGGAACCAAAATGTTTGGCGGAGGGCCCCTGAAATTCGCCCGGGTTTAGGGTTTCGGGTTTCGGGTTTGGGGTTTAGGGTTTAGGGTTTAGGGTTTATTTAGGGTTTTCCCACACGTTTCGCAAGCGTTTACGGGGAAAGGTCAGAAACACACTAAGCCCAACCAACCAAAGAGACCCTTCGACCCCACCCCCATTGCCCACCTGCCTGTCATGGCGTGCTCGAGGGAAGCTAGCGTTACAGGGGGTAGGGATTGCGCAGGCTGGCTGCTGAGACCCCTGGCGTGGCCCGCGCAGGGAGTGTGAAATTTTCAGAACCGTCGGTCACCAGTCCCGCTTGGTGATTGAAAGCACTGCACAGCAGATACGAGCTACGGGCTCATACCCCGTGACAGGACTTGCGGGGATCTACCGGCATTACGTCTCAGCCAAAGGTACTAGGGTTTAGGGTTTAGGGTTTAGGGCTTAGGGTTTAGGGTTTAAGGTTTAGGGTTTAAGGTTTAGGGTTTAGGGTTACCTTGAGAACCAAGAATCTCGGTGTGCTGCTAGAAAGCTTCTGCGAGTTTGCAGGCGTGATGCCTTCTCTAGCTGCCTGTTGGGGTGATGGCCTTACCACGCTTTCGGATTGGAGGTCGCTGCCGGCAGCGCTGTGTCTCGAAATTAAAGGGCTCGAGGTCTGGAGGGCTTAGGGTTTTGGGTTTTGGGTTTCGGGGAAAAGGGATGCAATTTGATACGAAGTGATCTGAGATGGTCTGAGATGGTCTGATGTGGCATGACGTGGCATGATGTGGCGTGGTATGGCATTGACATGGGGGGTGTGGAGCTTATATGCTGCATGGGTCCGTGGACACCAAAGCCAAAGCCGGTTTCCAACCTCTGGCATCCTCTCAACCCAAAGAGCCCAATATTGCCTACTTAAGGAATATACCTTAAATCAGATTGAGGATCCCTAATATGATCTAAGCACTACTCCTTAGTTAAGCCATATTGGGCTCTTTGGGAAGAAAGGGCTTCTCGGGCGCCCAGCTCAACCATGGACTGGAACGTCGAGTTGGCCGCGAGGGTGCGTGCGCACTCGAGGGCCTCAGATTCGCTCGGGGCGCGGCTCGGCTCTGCTCGGCTTTCTTCTGCAGGGCCAAGCAGCGTTCAGGGTGCCAAAGTAGACTTTTAACCCTTAACCCTAATCAGCCCTAAAGGTTTTCGGGAGCCGCGCTTGCACCGCAAGTCAAAGCCCTCTTTGCGTCTCCTGAATCCTTTACCTCAGGCCCATGGCTTCTCCCTCTGGGTCTTTGTCCGCGCTGAAACCGAGCTGTAGACCCAAAACTCCGGTCTAGGCCGAAGCCGACAGAATCCCACGCCAAACGGGATCGTAGCCCTGCAGCCCTAAACCCCGAAAGAGCCGCCCGACATATCCCCCAAACCCTTCTCACTAAGAAGAGGCCCGGCTCAGCCGCGGACCCTCTTGAACTGGAGACGCTGTTCGGGGACGCAGATGGCTGCATGGTGTGCCTCCTGCAGCCGGAGATTGAAACCCCAAAACTGTGCCCCTTAAGAACCCCCAAAAAAACACTCTCTTCCTTCTCTTCCTTATGAGGGCAATATCCGTTGTCATTCTGCCAGATAGAACGACCTCGATGCAGTTACAAGCAAAGGGGGTAGCCGCAGTTGCAAGAGCACACGCGCACACCATCATCAACAGCGCAAACCATCGTCCCAGTAAATGTGACGCCCTTTGCTTTTACACCTCGCTGCACCAGGTCACAGAATGAGTGCCTCCATTTGCCCGCACAAGGAAGCACAAATAGTAGTTAAGAAACAGAGTCGAACACCAAGAAGCCCCCAGAGCCTTTCGGCCCGAAGCCCCAGATAGTTGAGGGTTCAGGGTTGCGGGTTTAGGGTTGAGGGCTCAGGGTTGAGGGCTTTCGGTTTAGGCTGAGAGCTCAGGGTTCAGGCTTGAGGGTTGGGGGCCTTTACTGCGTGGGGTAAGGCAACACGACCGAACATCCCAGCGCAGGGTGAGACGATGGAGGGTGGAGGCAGGCTTGACTCATCAGGGCTTTACAAAATCCAAAAAGTTGGAACATCCTTATCCCCAAACTAAAGGGAATCCCAGCTCTAATCATCCTTAAACCATGTTCCAACTTTCTGGAGTTTACTGTATAGGTCTTAGACCTTAACCAGGAGTTTGGGGCAATGAGGGCTTGTAGGCTTTCGATTTCAGGGGTTGCCTCCACAAAAACAAAAGAACAGCTGTGCCTCATTTCTTCATGTCTGATGGCCAATGAAGGCTTTGAGGACAACACCGAGGCGCCATGACAAGATTTTGTAGACCAACATACCGCCGCAAAAAGCTGCAGCACGTTCCAGTGGAGAAAGCAGATCAAGGGATTGAAGGGTGACAAAGCACCCCATCGTGCACACGATCGGAATGCTGGCTGAAAGTACTGCTAGCAAGTTTTTCATGACCTCGAGGTACTGGTTGCTCGGCCTCGCCCGCGCAACCTTGCAAACGTCAAGGAGCCAGTCCTTCAACGTAGGCATGCCCACGAGCCAGATGCATAAACCCTGGAGCAGGAAGGCCAATGCATCCGGGGATTCGAGCTGTCCTGCAACCGACCACTGGACGGCAGCCCCATCCATGGAAAGCCACATGATGGGGGCAAATACTGCAATGGTAGACTTTGTGGTCAAAACTCGCTCGAGGTCACGTGTCAAAACCGCCAGAACCTCTGCCCGTATGGTGTTCTCAAAGGATTCGAGGTCACCGAACCACGTCATCACACATTCCTTCAAAATTATGCGGTCGCATAGCACAGGTTCGCCAGACAGTGTGACGTGGTTCCTGGCACAGCAGGCACACTCAGCAGTATCGAATGAGATCAGCAGCAATTGCTGCCTCATAGTGTCTAACTCTCGAAAATACTTGCGCAAATGGCTCACTAGTGTGAAGCCAACGACCATTGCTGCAACCAGGGAGATAGGACCAGGGTTGAGAATCATGAGCTCTCTTTGTAGAGGCACCATTGCGAGGGTAATCGTGCCAGCGCTGGTGCACAAGAAGACTCCAAAGCAAACTGGCCCCAGCAGGGTGGGTGTGATGATCCGCTTCGCTTCCTTGCCCTGCTCCCTGCTTCGCAAGAAGGCTGCAAGCTCGAACAAACACCACAACCTTCAAGTGTCCAGATTGAAAGAGTCAGCGCGACTAAAACGTTCGTAGTAGGTAGGTAATTTAGGTGTGTCTACTCTGCTGTCCCAGTCCAAAGGGCACTTGTAAGGTTTACCCGAGTTCCCCCCCCCCCCACTTTTCCCCTAAACCCTAAACCCTAAACCCTAAATCCTAAACCCTAAACCGTTCCCACTCTTTGCCTTCGGGTCCAAGTTGGGTCCCAAAGAATGAGCATCGAGTCCGACCTTCGCAGCAGCCCTGCCAGACTAACGATGGCTTGACTTTTCAAACGCCTGTCTTCACTGATGCAGATTCGATCGAAGAAGATACGAGTCTGAGACCTCCAAAAGATCATCACCAGCGAAGTGATCAGAAAGCCAGACCACACAGACCAGATCGAGCTATAAGGCCTATTGCGAAATAAGCCCTCGTCCCCACGGATGAATTCCGGGAGAACCTGGAAAGAGAACAGGAACATCATCGCAACAGCAACGAGTGTGCCCGAAATTATAGCTGGCGGGCCGTTGTACATGGCGAGAAGCGTCAAGACCTTTCTCCAGCACTGTCCATGCCAGGAATGGCTCCAGAAGGTTTGTATCCAGTCGCTTCTCTGACTTTTTGAATAAAGGTCAGCGCCGGGTGCACCGCGCCAAGCCCGAAAAGAGTTCTCGAAGGCCTGAAACACAAACGTCACCCTCAAAATCTCTGAGTTTGCGAGATCCATGCTTGCAACCTGTTGGGAAATGTAGGCCAGTGCTTCGGTTCGATCCTGGCAGGGGTTGCCAACCACAACAGCCCTCTCGCCAGGAACCGGACTCTGTAGGCCGTCGCCTTGCATTTTTTGCTGTCACTTTGAGGCGGGCCCTCCACGTGAAACATTAAGAAACTGAGCCAAAGGACTACAGTACTATAGGCATACATCATGTAGCAACGGAGTCATGGACCAACAATCATGGAACATCAGGATGTCTAGCTACCTACCTCGGAAACAACAGCCCTTTAGTCAGCGCCCTTGCTTGCAACTAAGTCCAGCTGCACGTGCTTGAGAGCCTAGGCGGCTTACAGTGTAGCCTTCGCCGGCCATACAGTAGCCTCACAAACATGTTGCTACCCTTTACCGGACACACCTGATATCGACCCCGACGCTAATTATACGCTCCACGTCTTGAGGGGTGGGGGCCCTAAGGCCCTAAGCCCATAATAAACCTACACTAAGAAGGGCCCAGAAACGTGTCAGTCGCTCCCCAGATGCTGGCACGCCAAGTATTTGTGCTTATTTTTCTACACTCAAAGAGATTTTGCAGGTTCTTGGCTTGCTTGAGGTTCGGAGGTCGTTCTGACAGGCTCGTTTTGGCACCCGTGAAGCAAAGCAAGTGGCCCTCGTCTGCAAAACTTTGTCGAGACACTTCATTAAGAACCGCAACAACACATCAAAATCGACTAAATATGCCAGACACCCCAAAGTACACCCTGGCACCGTGGAGGTTCATGGGCAGTTACAAGCAGGGCCTCAATAGGGTTGAAAGTCTAGTTACCATACTTATAGCCCCACATATAACTACCCATATAAGGATATAAGGATGCTAAATAGGGTTAGTAGTATAGTTACCATACTTCTAACTTTACTTATAACCACCCATATCAGGACCCTACTTAGGGTTATAAGTATAGATACCATACTTATATCCCTACTCACAACTACTAGCAATTCAGACCCCCCCCCCCCAAAAAAAAAAAAATAATAAACTAAAAACAATATATATATATATATATATATATACATATACTTCCTTATAAGGGTAATACAAGGATAATTATATCTGATCTTTTAGGGGGTTCTTAAGCACCCTGAACCCTAAACCCTAAACCGGTGAGTCTCCAAGCAGACCCTGCACACACGGTCTCCTCCACCATCTCGCCCAAGAGCTTCAAGAATTTTATCTGCCTCAGTGGGCCCATCGGGTGTGCGCCTACACGTGTGCATGGTGAGGGTGTAGGGTTTGGGGTTTAGGGTTTAGGGTTTAGGGGTTAGGGGTTAGGGTTTAGGGTTTAGGGGTTAGGGTTTAGGGTTTAGGGTTGAAGGTTTAGGGTTTAGGGTTTAGGGTTTAGGGTTTAGGGCTTAGGGTTTAGGGTTTAGGGTTTAGGGTTTAGGGTTTAGGGTTTAGGGTTCAGGGTTTAGGGTTTAGGGTTTAGGGTTTAGAGTTTTGTTGCCACCCGTCTAGCAATGCTCCACGGGGCAACTGAAGAGGGGATGCTGTTTAGGGTTTAGGGTTTCGAGCTTAGGGTTTAGGGTGTAGGGGGCTTGTCCGCACGCAACCGGCCTGTTTTGCATCCGGGCTATGATGTCCTGGCCGGAAAGTCTCAGCAACACTCTCAGACCCGAGCAAAAAACCGGCTTTAAGCCCTGGATCCTAAACCGAGCGGTAGTTCCAGGGTTTAAGTTTAGGGTTTAGGGTTTAGGGTTTAGGGTTTAGGGTTTAGGGTTTAGGGTTTAGGGTTTAGGGTTTAGGGTTTAGGGTTTAGGGTTTAGGGTTTAGGGTTTAGGGTTTACGGCTCAGCCCAGTGACAGTGGTGGCGTCGGAATGGTCAATGGAAGCATCACGGCATGTAGCATTGGTGCCTGGGCACACAGGCTGACGGGACGGGACTTCGACACGGGCTTCGTGAGGGTCATGTTGGCCACCTGACTCTCAGGAGAGATCTTCGTGATCCCCAAACCCCAAACCCCAAACCCAAGACCCCAAACCCCAAACCCCAAACCCCCAAACCCCCAAACCCCAAACCCGCAAACCCCAAACCCCCAAACCCCAAACCCCCAAATCCCCAAACCCTAAACCCGAAGCCAAAGCACCATGTCAATGGAGACGGCGATGTTCAACGGCAAGTCCCGTCCGCGGGGCATCGCACCTTGGCGAAGCCAAGGCCAAGGCCTGGCGCCAGCCGCAGCTCGGGCTTAGGGTTCAGGGTTCAGGGTTCAGGGTTTAGGGTTTAGGGTTTAGGGTTTAGGGTTTAGGGTTTAGGGTTCAGGGTTCAGGGTTCAGGGTTCAGGGTTTAGGGTTCATGGGTTGCCCCCACAGCTACCCCCAGGACCCAGGGTAGGCCCTTGTTCCCATTTTTTAGGGTCTAGGTTCCCTCATAAGCGGCTTTAAACCAAAACGGGTACCCTTCTTCTTCCTGGGTTCCTCTTGGGTCTAGAAGTATTCACGGATTCCCCTACTACCCCGCCGGGTATAATACCCCCCCCTAGGTTCGCCCCGTAAATAAACTGAATTAGCTATCCCTAACTAGCCCATTTTGCACGCTCCACTATCTACTATACTATATACAGTATATGAACATACTATGCGTACCCATAGAACGGGTATGCAGTGTCAATGGGTTCCCCTTCTCTAACACGCACATGAAACTTCCCAGAACTTGCAACAAAAACTTGCACGTAGCCATTCGGGTGACTACATTGAGTCCCGAAAGCGAGCACGGGGCCTTTGACTCAACAGAGCCCCAAAAACCCTAAACCATAAACCCAAACCCTAAACCCTAAACCCTGAACCCTCTGACCAGCACAGGCCCTGCCTCGCTGCGGAGAGATGCTAGCACGCGTTTACAGCGCGCAGGCCATGGGAGCTACTAGAGAACCGGAGCAGGATCGAAGCCCCGCACGTGTGCTCGTCTGACATATGCATAGGCGTTTAGGGTTTAGGGTTTAGGGTTTAGGGTTTAGGGTTTAGGGTTTAGGGTTCAGGGTCCCATCTCATCCTACGCCCTTGTGCTGTCATGGGCATGTCAATGCTGCCACCAGTCTCTTGAGCCTGCGGCAAGGTTGAGGCAATGCCATCCGATAAGACGTCCCCTCCGACGCAAGAGTCAGCCCAAGAGCCCAATATTGCTTAAATAAGGAATATTCCTTAAATCATATTAGGGATCCTTAATATAATTTAAGGTAGATTCCTTAATTGAGCAATATTGGGCTCTTTGGGAGCGTGGCTCCCCGGTACCTTTTCTATGAATCCGAATCTAGAAGGTATCGATGAGGGCCCTCCGCATACTCAATCGGCGACTTCCACCACGATCTGTCATATACACATATATATATATATGTATATATGCTATCCCCCCCCCCCGAACCCACCGTAAGCACAGTGTAAGGGGGCGGGGTGTTTCCCCGGAGGCTGCGATATAATAAGAGAACTTATGACTTTGCTGTATAGCGAACAACAAACCAAGACAGCTGCCCTGAATCAGACAGAATGACATGACTCAAGCTTGCCCCCCCCACCCCCAAGAACTCATGGCGATGAGTTTCTTCCTTGCGGTGGTTTTGGGGGCAATCCAACTCGGGGGGTTTTTGGCTCCCATAGTCTGGGCACCGTGCTAATTAGCACGGGTTCCGTGTTAATTGACACGACCGGAACCAAGAACCAAGAACCAAGATTGAAGAAGAGTTCTGAGAAACCACTGCCTACTGCTACTCATGAGGGCGGCATAGTCTTGGTTCTTGGTTCTTGGTTCCGGCCGTGTTAATTAACACTGGGCCAGTGTTAGTTAACACTGTTCCAGGCTCAGAAGCCAAATTATGAAGCTTTATTTCTTTGAGGGTGGGTTCTCTGAGGAGGGGAGGGGGGCACCATATACATATATATATATATATGTGGCATGGACCTTTGTGTATTATTTGGCAACCCCTTTTGTTTTATATTTTAAACAGAATAAAAACTTAAGAAACAACCCTTCAAAAAAGAACCCGGCGGCGTGGTTGAACTTCTCCTGCCCAGGTTTGGGTTGGGCAGAGGCATCGAATGTTTTATAGGGATTTGAGTTTAGCATTTAGTACTTAGGACTTAAGGGTTTAAGGGTTCGTTGTCGGTTTTCGGGTTAACCTAGAGATGAATGGGTAGGGTTTGTCTGCTTAAGGTTTAATTAGCCTCTTGAGCTCGGGATTTTCATCATGGGGTTTAGGGTTTAGGCTTAGGGTTTATGCGAACAAGAGGCCACTCTTCTTGCCCTGGTCTTCCCTAGTCTATTCGTTCCACTGCACGAAATTCATATCCTTTCGAACATCAGCGAAAAGGACACCAAGGAGGTGCCAAGAAGCGTGAAGTGCAGTCATTGGATGCATGATGTCATCTAATTACTTTTTATCCACATGGTCCGTCTCTCAAAAGGGAGAGCGGAGAAAGGAGGAGAACGAACATGGGAAGAGTAAGGAAGGAGAGCTAGAGAGAGGATAGAAAGATAGAGAGGAGAAATGAAGGACAAAGACCGTGGAAGAAAGGAGTGAGCGATGCTCGGGAGAAAAGTGTAAGGGGAAAGGAAAAGGAACAGTGGATAACAAAAACAAGTGTCCTGCCCGAACCTATTCTCTTTTCTTCTTGATCTTCTCTCACCCCTTTTTGTTCTCCAAGCGGCCCTCTTTTCACCATCGCTTTATTCTTTTGCCTTCACCCTGTTTCCCTATCTGTCGCTCTTCCACTGTCTCCCTTCTTCCTTTTTTCATGACTACTGTCTCCTTCTCTTTGCTTCTCCATCTGTCTCCATCTCTTTCACTCCGGAGCCCCCCGGTGTTTTCTGTTCATTGCTCATCCTTTCTGACTATACGAGGCAGACCCTGTACAAACGATGGGCCCTGTTCTGGACCTGGCCCTGCACTGCCTCTTTCCACACACTCCAAACCCCTCTAAGCCTCCACAAGAGTTTCAAGCAGCCTTCAGGGAGGGTTCGCAAGGGGCCTCCAAGAGTGAAGGAGAGGTGTGAGAGGAGGACCCTTTCCCCACATTGCTAAGAAGAAAAACAAGAGAAAAGAACAAAGACTCAGAGACATGTAGAGAGGTGTGGAAGGTAGTTAGAAGGAGCAGGACAAGTCCTCCTTCCATCTTATCATTCCTTCATTCTCCTTGCTTAACCTTGCCCGTGCCCTATCCCCCTACGTAATGACAAAAGGAACAGAGGAGGAAAGGCTCATGGAATGGAGGCGATAAAAGGGAGAGCGGAGAAAGGAGGAGAACGAACATGGGAAGAGTAAGGAAGGAGAGCTAGAGAGAGGATAGAAAGATAGAGAGGAGAAATGAAGGACAAAGACCGTGGAAGAAAGGAGTGAGCGATGCTCGGGAAATAAGCGTAAGGGTGAGGAAAATGAACAGTGGATAACAAAAACAAGTGTCCTGCCCGAACCTATTCTCTTTTCTTCTTGATCTTCTCTCACCCCTTTTTGTTCTCCAAGCGGCCCTCTTTTCACCATCGCTTTATTATTTTGCCTTCACCCTGTTTCCCTATCTGTCGCTCTTCCACTGTCTCCCTTCTTCCTTTTTTCATGACTACTCTGTCTCCTTCTCTTTGCTTCTCCATCTGTCTCCATCTCTTTCACTCCGGAGCCCCCCGGTGTTTTCTGTTCATTGCTCATCCTTTCTGACTATACGAGGCAGACCCTGTACAAACGATGGGCCCTGTTCTGGACCTGGCCCTGCACTACCTCTTTCCACACACTCCAAACCCCTCTAAGCCTCCACAAGAGTTTCAAGCAGCCTTCAGGGAGGGTTCGCAAGGGGCCTCCAAGAGTGAAGGAGAGGTGTGAGAGGAGGACCCTTTCCCCACATTGCTAAGAAGAAAAACAAGAGAAAAGAACAAAGACTCAGAGACATGTAGAGAGGTGTGGAAGGTAGTTAGAAGGAGCAGGACAAGTCCTCCTTCCATCTTATCATTCCTTCATTCTCCTTGCTTAACCTTGCCCGTGTTCTATCCCCCTACGTAATGACAAAAGGAACAGAGGAGGAAAGGCTCATGGAATGGAGGCGATAAAAGGGAGAGCGGAGAAAGGAGGAGAACGAACATGGGAAGAGTAAGGAAGGAGAGCTAGAGAGAGGATAGAAAGATAGAGAGGAGAAATGAAGGACGAAGACCGTGGAAGAAAGGAGTGAGCGATGCTCGGGAAATAAGCGTAAGGGTGAGGAAAATGAACAGTGGATAACAAAAACAAGTGTCCTGCCCTACCTGTTCTCTTTTCTTCTTGATCTTCTCTGTCTCCTTTTTGTTCTCCAAGTGGTCCTGTTTCCACCATCGCTTCCTGCTTCTCCTGCTTCATTGTTTCTGTTTCCTTCACCCCGTTGCCACGCTGTCCCTCTTCCGCTGTCTTCCTTCTTCCTCTTCTCCCTGATCTCTATCTGTCTCCATCTCTCTCTCTCTCTCTCTCCGGCGCCCCCCGGCGTTTTCCGTTCATTGCTCATCCTTTCTGTTTTACGAGGCACTGATCTGGACATGGCCCTGCACTGCCTTTTTCCACACACTCCAAACCCTCTGAGCCTTCCCCAAAGTTGTCAGGCAGCTTTCAGGGAGCGTCCCCAAGGGGTCTCCAAGAGTGAAGGAGAGGTGTGAGAGGAGGGACCCTTTCCAAACATTGCTAAGAAGAAAAACAAGAGAAAAGAACAAAGACTCAGAGACATGTAGAGAGGTGTGGAAGGTATTTAGAAGGAGCAGCACAAGTCCTCCTTCCATCTTATCATTCCCTTCATTCTCCTTGCTGAACCTTGCCCATGTTCTATCCTCCTACTTTATGACTACTTTATGACAAAAGGAACAGAGGAGGAAAGGCTCATGGCATGGACGCGAGAAAAGGGAGAGCGGAGAAAGGATGAGAACGAACATGGGAAAAGAAAGGAAGGAGAGCTAGAGAAAGGATAGAAAGATAGAGAGGGGGAATGAAGGACGAAGACCGTGGAAGAAAGGAGTGAGCGATGCTCGGGAAAAAAGTGTAAGGGATGAGGAAAAGGAACAGTGGATAACAAAGACAAGTGTCCTGCCCTACTTGTCCTCTTTTCTTCTTGATCTTCTCTGTCTCCTTTTTGTTCTCCAAGCGGCCCTCTTTTCACCGTCGCTTCCTCCTTCCTCTTCTTCATTGTTTCTGTTTCCTTCACCCTGTTTCCCGATCTGTCGCTCTTCCACTGTCTTCCTTCTTCCTCTTCTCCCTGATTACTGTCTCCTTCTCTTTGCTTCTCTATCTGTCTCCATCTCTCTCACTCCGGTGCCCCCTGGTGCTTTCTGTTCATCCCTCTGATCCCCCAAGAGTTTCAGGCGGCCTTCAGAGAGTGTCATCCAGGGGCCTCCAAGAGTGAAAGAGAGGCGTGAGAGGAGGACCCTTTCCCCGTGTTGCTAAGAAGAAAAATAAGGGAAAAGATCATGTAGACATGTAGAGAAGTGTGGAAGGTAGTTACAAGGAGCAGCAGAAGTCCTCTTTCCATCATGTCATTCTCTTCATTCTCCTTGCTTAACCTTGCCCTTCGTCTAATTATGCCCCCTACGCAATGACGAAAGGAACAGAGGAAGAAAGGGCCCGCAGAAGGGACGCAAGAAAGGGAGAGTGCAGAAAGCGGGCGCACGAAGAGGGAGAACGAAAGGAAGGAGAAAGAGAGCTTGTTAAAGACAATAGCATTCCTGAGAACAGCGAAATCCTGTCGTCTATTGAAATGCTGGAGGGGCTCTTTGATTCCTTTTCAAATGAAGGCTTCTATCATTCATGGTGTTCCTTAGAACAGGAGAGCCTTTCAGGACAACGCCCTTATCTGTATTCAACATAGGCCGGGCTACCTCTGATTTAAGAATGCACGGAAGGGCTCATTCTAAGAAAATATACTCTCCCACCCCGAAAGAAGAGGACGGACCCACTCATCTATCAAGGAAAAGAGCCGAAAGCATCTGGGAGGAATTAAAATACGAATGAGGGGCTATCGCAGTATCCTTTTTTCTTCTGACACGGATTCTTTGAAAGAAGGGGTTCCTGCCTTTTGCTTGTTTCAAGAAGGGGAGGCTTTCGAGTGGCAAGGGGCGAGCTCACGCCCACCCCGGTCTTTGGGGTCACTCTGAAAACAGCTTGGAGAGGATAGTTGCTTCTCTCTCCTTTTTCCGTTTCTCTATCCCTTGCTCCGTATCTGTCGTTCTCGAGCCTTCCCTTCTTCTGTGAATCTGCTTCTTTCAATATCCACCAGGAGCCTGCAGTTTTCGCAAGGGGGCTTCCCTGAGGGGCTCCCTGAAAGGGCCTCCCAGGGGTTTGAGAGAAGACTGCGAGAGGGGAAAAGAGGACAGTAAGATCCTGTCCCCCGTTTCCAACAAGAGAAAAAATTGACAGAGAGATGTAGGTAGATAGAGGGTAGTGAGAAGGATCAAGCAGAACTCCTCCTCTTCCCCCTCTCTTGTCTGTACCTTCACACTTCTTTCTCACCCTTGACTTTCTGTGGTTCTATTTCCTTCTTGAAGGAGAATTCCAGCTCCTCTGTTGTCAGTACCTTCTCTTTCTTATCCTTGACTTTCTTCTTTCATTCCCTGTTGAATGGCAAGTAGAAAACGGGAGGGGCGGGAAAGAGGAAAGAACAAGCAGAAGGAAGAGAAGAATAGAAAGGGATGAAGGAAGGAAGGAAGGAGGGAGGGAGAGAGAGAGAGAGAGCGACAGAGACAAAGGCAAGAGAGAGAGAGAGAGAAAGAGACAAAGCGAGAGCGAAAGAGAAAGAAAGAGGGAGAGATCAAAATTTGGTTAAATCGGGCTGCTCTTTGTATGTGATGAGAAAGGCGCGGCTCGATTTGGCCAAATTTTGCCATCAGAAAAGCGCGGCTCGATTTGGCCAAATTTTGCCGGGCAGCTTTCGGGCAAAATTTGGCCAAATCGGGCTGCTCCTTGTATGCGATCAGAAAGGCGCGGCTCGATTTGGCCAAATTTTGCCGGGCAGCTTTCGGGCAAAATTTGGCCAAATCGGGCTGCTCCTTGTATGCGATCAGAAAGGCGCGGCTCGATTTGGCCAAATTTTGCCGGGCAGCTTTCGGGCAAAATTTGGCCAAATCGGGCTGCTCCTTGCATGCGATCAGAAAAGCGCGGCTCGATTTGGCCAAATTTTGCCGGGCAGCTTTCGGGCAAAATTTGGCCAAATCGGGCTCTTTGTGTGCGATCAGAAAGGCGCGGCTCGATTTGGCCAAATTTTGCCGGGCAGCTTTCGGGCAAAATTTGGCCAAATCGGGCTGCTCCTTGTATGCGATCAGAAAGGCGCGGCTCGATTTGGCCAAATTTTGCCGGGCAGCTTTCGGGCAAAATTTGGCCAAATCGGGCTGCTCCTTGCATGCGATCAGAAAGGCGCGGCTCGATTTGGCCAAATTTTGCCGGGCAGCTTTCGGGCAAAATTTGGCCAAATCGGGCTGCTCCTTGTATGCGATCAGAAAGGGCGCGGCTCGATTTGGCCAAATTTTGCCGGGCAGCTTTCGGGCAAAATTTGGCCAAATCGGGCTGCTCCTTGCATGCAATCAGAAAGGCGCGGCTCGATTTGGCCAAAATTTGCCGGGCAGCTTTCGGGCAAAATTTGGCCAAATCGGGCTGCTCTTCCTATGTGATGATATTTAAACTTTTAAACGTTTAAAACTTATAAAACGCCTTAGACCACCAAAGCTTCTAAAACTTGTAAAAATTTTAAACCCTTAAAAATGTTAAAACTTTTAAACCTTTAAAGGGTGTTTTAAAGTATTTAAAATTTTTAAATTCCTTAAACTCCTTAAATTCCTTAAATTCCTAACTTAGCCCTAATTTAGGAATTTAAGGAATTTAAAGAATTTAGGCCTCTTTAAATTCTTTAAATTCCTTAAATTCCTAAATTAAATTAAATTGGTTCTGGGCCCTAATTTGAATTTTTTTTACATTCCTTAAGTTCCTAAATTAGCCCTAATTTAGGAATTTAAGGAATTTAAAGAATTTAGGCCTCTTTGAATTCTTTAAATTCCTTAAATTCCTAAATTAGCCCTAATTTAGGAATTTAAGGAATTTAAGGAATTTAAGGAATTTACAAATTTAAATTACGGCCCAGAACCTCTTTAAATTCTTTAAATTCCTGAAATTCCTAAATTAGCCCTAATTTAGGAATTTAAGGAATTTAAGGAATTTAAGGAATTTATAAAATTTTAAATTACGGCCCAGAACCAATTTAATTTAATTTAGGAATTTAAGGAATTTAAAGAATTTCGGCCTCTTTAAATTCTTTAAATTCCTTAAATTCCTAAATTAGGGCTAATTTAGGAATTTAAGGAATTTAAAGAATTTAGGCCTCTTTAAATTCTTTAAATTCCTTAAATTCCTAAATTAAATTAAATTGGTTCTGGGCCCTAATTTAAAATTTTTTAAATTCCTTAAATTCCTTAAATTCCTTAAATTCCTAAATTAGGGCTAATTTAGGAATTTAAGGAATTTAAAGAATTTAGGCCTCTTTAAATTCTTTAAATTCCTTAAATTCCTAAATTAGCCCTAATTTAGGAATTTAAGGAATTTAAGGAATTTAAGGAATTTATAAAATTTTAAATTACGGCCCAGAACCAATTTAATTTAATTTAGGAATTTAAGGAATTTAAGGAATTTCGGCCTCTTTAAATTCCTTAAATTCCTTAAATTCCTAAATTAGGGCTAATTTAGGAATTTAAGGAATTTAAAGAATTTAGGCCTCTTTAAATTCTTTAAATTCCTTAAATTCCTAAATTAAATTAAATTGGTTCTGGGCCGTAAATTGAAATTTTTTAAATTCCTTAAATTCCTTAAATTCCTTAAATTCCTAAATTAGGGCTAATTTAGGAATTTAAGGAATTTAAAGAATTTAGGCCTCTTTAAATTCTTTAAATTCCTTAAATTCCTAAATTAGCCCTAATTTAGGAATTTAAGGAATTTAAGGAATTTAAGGAATTTATAAAATTTTAAATTACGGCCCAGAACCAATTTAATTTAATTTAGGAATTTAAGGAATTTAAGGAATTTCGGCCTCTTTAAATTCCCTAAACTCCTTAAATTCCTAAATTAGGGCTAATTTAGGAATTTAAGGAATTTAAAGAATTTAGGCCTCTTTAAATTCTTTAAATTCCTTAAATTCCTAAATTAAATTAAATTGGTTCTGGGCCGTAATTTAAAATTTTTTAAATTCCTTAAATTCCTTAAATTCCTTAAATTCCTTAAATTCCTAAATTAGGGCTAATTTAGGAATTTAAGGAATTTAAAGAATTTAGGCCTCTTTAAATTCTTTAAATTCCTTAAATTCCTAAATTAGCCCTAATTTAGGAATTTAAGGAATTTCAAGGAATTTAAGGAATTTATAAAATTTTAAATTACGGCCCAGAACCAATTTAATTTAATTTAGGAATTTAAGGAATTTAAAGAATTTCGGCCTCTTTAAATTCTTTAAATTCCTTAAATTCCTAAATAGCCCTAATTTAGGAATTTAAGGAATTTAAAGAATTTAGGCCTCTTTAAATTCTTTAAATTCCTTAAATTCCTAAATTAGCCCTAATTTAGGAATTTAAGGAATTTAAGGAATTTAAGGAATTTAAGGAATTTAGGGAATTTATAAAATTTTAAATTACGGCCCAGAACCAATTTAATTTAATTTAGGAATTTAAGAAATTTAAAGAATTTCGGCCTCTTTAAATTCTTTAAATTCCTTAAATTCCTAAATTAGCCCTAATTTAGGAATTTATGGAATTTTAAGAATTTCGGCCTCTTTAAATTCTTTAAATTCCTTAAATTCCTAAATTAGGGCTAATTTAGGAATTTAAGGAATTTAACGCATTTAGGCCTCTTTAAATTCTTTAAATTCCTTAAATTCCTAAATTAGCCCTAATTTAGGAATTTAAGGATTTAAAAAAAATTAAATTAAGGCCCGGCCTCCTTAAATTCTTTAAATTCCTTAACTTCCTAAGTTCTGCCTGAAGAAGCCAAGCCACACGCCAAATAGTACATAAAGGTCCTTCGTACATATATATATATATATCTTCCTATATATATCTCTCTCTCTCCCGTGCCATCCCCGAGGGTCTCGCCACATAAGAAAAAAATAAATGAATACATGAATAAATAAATAAATAAAATAAATAAATATTATATATATATACATATATATATATATCTAAATTTTATTAATATATATATATATGTATGTATGTTCTATGATATTTATATGTTTATTTGTATTATTTGTATTTGTATTTATATTTGTATTTATATTTGTATTTATATTTACATTTATATGGACATATACATACACATATACATATATATATATATATGTGTAACATATAGCACTTTAACTATTTGTTTCTTAATCTAGTATATGTCATACTAACTTCGGGAGCTGAACGCAACACGATACCGCATTTTTTGACTGTCGTGACAGAACTGCGTAGCTTTGTCCTGAACTTTCTGCGGCTAGGCACAATCGCGACTTGTCTGGGACAGAGACCCCAATTCAACGGCGGCCAAAACCATTAGGCCATTAGGCCAAATACCCCGGATAGTAGACCCTACACCCTGGACCGCGCCCTCTCTACGGCGGGAGGTATTCAGGGGGTGACACTTTCCAAGCCCCTCCTCCGATCTCCTCTGCGTGGCTGGCCTTGTCAAAGTCTAGAGGACTTAGGACTTAGGACTTAGGGCTTAGGGCTTAGGGCTTAGGGTTTAGGGTTTAGGGTTTAGGGTTTAGGGTTTAGGGTTTAGGGTTTAGGGGTGCTTTTTCTTGCCACCCCCAAGCTCACACTCGGCCACATTGTAGGAAAGAATCTGTCCATGTCTCAAGAAGTCATCCGGGAAGGGTTTTGGGTCTAGTGCCACGGCACTAAATCCCAAACCTAAACCCCATTGTATGTTTGGGCAGGGGGGGGGGGGGGCGGGCTCAGGGGTAAGAGAGGAAGGACTATTTGGATTTTTTGCATCTCAACCAGGCACGAGGTAACTACTTGGGCTTTACCTCCCAGAAACCTGTAAGTTTTGGAACGAGAAAAGTATTAAATATCCCCAACATGTCAGTACTTCTCCAATTTTTACGTGCACTTCCAAGGCACGAACGCCCAATTGACGCCGTCGAGGCTCACGGGCTCTACCTGCTCTGCACCACAGAAAACAACCTCTTGCATCAGGCTTGCGTGGTCTCGCCCCGAAATGCTGTCCCGTTCGTGTTCGCTAGGAAACAACCCCTAAGCCGGAAAACTCTATCTGGAGTTCAGTCCAACCCTGAAGACTTAACCCGTGAACCCTGAAAACGGAAATCTCCATGCTTCGGGCCTTCAGGGACAAGGTGAGGCCCAGCCCTTACACCAACAAGGGTTTAGGGTTTGGGGTTTAGGGATTAGAGTTTCTTTTTTTGCCACCCGTCTAGCCATGCTCCACGGGGCAGCTGGAGAGGGAATGCTGTGTACAAACTTCAGTTCGATCTGCCAAGATGTTGCACCTTCCCCTGACCTCTTGCATATCAAACATCCACTCACACAAGTTACCCAACGTTCACTTACACAATCCAAAGCAGGAGGGGAGGGCACAAGTGCGCTGTGCCATTAGTGGGCCAGGACAGCCAACCTGATAAAACAAGTAACACAGCGACAACAACCGCGATGCCCTGGCTCTTACTAGGAGCGCCCTCCAAAAGGAACCCTTGAATCCATGCCCAGGGCAGGAGTATGGCAAAGTTGGTAGGGGGGAGCAGACATGCCAAAGCTGGTACGGGTTTAGGGTTTAGGGTTTAGGGTTTAGGGGTTAGGGGTTAGGGGTTAGGGGTTAGGGTTTAGGGGCCGGATTTATTTCAATGAGGACTTCTCGGACTCTGTAAGGGCCCCAGACTAGTATGGGATGTCCCAGAATGGGAAAAACCTTTTGACACCCCCATATTGTCACGCCCTAAAAAAAAAGAGATGCTTTAAATCGGACACCCTGATTCCAAACCCTACGGGGCCTTGTATTCTAGCATACCCAAGAATTGTGAGCCTGTCCCTAAACCCTGAACCCTGAACCCTAAACCCTAAACCCCAAAACTTTTTGGAACTGCTCGCCTGTTCCATCTCCGCATCCTCGTCGGCATCGAAGAGGTCGCCCTTTCCGGGCAGAAGGGGCTGCAGGTAAATCCAGCCTTGGCAGAGGTTTAGGGTTTAGGGTTTAGGGGTTAGGGTTTAGGGTTTAGGGTTTGGGGCTTAGGGTTTAGGGTTTAGGGTTTGGGGCTTAGGGTTTAAGGTTTAGGGTTTAGGGTTTAGGGTTTAGGGTTTAGGGTTTAGGGTTTAGGGTTTAGGGTTTAGACTTCGACCCTCTGTCAGTTGCCCAAGCTTTACCCCTTCGAGGGGGGTCTTTCGGGAGCTGTGCAAGACATGGGCCCCACTAAACCCTACACCCTTCCCCCTACACCCTAAACCCTACACCCTAAACCCTAAACCCTATGCGCCAAGACAAGCCTCACTCATGGACTCATGCCACGTCACCATGCGGCCCGCTGGAGGGCTCGTACAAGACTTGGACAGCCAGGACCAGTGCCTGGGTTGGGCTTCCCCAAAGAGCCCAATATTGCTTAACTAAGGAATATACCGTACATCACATTAAGGATCCCTATGATAATTTAAGGGTATGTTCCTTAATTAAGCAATATTGGGCTCTTTGGGTCCCAGGGTCTTCTAGCTCAGAGGCTTCTTACATCGGAACTGGCGATGACTTCACGACTCGTTTCCAGACCCCCGGGAGGATCCAAAAAGTCGAACCGCAAAATAGCACTCTGTACTACTAGTAAGTCATTCTTTTGCATCTTGAGCCAACATGGCTACCCTGGGTATTCGGGTTTAGGGTTGAGGGCTTAGGGTCTAGGGTCTAGGGTCTAGGGTCTGGGGTCTGGGGTCTAGGTTTAGGGTCTAGGGTCTAGGGTCTAGGGTCTAGGGTTCTCTGGTTTAGGGTTTAGGGTTTAGGGTTTAGGGTTTAGGGTTTAGGGTTTAGGGTATAGGCAAAGCCCAGGCACTGTGGACCAGCCGTCGTCACGGCTTGGCCTCCAGTAGACCACGTCACCCTCCTCGTGGGCTTGGGGTTCAAGTGCTTAAAGCTGGTAAGGCCCAGGGCCCCGGTGCTTACAGCCGGCGACCAGCTTTAGAAATCAAGCGGCCTGCCACAGGGTTCATGGGCATGAGTTGGGATGTTCCCCCTGATGCTACCAGTCCATAGCAGGGGGGTACCATGATCCCTATAAATCTTTTTGCACACAGCCTTCGTCGCCTCATGGCACATTCGAAGCTAATTCATGCCTTAATTAGCCAGGGCACCTGCCGGACAGCAAGCAAGCTGAGTATCGGAAAGTGGTCCAGGAAAAAGCATGTTTAATCAACAACCCAGGGCCAAGAACTCCTGCAGGATACCCGGCTCTGATGTTGGCTGACCAGAGCCAATCAATTTGGGGCTTCGGGCGGGGTATACCTTTGTGAAGCAGCCCTGTTGCTCGACTTCAGCAAAGGCCTGGGGTTCAACCCGAAATTACGCGTTTGTGCAGTCTGACCCTCCAAGCCCCATAGCAGGGTTTAAGAAAAAAATGGGGCCTTCTAGGCATACTCTTTTTTCGGGGCGCCAAGATAAGGGGAAGGAACTAACCATCTCATCGACTGCGACCCTCACGACGATCTCATGGTTTGGAGTTCGAGGTGTAGCATAGGATTTAGGGCTCAGGGCCATCAGCGCGCGAATCTTCATGAAGAGAGGTTGGTGCCTTAGCTGGTAGGGGTGTCATGTGCCGCACTGCATGGATGCCAGGGTTGAGGGTTCTGGTGCTTAGGGCTTCCCAACTCAGCGAAACGCACCCACCCCACCATGCAAAGGTAAACGCAACCCCCTAAACCCTAAACCCTAAACCCTCAACCCTAAACCCTAAACCCCTAGACCCCTAGACCCCTAAACCCTTAAACCCCAAACCCGAAACCAGCCAGAAGCTACAGGCAAGACAGGCTTCGCCATGGGAGGTGACTGCGAACCCCATCGTCCGCACTGCGGCTCTTTACTCAAGTACCGGGCCCTCTATTGGGGTCCCTTGCTATATAAACCCTTATATACACTACACACCATAAGAGGCCCCATACTTTGGACCCCTCTGGACAAGGGTAAGGGACCATACGAAGGCCTCATGCTACCCTAAACCCTAAACCCTAAACCCTAAACCCTAAACCCTAAACCTTAGACTGTCCGGCCTCCTCATCCGGCGAGCTGTGGCTCGTTCGCGATCTCGATGGTCCGACGGCCGACTCTTCCTCGGTGGGCAGCAGCAGCTTTCAGGGCGGCGGCTCTACATCAGGGCCCACTGCTCCAGGGAGTGCATGCAAGGCCAAGGCAAGGGACTGAGGCACGCGCCGGGCATGTTCGTGGGCTTAGGGTTTAGCGCGTTCGCGCAACAGCGCCGGCGACCAACAAGCAGACGGGAGCGGACCAGACCCTGGATCCGTAGCCTGCGGCCTAGGGCGGCAACTCCGAAATTCACCCCAACACCCTCTAAGTCATCTAACAGCCTTCACAGCAACGCCGAATTCTCCCAGCCCTCAGCTCTTAACCCCCCCGGTTGTCAGGTAGGGAATGAGGGAATGAGGGCCCTACATAATCCCTTGAAGGGTAAAAAGGGCCCTCATTCCTTCATCCCCTACTAAGAACCTGCCAATGCAAAGCTAAGGCTCCGGGAATTGCCAGAATTTCTTCACAGCCCTCCGAATCCCTGTCCAAGGCTCGCAGGTTTAGGGTTTTGGGTTTAGGGTTTAGGGTTTAGGGTTTGGGGTTTAGGGTTTAGGGTTTAGGGTTTAGGGTTTAGGGTTTAGGGTTCAGTGTTTAGGGCTTGAGGTGATTTAGGGTGTTTAGGGAGGATTGAATCGAGACAGGCTTGAGATTAGGTGTCGAGATATTGAAACAATGGTTTGAGTGCTTCAATGGGGTTTTTACTGGATGTGCATTCGCTTACTGTGTGATTGCGTAGGAGTGTCTGAATATTTTGAAGATTAAGAGAAGAAGCCATGCGTGAACAAACAAGAAGTTCCCTCGGTGCCAAAAAAAAGGTAGGGTTTAAGGAGTTTGCCCCAAAACAGAAGGGCTTTCTTTTTCTGCGAATGATGGTTGTGGTTGGCATTAGCTAATGTTTTGGGGCGATAGCTTGATGATGGCTCGACAGTCTGTCATGGACCTCTACTTTTGAAGCGATCACGACAACTCTTCAAGCAAGGCACGATCCCCACAATCCCAACAGCCCGAACATGTCAAAAAGCAAATTGTGGGGAGCGCCCGATGGAAGGGAATGGCCTAGCAAACCCAGACATCCTGTTCATTTCTTTGGGCTGAACCCCCAAACCCCGCGCCCTGACTCCCGGCCTCAAACACGAGCGATGGATCATGTACACTCCGAGCACCTCATCCGGAACTGCTATAAATTCGGATGGGAAGTATGGATGGGGGGGTTCCTTCCAATGCTCCCAAGCACATGCAGATGTCAAAAACTGGCAATCTTGCATCTTCGCCCAGCTTGGGCCTTAGGCCCAGGACGCCCCAAGACCCTGAACCGCCACAAAAACTCTGCACGGTTTTTCGGCCGCCTGCTAGGGCAAACATAGGGGCGACTCTGCTGCCGCCCAAGGCACGTGCGTGAGCGCCAGCACCGTGTGCAGAGTCTCTGCCGGAAACGCCTCCCAGATGATGGCGCCCTGAAGGATCACGAAGGTAGTTGGGGAGTTTACGAAAATTGGGGACCCCTAGCATAGACCTCCCAAATAGTAAGATTCCCTTCTGATCAGGGCCCCACTCAGGTACCCTAATCTCGGAAACCGCTGTTTAGAGGGGTATAGAGTCCAGGGACTTATCCGTTAGGGACGTTGAAGGAACACTTGGGGCGCTACACATCTTGTCTCATAGAACTTCGGTTCACAGCGTGTTCCTGCTAGGTTCGTGAGAGGCTGGAGGATTGGCCTTCAGAAAGAGGGGATGGGCAGCACATGGCAGTACTTTCAACTGGCCCTCTGAGGGCTTCTTGGGGCCCTTGAGTGACGTTCACCATTTGTTGATTGACTCCGTCGAATCACTCGTTCAAGTGGCTCACTTAGAGGTGACGCAGAATGTGGTTCGTGATCTCACTCTTTCCATCAGTAACCCAAATTGAATGTTAGTATCATGTGCTAGGGGTTTCAGGGTGTAAACGGGTCCAAACCATCCGGGATACTACTACGGTTTTCGCAATGGAAGTTATGTTTCTCATGTGCCAATGCAAACGCACCTGCGAGCAAGACAAAGATTTGTCAAGAGAGAAGAGCGGGGGCAAGACAAGGCAACAAAGAAACCCTAAACCCTAAACCCTAAACCCTGGGGGCGAAGAGGTGGGATGCTTCTCTCCTCTTCTTCTTGACAGGCCCCCCAAAAAAAACCGCCAACGATTCCACTGAGTTTTCAAGGGCCTTTTTGAAACCATCATAATCAAAAACCACCATATGTCGGTGATTCTCTACACTGGGCCACCTTTGGGGCTACAAAACAAGCATATTTAGGGGTACCCCAGAAAGGAACCCGAACTTGAAAAACTGACCATTCATATTCCTTTGCAAGGCAGCGGCTTGCAAAACCTAAACCCTAAACCCGGCTGACCCGCCCTTCAGAAGCCAACCTCCCCGCTACGCCCGAGCGAAAGCTTCCCTCCCAAGGCCCTAAACCCTAAACCCTAAACCCTAAACCCTAAACCCTAAACAAATTCTCTCCGACCCCGGCCTGGGCCCAGGCCATGACGGCGATGACAGTGCTCAGCTGGTAGCTACCCAGTTGCACGATGTCATGTTGCCTGACAGCGGTTTAGGGTTTAGGGTTTAGGGTTTAGGGTTTAGGGTTTAGGGTTTAGGGTTTAGGGTTTAGGGTTTAGGGTTTAGGGTTTAGGGTTTAGGGTTTAGGGTTTAGGGTTTAGGGTTTAGGGTTTAGGGTTTAGGAAAGCCCCGAACTTGATGGGTTCCCCCCAGACCCCTGGAAGGATCCAAAAAGCAGATCCCTTTAAGGATTTCCGAAGAATGACCCAATAGTAGAAGTATAGGGTACAATTTGGGGGGCTCTACTTCTTGGATCCTGCCAGGGGTCTGGGTTGTGGTGCGGGGGGTTGCGCCAGCAATACGCAGAGACAGGATGGCTATCGTGTTTGGTCACCCTGGCACGTCCTCAGTCCACTCGCCGTCTGCATCCCCTTTTAAGGTAAGGCCCTTGACCCAGGACCCCTGGGATGATCGAAAAAAGTAGAACCCCCAAAGAGTGCCCTCCGCGTACCACGCTCGGGTCATTCTTAGGAAAACCCTTAAAGGAATCAATTTTCTGGTAGGGGCGCTTCCCCCCATAGAAGCACTCTAATAGTTGTAAGAATTAAAATGCTCATAATACCAATAGTGATTATGATTGTTATCACAATCATGACAATCACGACAAAAAGAAGATTCCACTGAAGGCACCTCTGCATGCTCGCATGCCACGCCCGCAGAGTCGCCCTCTCTGCCTGCCTGAGCTCCTTCCAAAGCGACTGGGGGCGAGTTTGGGGTGCCCTGTAAACATACCGTTTTTCATGTCTTCATGGGGGTTTTATGGGGGATTCAGGGTGGAAAAACTTCAACAAAGTACCCCTGGCATGGGCCGAGGCTACTCCAGATTCAAAGGAGTGCCCCTTGGGCTTCTTGAAGGGACCACTGCCGTACTGCTGGACGTTCCTTGCCACCCCCCCCCCGCCTCCTGCAAGGAATTGAGAGAACATAAACTCCAAAAAAACCCTAGAACTGGAAGCGAGGGTTCTTTGCTGGGCCCCGGCCGGGAGAGGTTCTTTCCATGCTTCCCCACCTCTTATCCCCCTCTCCTTGTTTGGGATGTTTTTGGATCTTTCTGAAGGAAGCGGAATCTCATGTGCTGGGACATGCTCTTGCTTTTGGGTTCGACCCCTCCCGACAGCAACACTCAGGCTTTCATAAAGCTGAAGTCGAAGAGCCCACGCTGTTTTTTCACCACACAAAACGACCATGGCCGTCCAACCCCCAAGATCCCACAGAACCGCCGCCAAAGTGTCGTCAACCAGTGCCACTGGGCAAGGTCATACGTTCTAAAACATACACGATGACAATTGACTACAACAAACACCACCTGCGCCCGCTTTGTCTTCACCAATGGGCCATCACATTTCGAGCACCCGAAGTCACAAAAAGAGGCTTCATGATGTTCAGCAGGTTGGTGATCTGTGTGTGCCTCCCTGGTTGACGTCCAGCTTTCTTGAAAACGCGCCTTTCGACACGGTGATGCAGCTCAAAGCACTTGTGGTCGCAGGCGGCACAAGAAAGGCCACGAAACGACGGAAATGCCAAAGAACGGCTTCCGGAGAGTAGAAAACGTTCCCTCCTGCCTACGTTCCGCCCACTCCCAGACCCAAGCCACCCGTCCTTGGATTCTTGAAAGCACCACATTGCCGCCACCAGCACGCTCGCAGCCCAAACCTCCGACAAGAGGGCAGGCGAAAGGCAGGCTTCCTAAGGACTCCACCACATCTGTTTTCCCCTTATACTAACAGTCCTTAACAGGGATTCCAGCACCCCCTATAAGAATCTAAACCCTAAACCCTTAACCCTAAACCCTATGAAGCACTGCTAGAGTATAAGGGGGAACATCCCAAAGTACAATGGGGCGGGGGCTTGGGATGCCTCCCAAGAGGGCCTCTGCTCCTGTGCTGGTTGCTCCTACACGGTTTACACTCCACATCACTCCAGGGCCGGGTCAAGGAGAACCCCAAAAAGTAGCAAGAAATTGAATATAGTATGATTCAGAAGAACAATAGCAATTATAAGAATGATAATACTAATGGTACTTACAAAGAGATGATGAACCAATAACACTACTGACAATACTGATGGAGCTAGTGGCACATCATTTCAGTCATAACTAAGACACGACGGCCTCCACTCGACTCTAGGCAGTGCGAATCCTGATCCCGCGAAGATGTAGTACTTGCAGAGATACGAAGCTGCTGGCAAAGTGGGCTGCGCAACGCCGAGCGTCCCACAAGAAACCTCAAGCCAAACCCTCCACTTGTCATCGCGCGCCCACGATCCCAACCCTAAACCTTAAACTTTAACCCCTAACCCCTAACCCCTAACCCCTAACCCCTAAACCCTAAACCCTAAACCCTAAACCCTAAACCCTAAACCCTAAACCCTAAACCCTAACCCTAAACCCGAAAACCCCCAAAGCCCCCGTAAACTGGCTCATACTGGCTGCAAGGGCGCGGTCTTCTCCCACGGGCCCGGTGCAATGAAGCAGTAGGTGGCGGCAGCTGCATACAGCAAAGGGGTGCCCTGTGTGTACCTCAGGGTTTAGGGTTTAGGGTTTAGGTTTTAGGGTTTAGGGTTTAGGGTTTAGGGCTTAGGGTTTCGGAAGGGGTTCGGGCATGTATCTGCATAAGGTTTAGGACCCAATGCGCTTGCACTTTTTGCTTCGAGTGGGCCATAAGCTAACTGATGCTCCAGCTCAGGTGCGCTCAAGACACAGCCAAGAGACGCAGCTATACCCCGAAATGAAGCGGGCATGAATTTTGAGACCTGAACACATATAGGAACAACGACCTACACAATTGAAAGCCCCAGCTTGGCTTCATCATCCCTTCAAAAGCGACTGTCGAGCCTCTACTCTTCAAAGCATGCTGGTTCATTTTTGGAATGTCGCGCTGCTCGCTTCTTGCCGCCTCTTGCGTGTGTTGCACGACATGGGCAATTCACGGGTGCCTTTAATACACCCCCCCAGATACGATCATTATCCTTCCTCTGCCCGCCTGGCCATGTTAAGGTCAGCCTTTTATCATTACGAAAATAGCACACAATAGATGAAAAATGCTTAGTACATGGATGACAAGAATCAGTAAACAATACATGAACACCATGAACGATACACAAAACAATAAAAAACACACAATAAACAATACCCAATAAACAAAAAACAAGCAAAACAACAAGCGAACGTAACAATGCACGTTCCTGTTGACAACCTACCGTGGCTCCTGCCAGGGCCTGTATACATACAGTATTTTCTTCAGCCTGAGGACTACCTGCCATAATGCACGACCCCAAAGTAAGCTTCTCAAATCTTTGAGACGGGAGCCTTCAACACACTGGCCGCATATTTCTGCAGGAGAGAAGCAAATCCAGAAGCCCACGGACAAAGCCCACCCCTGAACTCTTAACGGGAGCATCAGCCAGCGTGCGCATCAAATCTGGCCATTTCGGCGAGGGCAGTCGCAGTCAAAGGTAAGGTCACCTGAGAATGGGAGCTCACAAAGCGCACCAAGCACCCGAGCAAAAGCCGAAGCATGTAACAAGGACCTGCTAAAACAAAAACCAAGCACGGCTGAACTCTTGCGCCAGGGGTAGGTCCCAAGGAGGGATTGACGACCTTTCCTTGACGACCCTGTGCGTGAGGGGAATGAAGTGAGGTGAACGAGCTCTCTCTCTCTCTCTCTGTGAACGAGTAAGACAGACGAGTGCTTGAGGGGGTGGGTGAGCATGTACAAGGACTGCGGGTAGAGAGCGAGTGAGAAGAAAGAGAAAGAGAGAGAGAGAGAGAGAGAGAGAGAGAGAAGGAGAGAGAGAGAGAGAAAGAGAGGGAAAGGGAGGGAAAGGAAGAGCCGAGAAAGAAGAGAGAGAAGAGAGTGTCGTGAGTGGCTGAGTTTGGGGACTCCAGGCCACTCCAATGAAGTAGTCTTGCCTGCCAAAGGCTTCCTAGATGATCTCCTCCAAGCCCATGGGCTCACAACACAAAGCCATGGAACATGCTGCAAACTTTCGAGATAATACTGTGGGCATCTCAGCAACGAAGCCGGCAAAAGCCGCAAAACGTGTCCTACACCCAAGTCGAAAGCTCAATCTACAAACTCATGTCTGAGCACGGAATCGGAATTCCAGGCTGCGGGCGTGTTTTCCCGACAATAAAGCCCTTGCCGGGCTACGACCCCGATCGCGTAGTAGGGGGCAAAGACCAGCTGCGTGCCCACATACCTTGATCTCGCACAAGCATGTCTTGCTGAAAAAATTACTGTTTTGCTGTTTTGTAATATATATATATATATATGTTATTGATATTTGGTTACCTTGATCTTGCACCAAAAGCATGTCTTGCTGGAAAGGGCATTGGGCGTAGGGCCCGGCCAATGTCTTCCAGATGCACAGGATGCGCTCGGACCAGTTTAGGGTTTAGGGTTTAGGGTTTAGGGTTTAGGGTTTGGGGTTTAGGGTTTAGGGTGAAACTCTTCACACGTTACAGGACGCGCTGCGCCGAAAACTCCTGTGTATAGAGACATCGCCAGACAGGCAGATGTAGATGTAGATGCCAGTAGATGAAAATTGCGACCTACCCTAAACCCTAAACTCTAAGCCCTAAACCCTAAACCCTTTTTGAACCAGGACCCTAAACCCTAAACCCTGAACCCTAAACCCTAAACCCTAATGAAAGTTGACTGAGAAAAAATGTCGCAGGTACGATTGGAGAAGCTCCATCAAGCTCGGAGGCAGTGGGGACCAAAGACCCAAGCCACCTCACATGCCAGGGACTTCCCTAAACCCGGGCTTAGGGCTTGGGGCTTGGGGCTTAGGGCTTAGGGTTTAGGGTTTAGGGTTTAGGGTTTGGGGTTTAGGGCTTAGGGCACAAGAGGTGGCTGCCCACTTGTAGGGAAGAGTCCCCAGCTACAAGCTTGGAGTTGGAATCGCACTGAGTTGGCCGCTGGCCAAAACTGCACCCATCCCGAGGTGGAAGAGGGCGCCGATCGCCAGGTTCGCACTGCACAGCCTGGGCTTAGCGTTGTTTTTTTTTAGGGTTTAGGGTTTAGGGTTTAGGGTTTAGGGTTTAGGGTTTAGGGTTTAGGGTTTAGGGTTTAGGGTTTAGGGTTTAGGGTTTAGGGTAAGTTATGGCTTCGGGCTTTGCAGTCGCAGTAACACCTCGTGCAAGATTCCTGGTGCCCAGAGACTCCAATAACATATTTGAGGTAGCTGTGATAGGAAGCCTGCTACGACTAAGGAATACTCCTTAAGGGACCTTTGGGTCTCCCAAGTGCCCCAAACCAGCCTACCGCCACTTGCGTCCTCCCCTCATCTCCCACTCCTCCGACATACTGGTCCAGCGGATCATATCATCCTAGATATGAGTATTTCCCAAAATTGTGCCCAAAATGCAATGATCCGGACCTCAAAAGGGGCACCTCTATTTTTGGGCACCCCCCTTTTGCCCCGAACCCCAAACCCTCCATTAAAACCGATTCACAAAATAGTAAAGTCCCTATCCAAAACCTATTCGAACAAACTCCATTTAAACCCCTTTCTAAGCCTATTGGCACCCCATATGTGCGCCCTGCCTAGGCCCTATCAAAAACCCCAACAAACCCAAAACCCTTGTTGAACCCCAAACTCTGAACCCTGTTCCCTAAACCCTGATTTTGAGCACGGATAGAAGCTTTCCTAAACCCTAAGCCTTAAACCCTGAACCCCAAACCTTCTAAACCCTTTTCAACCTGGAAACAGCTTCATACCAGGACTCAGCACCCTTGCAAAGGCGTCATCAAACCTAAACCCTAAACCCTAAACCTGCTTGTGCTAGTGCGAGAGTCGAAACCCTAAACTCTAAACCCGAAACTCTAAACCCGAAACCCTAAACCCTAAACCCTAAACCCTAAACCCTAAACCCTAAACCCTAAACCCTAAACCCCTCGTGTTTTGGATGTCGGGCGGCTGGACGAACCACCGAGGGATCCTGGCTAATCGCGGCTCGGTTAGCCTTGGAAGAAGGTGTGGGGTTTAGGGTTTGGGGTTTAGGGTTTGGGTTTTTTTTTTCCCCTCCTGCACAGCTGGGGCGAATCCGCGTCGCAGGGCTGCTTCTGAGTACGAGTTGGCTCATTAGATCATTCCCCTCGAGCGACTGCCTCTTCTCTCTCAACAGCAAGTCTGTCACAACAAAGTCATATACCCACAACCCAACCTTGCAAGACAGTCGTCCAGGTTTGGGGTTTAGGGTTTAGGGTTTAGGGTAAAGTTTAGGGTTTAGGGTTTAGGGGAAGCAGGTTTGGAAGTTCGGTTCAGGGCTTTAGGGGTGGGGGAGGGGGTTTTAGGGTGGCGCAGGGTCGGTAGCGTCCCGCGAAAGCAACGACCGCACATGAAAAAAGGGCCTCCGGGGCAAGCGGGTTGGAGGCGGGGGCCACCTCTCCTCGCGAATACTTCACGCGCACAAACGCTGCATTGGGTTATAAGTTTAACCCTGCCAACGGCATGCAAAGTTTACAAGGGCCTTGGGCGGTTTCAGGCTCCAGCCTTAGGGGCACATGCGAAGGCAAGAAGCGACCTGCCAAGCAGCACAAAACACCCATCACCGAACCCTAACACCCTTATCTCTAACCTAAAACTTGAAAAAAGGTGGCGATCCCAAACTAGGTGAGCATCTACACTTATTCCCTTTAAACCATCATAGTTTCGTTGAATATCCCCTTGAGTGTTAATGAACATAACAGAGAAGAGCATCATTCTTAAGGAGACTGCAGCTGCATCCAGGCAGCCACTTTGCAGCATTGTACATGAAAACGCTGCCACCCAGCAAGTGCACCGCCACAGGGAAGTTTTGGTATGTGAGCAGCGTCCCGACCTAACTTGCTGATTCAAGGATACAGAACCAGAAAAAGGCCGGTCGCAAAGTTCCTCCGTCACTTAGCTCCCTGCTACGATCGGCAATCAACTTGAGTTCTTTTCGGTACCAGTCTAGCGGGCTCAGGGTTCAGGAGGTCCGACTCTGTGTGCAGAGCTAAGAGCGTGGGGACACCCTCTCCGATGCCCTCGAACCTCAGCATCCCTGTCACTTTGCTGCCCAGACCACCCACGAAGGCGCCAAGGAAGCGAGTGCCAGCGGTGGCCCCCCAGCAGAGGTGGCCGCACCACACAGGAGCAAGAGCCTTTGCTGAGTTTTCTCTAGGGGTCTGCTCAGAACCCTAAAGCCTAAACCCTAAACTTTAAAAAGAATCTTACAAGTAGTGAACAACCACAAGCGAGTGCTGCAAAGGACCCTGCGCGCCACAAAATGGCCCTTAGACCTCTGCACTACAGCCGCAATCTAAACTCTATCATCTAGAGGCCTTAACAAGTAGAATAGGGTCTTGCGGGGGGGGGGGGGGGGGTCTTATCATAATATAAATTCTATAGGGACCACAAGGGCAAACCATGCTCTCTGGACCAGTGCAAGCTGCCCGATGGTTGCCAGACCGCTGCTCTCGCCCAGCAAGCCTGAGCTCAAGCCAGCTGCGCCATCTAGAAGCGACAGGGTATCCTAAACCCTAAACCTTAAACCCTGAACCCCAAGCCCTAAATCCTAAACCCTAAACCTTAAACCCTAAACCCTCTGGCAGACCAACCACTGCCGGCTTCAGTAGAGTTTATGAGGTCGAGTCGGCAACCTGCGACACGCAGAGGAAGAACGCGCAAAAGCTTTCGACCAGCGTACCAGGGTACGGAGTAAAGTTGTCCAGTACCTAGGGGTTTTAAAGGTTAACCTTTGGGATTATAAGGGGAATATATTAACCCAAAAAGGTTAAAGGTTACCTACTCTACTACTAAGGTAATTACATAAGAGGGCCCAACTGCCCTAAACCCTGTGGCAACACGCTTGCAGGGACCCTCGCCTGGAAAAGGCATCACTGAGCTCCGGTCAAGTTTTGTCCCTCAACCCCATAAAACTTTCGAGGAGATTCGGGGAGTTCAGCGGAGTTTAAGGGGTTCAGGCCAGCCCCCCACCCACCAGGGGCTCTGAGGTTTAGGACCCCTCCACTCGCTCCCTTGGACCCCTAAGGCGGTACTCTTGGGTTTGGGGTTTAGGGCTTAGGGTTTAGGATTTAGGGTTTGGGAACCCCTTTTAAAGGGCATACAAGGGCCATGTTCGAAGTGCATTCAGGGAACCTCTTAGGGACAGATCCTTAGGGGTCCGAGTATGCTTCCCTTGACTGCACGCCCAAAGAGCCCAGTACCCCTTAACTAAGCAATATACCCCTTAAATCAGATTCAGGGCCCCTATATAGTTTAGGGCATATTCCTTGTTTAAGGGGCATTGGGCTCTCTGGGTGGCTCCTAGACCAGCCGAGCGGCAGGAAATACTCCTGGGGATGGAGAGCCTGGGCTGTTCACCGGGATTGCCACCAAAGATTGCGCCTGTGACAACAGAACTCAGAAAGGATTCTCAAAGTACATCCCAGGAGCTTTCCATCGTCCTCCTCCTCCTCTCCAGCTCCTGGACACAAGTAGACGCTGGCCACTTTGGGGTTTGGCATCTTTTTTGCTTGGGGAAGGATGGTTGGACATGGGCTTTGGCTGCCACCAGCCCGCCTGCCGCAGCAGCGCGTGCCGGTGAGAGAACAAAAAATTCAAGTAGGGGAAGCCTCTTGCTAAACTGAGGGGCGAATGCTGGGGATGTGCAGGCCTGTGTGCAAGACAAGCCTGCACGGATGTTGCTGCACGCTTTCTCTGGCATCTACTGCTAGCGGCTTCGGGCTTCAGCTGCCAAAGCGACACCCCAACACGACGCGCTCAACCGAAAGAACCTTCAGCTTCAACATCCCAAACCCTAGGGTTTAGGGCTTTGGGTGTTTTTTGGCACCCGCGTAGCTGGACGAACTGCTCAGCAGGTCTCTGTCTGTGCTCCCTCTCAAATCGCCTCACAGCCCCCTGTTTTGGGTTTATGGTTTATGGTTTATGGTTTATGGTTTATGGTTTATGGTTTATGGTTTATGGTTTATGGTTTATGGTTTTTGGTTTTTGGTTTGTGGTTTGTGGTTTGTGGTTTGTGGTTTGTGGTTTGTGGTTTAAGGTTCTGTCGGACAGCTTCACAACCTGGACAGCCAAGCCACCGAAAACAGTCGCCAGCCTTATCTCAAAATCACACACGCCAAAGCCTTTCCTTCAAAACCCTTACATTCGACTGAGCACCTTAAGTGAAGCCACCAAAACCCAAACCAAAAGAAACATCTAAATGTCCCCCCCCCTCCACCCCGGACCCACAGAACCAAACAACAAAAGTTGCAGAAAAGGAGGTCCGCCGTGGCTCAGCGTGCTCTGCTCGCCCGCCAGATCAATGCCCAGAAGCCTTGTGTCGTAAGCCGGATTCAGGGGGGGAGAGGCTTGACTGGTTCAGGTTCTTCGCCCCCTTAAACTAACAGTTCCTTTCTAGGGATTCTCGTACCCGCTATGATAATCCCGATTAGGGACTGTTAGTATAAGAGGGAACATCCCAAGGCTTAGGGTCCAGGGACTTCTCTTGTTGGGTTTAGTGGGCTTGGGGCTTGGGTTGGAGTTGACATCCGGGTGTCAAGGGGGCCCGGTTGAGGAGCCGCCGCAATCTGCGGGGGACGCGAAGGATGAAGAACATCAGACACCACCGCTGCGCACATGCTTCCTCCAAAATGTTGAGAGCCTGAGGGTGCTTGCGAGATGAAGCGGGGTCAGCACGCCAAATCCCTCGACTCTCTTGCGCACCAGCCGCCAGCGGGCAAAGTCCACGGTGTCGAGGGTCAGCACGACGAGTGGCCGCAACCTGAAGCACTGGCCCAACCAGAACATGGTGGCATGTGGACTACTCACTGACCCTTCATCACCACAAAGCCGAACAAAACCCCCTAAACCCTAAGAGCCCAATATTGCTCAATTAAGGAATATTCCTTAAATCATATTAAGGATCCCTATATGATTTCAGGAATATTCCTTAATTAAGCTGTATTGGGCTCTTTGGGCAAACCCTAAACCCTTTAAGCCCTAAACCCCCCTAACACCGTCTCAAGGCGAGCGTCGGTCGATGGAGCTCCACTGGCCGAACGTGGCGAAGCAAAGACGCGGCCTGGCCGAGGCGTTCGGGTTTGGGTTGCAGGGTGCGTTTAGGGTTCAGGGTTTAGGGTTTAGGGTTTAGGGTTTAGGGTTCAGGGTTCAGGGTTTAGGGTTCAGGATGGTTTAGGGAGATGCCTTGGAGATTTAGTGACTACAGGGGCCCTTTAGGGGCTTCTTTTCCAGAAGGCTCTGGTTTGAATGGGTTGGGGGTGGCAAAGGGACTTTGGCCGCTTCTCTGACGCCTGCTGCTCACAGTCGAGCCAGAGCAGGTCCTCTTTCCTCCCAGCAAATCGAAGCAAACCCTAAACCTAAACCCTGCAAATGGAAGCACGGCTCATGGATGTTCACGGTTTTGGGGTTGGTTCACAGCCGACCACTACCGCCGAAGGCTGCGAATGGGGTTTGAGGCTTTCGGGAGCAGGCTTCCATCTTTAGGAGGGCGCCCCCCCAAGCTGGGGGCCGCAATTTCTAAGCCCCACCCTAAACCCTTTTTGCAGGACTTGTGCAAACGCACCCTAAACCCTAAACCCTAAACCCTAAACCCCGAACTTAAACCCTAAACCTCAACCCTGAACCCTTAACTCTGAACCCTAAGAGGCACTGTCCTGCCGGCCATCTTCGACCTTAGGTAAGGGCATACCCTCGACTCAGCTCACGCCACTGCCGGAGTTTCGGGGTTTAGGGTTTAGGGTGAAGGGTTTAGGGTCTTGGGTCTGGGGGGGGGCTGCAGGGCTTATGGGCTCCTGTGGGCCTTTAAAAACTGCAGCTCCAGAAGGTAACATGCAGCATCTGCCCTTCAAGCCCCAAGGTTCAACCTTGCGCCCTCAACCGCAAACAAAGCCCAAGCCCTAAACCCTCCAAAGCTTTCGGGGGGGGGGGGGGGGGGGCCTGCGCGTTGCTTTTTCATACCCTGAAAGCTCCGAGGATTGCTTCAGGCTTCACGTTTTTTCGGTTTGGGCTTGGGGCTTAGGGGTTGAAGGCGCCGAGGAGCATCGCCATTCCTGCGGACCTGACCAGCAATTTCACTTAACAGACTCTTGGAAGGGGCTCCCAGGAGCAGGATTTAGGGTTTAGGGTATAGTGGAGAGTATATCTGCCAGGGTCCTTGTAGTCCCATCATATTCCTACTCTCTTCGCTGGGTTGATGTAAGGTCAAGGTGCCTCCACCCGTTCTATCCGAATGATGAGAGCATCTGTTTGCAAGGAAGGGATGAAAGGCCTTGGCACACAATGGGTCCCATGATGCCATCCTCGAGCCGGGGCAAAACCCTCTCGCCGCGGTTTTACAGCCCGCACCCCCTTCAACCAGTAGAACATGCTATACGGCTACACAGCAAGATCTACAGTTCAATAACCTTAGGGCAGCGAGGGGGTTCTCATCTTAAGGGTGAGGGAAGCAAAGGGCTCAGGGTGCTGTGACCCAGCTTACTGTTGGTTAGTAGGGAAATGGGGGAATGAGGTACCCTATATAATCCCTTAAAGGGTATATATATATATATATATATAACGGGTACCTCATTCCCTCATTCCCTGCTAACCATCAGTAAGCAAGGACTGCCAGGGCCGAGCCTCTGCTGGCGGAGAGGCGCGTTCCGGCTGCGGAAGGCTTTGGATGCTGGGAACCGCAAGGCTTGGACCGATGCGGAGAGGTTTGTCAACCCTAAACCCTAAACCCTAAACCCTAAACCCTAGACCCTAGACCCTAAAACCTTTTTTGCAACTGGGCTTGAGGACCAGCCAGATTCATCTCCAAGCATCAGCATCTCACCCCTAAAACCTGAACCCTAAATCCTAAACCCTAACCCTGATTCTCCGACACTTCGGATCAGCTTCCAAACGCAGTCCAAACTTTAACAAGGATCCGAGGGATTGTGCAGGGAAGACGGTTGCAAGGGGGGGAGGGGGTCCTCTGTGTGAGGGACCCTTCCGGGACTCCTTTGTTGTACGAGAACCACGCTGTGCATGTAAATGTATCTGTACGGGTTTAGGGGTTTAGGGGTTAGGGGTTTGGGGTTTAGGGGTTTAGGGGTTTAGGGGTTTAGGGGTTTAGGGGTTTAGGGGTTTAGGGGTTTAGGGGTTTAGGGGTTTAGGGGTTTAGGGGTTTAGGGGTCTAGGGGTTTCGGGGTTTAGGGGTTTTAGGGGTTTAGGGGTCTAGGGGTTTAGGGGTTTAGGGGTTTAGGGCATGAGAGCACCCATTGCACACGTTGATGTATCCGTTGGGGGCAAGGGAGGGGGCAGGGCGCAGATTTAGAACAACCCCCGTTTGTGCTCAGGGTCCTGTGCCAGTTCTTGTCCTCGCTCCACCTCGCAGACCGGAGAACGAAAGTAGAATTATACCCCTCCACCCAGGTTTAGGGTTTAGGGTTTAAGGGAAAGGGATGCAATGACCCCTTTTCTAGCTTAACCCCAGAAAGCCTCACATCTCGCCTGTGCATAGTTTGCCCTAAACCCTAAACCTCAAACCCAAAACCCAACCCTAAACCCTTTGCTAGAGCATGTCTTGCGCACTTCTTTCTGTCGTTAACACCCCTTCCATGCCTGAAACCACCTAGACCAAGGCCCATGTGACTTTTACAACACTCAAAATTTATATATGTGCATATGTATACATATACATATATATATATATATATCTATATATCCTTTGAGAAATGAGATGTACAATTAAGTTCATCGCCACGTTCTCTAAACGGTAGTTCTTTATCTGAGCTTCTCGAAACAAGCCCTGAATCTGAGCCCTGGGTCTGCGAGGTTTCGGCTCTTGAGGTTCTGATGCCAAGGGCTTCGGGGTGTTCAGGGACGTTTGATCGCTTAGGAATGCTGCCGCTTTCGCACTTGCACGCTACAAGTACCGACTTGCCTGAATACCCAGCATCTGCAAGCACAGACAAAGGACAAGCAGTTCTAACTGGCAAAATCACACAGCACGCCGGAATACAAACGCCCTTTTAGGCACGCTCTACTGTCCACACAAGCAGATCAATCCCTTTTAAATTGGGTTTGGGGCTTAGGGTTTAGAGTTTAGGATTTAGGATTTAGGGTTTCGGGTTTCGGGTTTATTTAGGGTTTAACCCAAAATCCCAGATCACAAGCCCATTCGGCACCTCATCCTCCCACCGCTCCCAACGTTCTTGGTCCCGTTTCCGGTCTGCTTCTGCAGGCGG
Organism: Symbiodinium natans; assembly: GCA_905221605.1. Taxonomy (NCBI): domain Eukaryota; class Dinophyceae; order Suessiales; family Symbiodiniaceae; genus Symbiodinium; species Symbiodinium natans. The sequence goes on from CAJNDS010000198.1 coordinate 63,451, forward strand.
GCTAGCGATGAACTTGGGCTGATTTGGGGGTTTCCGAAATTAGGGTACCTTACTGGGGTCCTCATTATAAAGGAATCCTACTATTTGGGGGGGTCTATGTTAAAGCCCCATTTGGTGGCGTGCTCGTGAAGACATGCAGGGTCGGTGTCTATACGCCCTGCGATCGGGGGACGCGCTTGACAGTCTTGTTAAAGGTGCCTCGTGAACATGTTGACGTTGTGCCAGCTTTCTTTCCCCAAACACCCCTCAACAAGTGTGTGCCTGGGCGGTGTGGTTGGGCCTGGGGCCTAGGTTTCTGCGAGCTGACCTTTTGTGTAGAGCCCACCCTGAGCAGTGACCAGACTGACACGTACAGCGGCGCAAAGCCGGATGCCTTTTGGATGGCTTTGTTGGGGTTTAGGGTTTGGGGGTTTACTCGCTCACGCTTGGGTGGCGTTCAGGCTCACTCTATGCGTCAGAGCTCTGCCAGCTTAAGGTTTAGGACTCTACACGGCCTGCTTCTTGAAGCCCTCCCTGTCGGACGGCTTTCCGCAACAGCCTCAACAGGCGAGACTGAGAGGTTTGCGGGAACCTGACGCCTTTCCATTAGGGTTCAGGGCTAGACTCTCATGTCTGCGACAAGCTAGGCGAGGTCAGAAGCCTCCTGACCCAACCCTCCGAGACTACCCGAAACTCTCTCACCTCTCTCCCTTCATGTGCTTTGGGCTTTGGGGGGCCAAAGGCGAAGATCCTGTAAACCCGTAAGCCAGCCATGGCCCAAAACCAGAATACCGAAAACCCTACTGCCCACATAGACCTTAAACCCTGAACCCGAATCCCGTTCTTCCTAAGCCCCCTTTCGGCATGCCGGAAGAGGCCGCAAGCTCAAAATGTGCAAGGGGCCCATGGGCTATCGCTGCGACCTAAGCCTCAGAACCAAAAAAACCCTCTGCCTGACCTGGGAAACCCGCGGAACAACACACTCCGAGCGCAGGGATTTCCCACAACATCTTATCCCAACCGTGAAGCCAGTAAGACGGGCCACGCATACGCCGCCCGGAGCTGCTGGAAGTCCTGGCATCGTGCTTTCTGGAGCAGGGATCAGGGCCCGGGCCTAGCTACACGACAGGTGCAAAGCTGCGTGAGCCCTTTTGGGGTAGGGACAAGGATGTTCCAACTTTTTGGAGCTTACTGTAAAGCCCCAAAAGGGGACCTTGACCTCCAGATCTGAGCCGGCATGGCATCTAGCACCAAGCAGCACAAGCCCCGGAAAGAAGCCTGGAAGAACTTGGCACTAACGGCGCCCGAGCTGCCAAGAGACTGCACTACATATGCTTCGCAAAGGCAAACCTGCCCCTAAACCCTGAACCCTTTTTACGGCTAGGACTACCCTAAGCCCTAAACCCTAAACCCTAAACCCTAAACCCACGTCCCATGGCCCAAAACCGAAGGCCCGAACATCCGAACATCGCATCCAAGATGCATCCCTTTGCCTGGGACCAAGGGATCTGAGCCCCCTGTTCTAAACTCTAAACCCTCAACCCTAAACCCTAAACCCTAAACCCTAAACCCTAAACCCTAAACCCTAAACCCTAAACCCTAAACCCTAAACCCTAAACCCTAAACCCTAAACCCTAACTAACCCTAGAGGGAAAACACACGCAGCCTCCTGCGGGCCTCTTTGCTTCCTCCAGCATCTGGGTGCGCCGTCTTCGCCTTGCCGGGCTTAAGGCTCAGGGCCTCGTGCTTTGTGGCGCCCGAAACCCTAAACCCTAAACCCTGCAACAGGCTTGCTACCTCGCCCTAAACCCTAAACCCTAAACCCTAAACCCTAAACCCAACCTATCAACACCTGCTTGCTTACAAGCCCTGCAGCAGAGATCCAAGAAGGCCTTGGCCCGCCACGGGCTTCAGGGTTCTCGAGCATCGATCCCGATCATCTACGAGGCATATGGCAAGTTTAGGGTTTAACCCCTGAATTCACCCTGAAAACCCGGTTGCATCCTAAAGGAATCCTAAACCCTCGGATCCTTCTCAACAGTTCGCCCTACAGGGCTTTGGGTTTAGGGCTCTCCTGGGATCCTTCGGACACCCCTAAACCCTGACCCGAAACCCTTTTGAATAAGCCCTAAACCCAAACCCTAAACCCTAAACCCCAAACCCTAAACCCTTAACCCTAAACCCTAAACCCTAGCCCTAAACCCCAAACCCAAAACCCTAAACCCCCTCGACACAGCGCTCGAAGCCCTCCAAAACCTTGGCGCGAAAAGACCGGCGCAGGGCTTGCGTGTCGACCTCGGCGCGAGCGATGCTTTGCTTACTTTGTGTTGGTTTCTCGTTTTTGCTTTTTCCTTTTTCTTTTCTTTTTTTTTTTTTGGGGAGGGGGGAGGGTGGGGGGGGGGGAGGGGGGGGGAGGGTGGGGGGGGGGAGGGTGGGGGTCGGGGGGCTTCGGGTTTAGGGTTTAGGGTTTCGATTTTCTTGCTTTTTTTTTTTGGGGGGGGTTTCAGGGTTTGGGGCTCTTCGGTTCGGGGGGGGGGGGGTCTTGGGATTTGGGGCTTAATTTCCTTTGTTTTGGTTTTAATCGCTCAGACTCGGGTTTAGGGCTTTGGGTTTTGGGCGGGGGGAAGGGGTTTGGAGCTCTTTGGGGGACTTTGGGGTTCCAGGGTTTGGGGCTTGGGGCTTTGGGGTTGTGGGCTCAGGGCTTTGGGGTTGTCAGGGTTTAGGCTTTCGGTTTTGGGACTTTTGGGACTTTTGGGACGTTTGGGACTTTTGGGACTTTTGCGACTTTTGGGACTTTTGGAAATTTCGGGACTTTCGGGACTTTTGGGACTTTTGGGATTTTCGGGACTTTTGCGTTTTGGATGGTTTTGCAGGGTTTTGCGGGCTTGGAGGCGGGGTGGTGAGGGGCTTAGGAGCTTTGAGGGTTATGGGTTTGAGTTTCGGGTGACATGCTTTTGGCGCCTTAAGCAGCTTAAGGTTTAGAGGCTCAGGCTTTGTGATTTTGAGCTTGGAGCTTGGGGTTTCTAAGCTTCGTGGGGCTTGAGGAAAATTGGGGCTGACGGTCTTAGAGCTTGTGGAGGCGAGGGGCCCCTACAACAGGCGACATATGTAATACAGACGCACGTGCCATTTTGATACATGTGCGCACCTTTCATGTTGCACAGACTCAATTCTAGCCGTGCGCTTGATGTTCTCCATTGCTTATATTTACATGTATATATGTGTCTTTATCTTCGTTTGAACTTATATATTTGTGTTTACTTTTATCTATAAATATATATATATGCTATTGTCACGGTCTTGGTGACGAACTTTGCGCAACACCCACATATGGATGCCTGCCTGAAACAGTACAAGAACATGCTCCCCGATCATTCTGGCATTCCGAACTTTGAGATTCTGAGCTCTGAAGGTCTTTGCCACAAAGCCATGGCTGAGGCTGCTCTTTTTCAAATCTGATCATAGGTTCCTTGACCAAAGCCCCCAGGACTAGAACTAAGAGGGGCCAAAAAGACGACGTGACCCCGACATTCCTCACAAGGAACAGACACCCCGAGATCTCCCGGCTCAAAAAACCTTCAGCTCCCTAACCCAAAGAAGCCTTCGCGTTCCGGGAAGCAAACAGCCCAAACCCTAAACCCTAAACCCTCAGCCCTTAACCCCAAACCCTAAACCCCAAAACAACGCGGTGGTGCGCGCCTCGTCAAGGTCCACGCCCAGCACGCGAAGGGCATCGGACTGCCGTGGGCAAAGGAGGGGCTTTCAGAACCTTAAAATACCTCAAACAGGTGAAGCCCTCTGATTAGAACACAACTGGGTCCGACAAAGACTCTATGAGACCTAACAGTACCTAAACCCGTCTGAAGCACATAACGCCCTGCGACAAGCCACCTCCGACAAGCTTCGAAGAGGCGAGGTAAGAGTCCCGCGGCTGCCATGGGGCCTCGACGGGTTTAGCATCTAGGGTTCAAGGCCCTCGCTGGTGCGGACATTTGCTCCCCCCAAAGTCTTTGACATCCCGGCGAGGGCCATGTCGACACACAGGAAATCGAAAAGTGACCCATGCGTAGCTGAAGTGCTATAGGCATGCGCATTGAAAGAGCTTGTCCGGGCTGGAAGCCATCAGCAGGGCGCCTCGCCTACGGAACGCAGCGTGCCTGCGAGGCGTGGTGAAGGTCATCCCGAGAAAGCCCCAAACGAGGGCCTCGGAAGCTCCATGTCTCTTGCTAGTCGAAGGTCTAAGATTTCGGATCCCTTGTAGTGGCCTCAAGTCGAGATCTGTTTGCATCACTTGGCGTCTTGGGCGTCTACCTCCTATGCCTTTTTTCTGCGTGGTGTCCTGCACATCCGATGTGCATTCACCCCGAGGCCTTCAAAGCAAGAAGTTCACAAGCGCTCACTTGGCGCAGCCGAGTGGCTGTCAAGAAGAGCCATCGCGCTGCTGGCCCGAAAGACGTCATGTCTTCATAGCACGTGCTGCGCCATCCTAATCTGCAAGCTACCTCTACAAAAACGATAAGACTGTGAGTGTCGTAGCCAAGGCTTCCTGGGATGCAAGTGGTTTAGGGGTTAGGGTTTAGGGTTTAGGGTTTAGGGCCAAGAGCCCTGACCAGATTTAACGCCACGCAGCGTGTCTACGCAGTTACCTCTTGCTGGCGGCATGTGGCAGGCACTTTTTGCAGGGGGCTTTTCGGGATTAATCGCTCACACTCGGACAAGCCTGGCGAGGCACACACTGTTCAGGGTTTAGGGTTTAGGGTTTTGGGTTTAGGGTTTAGGGTTTAGGGTTTAGGGTTTAGGGCTTAGGGTTTAGGGATTCAGAGTAGCCAGCCCCTTAGTGCAGAGCAAGACATGTTGCAACAGGAAATTCACTGGCAGCAGCCGTAGCCAGCTGACTGTACCTGATTGCGTCTGGCATTACATACGTTTAAGGGTTTAGGGTTTAGGGTTTAGGGTTTAGGGTTCGAAGTTTGCAACATGTAACCCGACGGACAATTGGTCGTCAACTTCTGCTTGCCCGAAGCAAGACATACGTTTTCAGAACGTGCTCAACGTTTTCCAAACCAAAAAAACTCCTGGGTTAGATCCACATGCTTGTGTGCGTAGGCCATTGGACCTGGAAAGACTCCGCTGTGTTTGGGGGTGGGAAATTCACAAAAGTCGTCGTTCAGAAGGATGTAGACGATGCAGAAAGCGCCGGTGGTCTTGCAGATTGTTGTACCCAGAGACTCCAAAACCCCTTACTTAAGGAATATCCCTTAAATTTGAATAGGAACCCTAATATGATTTAAGGTATATTCCTCAATTAAGGGGTTTTGGAGTCTCTGGGTATAGGAGCTCGCTGGCGCGTTGAAAGACGAAGCTGCTGGGTGCAAAGTTTTGCCACACCAGATGTGCTGCGTGCATAAAACCAGGGCCGAATCTGTGAACCCTAAACCCTTTGTGCAGCCGGACTGAGGGCGTTGCCGGAATACTGAGGGCGTGACCCTAAACCCTAAACCCTAAACCCTAAACCGGAAAAGCCCAGCTTGGGGGAACCATGCCAAAGTTGCCGCTGAAGAAGGCGGCCTATCGGCTAGGCGACCCTATTTTCTAGTGCGTCAGGCCACAGCATCTAAGTCGGCCGACATGGCACTGCACACAGATTCTAGGGTTTAGGGTTAAGGGTTTAGGGTTTAGGGTTTAGGGTTAGGGTATGGATTCTTAGGGCAGGAGATCGGCCCCCTGATTTTTTCTGGCATCGGGTTCCAGCGCCGAAATGGCATCTCTCTCTCTCCGCAGGAGGCTGCTGATTGCTGTCGGTTTGCACTCAGCTCAGCAGCAAAACTATGCGGAGGCTAGATCTGTGAGACAAAGAGAAAAGTATTGTTCGGTCAGGTCTCGCTGTAAGGCCACCCCTACCTCCTACATACAATGCTGTGCAAGAGCTTGCCTACCCGACACTGCGCCTCCAGCTTTGAGACATGACCCATTTCAGGAAAAGGAGGGTGCCCATGGGCACGTAAACTTCGGCACCCTCCGACAAGGGGGGGTCTAGTTGAGACAGGGTTTAGGGCTGGGCCCTGTCGCACGTCAGCGGCTAAGCCTGGCGCGCAGGGCAGAGACAGAACGCGCCTTCCCTTGCCTGCTTGGTTGCTTCGAAGCTTCTGTTTTCAAGCCCCAACCTGCAGAGGGTAGGATTCGATTTCAGCTTAGGATCTTGGTTTAAGGTTGAATCAAGGCTTCGGGTCAAGAGTTGAGGGTTGAGGTTAGGGGGCCCAGGGGCCTTGCAATCCCACAGGAAGCCCTCCCTCCCCCGCTGCCTGGGCTCGCAGGAGGTTCACCTGATCGGCGGGCGCGATCCACACTCGGGGCTTGATCTCAATCTCCACATCCTTGGGCTGTGGCTTCTCACAGATGGATTTGTGGGTTTAGGGCTTTAAGGTTTGGGGTTTGGGGTTTTGCCGTGACACGGCGCAGACCCTTCTTCTTTGCAACCCCAAGACCATTCGGGGGTTTAGGGTTGAGGTTTCGACTCTCACTCTTGCGGGTTTAGGGTTTAGGGTTTAGGGTTTGGGGTTTAGGGTTTAGGGTTTAGGGTTTGGGGTTTAGGGTTTAGGGTTTAGGGTTTAGGGTTTAGGGTTTAGGGTTTAGGGTTTAGGGTTTAGGGTTTTAGGGTTTTAGGGTTTTAGGGCTTTTGACCACCGAGGCACGCCGGCATCATTCACATCGACCACTACCGTGGGAAGCCAAGCTCGATGAGTGATGGATTGGTAGTGGACCCTCCTCAGATTGCAGGGGATGTCCGAAAAAAAAAAAGTGATTATTAGGGGCTTCGGGATTGGGGTAGAGACCCCCAATATGGTATAACCCCTTGACAAGGATCCCAGAAGAGGCACCGGGAATAATCCCTTGATAAGGATCCCCAGAAGAGGTACCCGACTTTTGGTAACAATGCCCATTTCAGGAGACCATCCTAGGGCAAAGGCCGCGGTTGAACGTTCAGCGGGCTGCATGGGCTGCGCTGAGTTGGGGTGGGGTGAGGGTTTAAGGGAGAAAGGTTTAAGGGTTTAAGGGTTTAAGGGTTTAAGGGTCTAAGGGTTTAAGGGTCTAAGGGTTTAAGGGTTTAAGGGTTTAGGGTTTAGGGTTCAGGGTTCAGGATGCAATGGCTTTTGGGGTTGTTCAGTGCTGGCTTTTGAGCTGCTTTTTCACTGCTTAGGGTTTGTCGATGGGTGTGGGACTCAGGACGTGGAGGTCCCTTCGCGCAGGCGTGGAGGCCCAGCACCTAAGGTTGTCTGCACATTCTCTCTCTCACTCTCTCTCTCTCTCTCTCTCTGCAAGCCCTCAACCCTTGAACCTTCCGAAGAACCACTCAGGGCGAAAGCGCTCGGCGGGTTCTAGCAGAGTCCCTCTTCTGGGTCTGTGAGGCTTATAATTTAGGCTTGTGGACTGAAGTTTCCACGGATCCCCCAAAAGAAATGCAGGGTAGGCTCATCCCCACGCTGAACTGAGTGTCTGCGAGGGTACCAGGGCGAACATACTGCACCTCCCAGCAGCTGCAGGATAAAGGGACTAAAGGAGGGACCCCCTTTCAGGGACCTTAGGGGTTAGTTAAGTTCCGGCTAATTAGGTATAAACGGAATGGATAACGTATTTGTAGGGGTTATATAGGGGGAAAAAGATTAAGGGTCCCTTCTAGGGGTCCCTCCTTTTTACCCCTTAACAGGAAAAGGAAATCTGAGGCACTTGGCAAACATCAGGAGCCGACGTTCCAACACCTTTGAAAACGCCTGGGACGGTCGACGGATAGGTCTTGAGCCATGACGGGTCTAACGGAAACTCTCCCTCACCCTAAACCCTTTTGAACCTGGGCGACCCTCAACCCTAAACTCTAAACCCTGAACCCTTTGTTTCCATACAGCCTAAACCCTAAACCCTAAACCCTAAACCCTCGGGACCAGTACTGGTCCCTTAATGAAGTAGTTGCCCTAACCCCCCTTGACCCTGAAGGTCTGGCATTTTTGTGGGGGTACCCCAAGGCCCCCCAGCCAGAAGGGGTCTTGGCTTTTTGGAACTTGAGCCCAGACGACCCGAACTCCACGCCTGGTGCTGGAAAGAGGCGGAACAGCTTTCTGCGGAGCAGGGGCTGCAGACCTGGCTTCGGGAATCCTAAGGCTTGGGAGTTGAACTGAAGCGATTTAGGGTTTAGGGTTCAGGGTTTAGGGTTTAGGGTTTAGGGTTTAGGGTTTAGGGAAACAGAGGGTGTGGGGCTTGGACTCCCAAACTCGGGGTTGATACCCCCCAACTCGCCAAGCGCATGCTCGAAGCCGAAGACCGAGGCGCCGCAACCCGAGATCACAACAGGAACCTTCTAAGCTATATCTAGACATACTACATACGTATATATACATAGATATGTATACATAAAATATATTTACACACACATATATCTATATATATATATATGATAATGATACATATACATATATATATATAACTATACTCTACTGTAGATCTCAATTGGGGTGTTAGTATACGATCAGGTGATTCCGCAGCTCCGGAACTTTGGCCCAAGGAGCCGCTGACATCGAGCTCTGAACGACGGAGAAGAAAGACTCCATCATGGACTGCGGCCTTGGGGGGCTCTCCATGTTCAGAGGGGTTTAGGGTTTAGGGGTTGAGGGGTTTAGGGGTTTAGGGGTTTAGGGGTTTAGGGGCTTAGGGGTTTAGGGTTTAGGGTTTAGGGTTTGGGGTTTAGGGTTTGGGGTTTAGGGTTTAGGGTCTAGGGTTGAGGGTTTACCTTCTTAAGGGTTTAAGGCAGTTTAAGGGTTTCTCTCAATTGTGGTCCCTGTTGAGTTCTGACTAGAACATGGGGCCTCAGGGAGCAGATTCTCGAGGCAGCTTCCACAACGCACACGCAAGCCACACAGCATGGACTGAACCCTAAACCCAGAAAGCCTAAAGCCTAAACCCTACACCCTTCACCCTAAACCCCAAACCCTAAAACCCTGTCTGGAAGGTCCGAAGCATCCGAGCTGCCTTGCTTTGCCCAGCAAAGGATCCTGGCACGCCGCTAGGGGTTTAGGGGTTTAGGGTACTAGTTTAAGACTCTCTTCGTGCCATCCTTGTGGTCCATGCAAGTTTAGGGTTTAGGGTTCACACAAAACCCCCTGCAACGTTGAATGAAGGTGCTTCTGGCTGCTCACAAGTTGAACCCAGACCCAGAGCATCAACCATCCCACCTTAAACCCCAAACCCTAAACCTCAGTCGGAAATGGGGGGGGTGGGGACTGGTGGCCGACAGTCTTAAAGGTCGTAACATGGGCACGAGAGATCTCACGGACACAACATGGAGTAGCCGAACCCTGCTCCCCGACAAGTGGGGTCCCCAGAAAAAACCCCAAAAGCGCCAAGTCTTCTGCTCTGCCGAAACCGATGGGTGCCGTTCCTATCTGGGTCTAGAGTTTAGGGCTCACTGACTTCCAAACGACATGAAGACTGAGGGCACATCTTCGGCCTCTGACACGACCTGCGTGACATTGATCGCCTTCCTGAGCCACACCCTACACCCTAAGCCCTGAACCCCCCCATTTTAGGGCTGCTGCTTTGCCACCCGTCTAGCCAAGCACCTTTCTTCTTCTTTCAAGGGAATTTGGCAGTGTGCGTGCAAAAGACACAGAAAAGCCAGGACCCGCTCAAAATGCGACAGAGGACTTACAAGACATCCTTTCTGAACGCGGCACGGTTATGGGCTTTATCCCGGATAGTCCTCAAGATATGGGCTTCCGCGATGCCGAGACGGACGTCTTCGGGACCCCCATGGACAGAGACAGTGTCTTGGAGGGTGGGCATGCGAAAGAAAGCATGCGAGTACTCCCAAGCCTGAGGCCGAGGAGTATTGAGTCTGTGATACGCAAGCGCGATAGTAGTTTCCGCCCAGCGAGGACGACGACGACCGCGACGCCGCGTAGAGGAGAGTCGACGGTAAATGAGGACACCCTCCCGAAAACACACACTCCAGGCAGGCAGCGAACAATCACGAAGAATGTGACCAAGGAGCTGCAAACGCCGAGACATGACAACATGGGACAAAGGACGAATAGAAAAACCCCGGTCAGCCAAGACTTTAAGGACAGCCTCGTGAGAAATGCCATCCCCAGTAATATGCGAGTAATAAGCAGAAGGCAGCTTAAGAATGCTGCGAAGCACTTTCATGCCGAGCGTGTCCAGTCGCATATATTGCGACGGTGACAAAGCCTCAGACTCCAACGAATACACCACCACCGCTTGGAAGATAGCAGTGTAGACTTGCAGCTTGACGGACAGAGGGACACCCGACAATCGGAAAAAAGGCTTGAGCTTAGCAAACGCCAAGCGACCAAGCCTAAGACGGTTACGCAGATTGGGATCAGCATCGCCCTTCGGGGTAGTAATAGTACCAAGGTACTCCAGCTCCTCAACCTGCTGCAAAGGGCACACATGAGGGCAGGTCTGTGACTCGTCACAGAAACGGCAGTGGCACCTCTCACCGACCTCAGCCATAGCAGGGATGATGGGCCACTCCGAATTGACTGCGAGATGGAAGGTCTTAGCAGGATGAAGAACCAAGCCTGCAGCAGAAGCGACCTCTTGGAGGACGTGGAGCATACGGTTCGCCGTTTGACCCGTACGTGCCATCAGCAGCGTGTCATCCGCGTACTCCAGATCCGAAGTGGGGGACTCACGAGAAAGCGTCCAAGGACGCTGCTGGTAGCGATCAAAGAACACGCCATCGGCAGACTCAAAAACAACGGAGAGCACAGCGACGAACAAAAAAGGGGAAAGCGGACACCCCTGGCGGATACCTCTCAAAAAGGGGTAATCCGAAGAAGCGACTCCAAATTTGACCCGGAAGATCGTGTCATGGTAGAGAGCCATGATGACCCTCCGAAATTGGGCAGGAACCCCGAGATGGGTAAGCGCCCAATCAATAGACGAGTGGTGAATGGAGTCGAAGGCGAGCCTCCAGTCCAGAGAAATGACGTGGAGCGTGCCCCCATACTGCTCAAACAGCTCCACCATGCGTTTAAGGAGGAAAACGCACTGCGAGGAAGAACGAGCTGGACGAAAACCATATTGGGAACCACGCAAACGGTCCTCAACATATTTGGCGAGACGACACCGCAGGACGCAGGCGAACAGCTTGTAAAAAGAATTCAACAAAGCAATGGGCCTATAGTTACTGGCCTCCAACGGGCAGTGCTTTTTGAACAAAGCCACTACCATGGCCTCACGCCAACTTTGGGGGTGTGGGCCACCCTCAATCATGTCCGAGAACAAAGCAGCAATAAGAAGAAGCGTCGGCAGTGTAAGACGACGAAAAACATCCGCCGGAACTTCATCCGTCCCCGGTGCTTTCCCACGCTTCGTGCGGGCGATAGCTCCCAGGAGCTCACCCAGAGACACCTTGCAGGTCAGGCCATCCACCGGAATAGGAGGATGAGGGTCCCCAAGCGGGGGTGGAAGGAACGGCCCAGGGAGCGACCATCTTTGCGCATAATGCTGCGCGAACTCCTCCGCAATGTTATACCCAGTGACCAGGCCTGTGGACGACTTGATCGCCACTGGTCTGGAGTGGAAGGCAGAGCGAAGAGAAGCCAAAACCTTCCAGGGCGGTGAGCGGGGGTCATGGTCCAACAGACGAGCTGTTGTCCAATCCCTCTTGTCACGGCGTGCCCTTTTGCGAATCTCCTTATGGTGGGCAACCTCCTGCTCATGGGTTGCCAACCCATTCGTGCGCAGGAAAGCGAGTTCATCGATTTTGGCCAACGTGGCCTCGGAGATCCACGGCTTTTTGGCCTTCCGAGGAGGCCGTCGCAACATTTGCGAAGAAATGAGAGCGATAAGGCCCTCATAAGAAAGACTGAGGGCGGGAGGCAGACTGGGGACCTGAAGAGGCTGAATGAGAGCGCCCCAACGGCCAACCCAAGAACAGCTGCCGAGGGCACCGGATTTAGCGAGCTCATCAGCACGCTCATTGCCGGGGACCCCCTTGTGAGCCCGAACATGTTGAAAGCAAAAGAAATGGCGTTGCTGCGCACAAGCGAGGTGAAGCAGCAGCTTTTCAACCAACTCTGGATGCTTCGAGGTAATCCAGTCTAAAGAGGCAGTGTACATAGCGAAATGCGAGTCTGGACGAACCACAAAAGTCGTGGCTACCGGAAACTCGCGAATGAGAAGATCAAGAAGCTCAAGAAGCGAAACAACCTCAGCCGTGTTATTGGTACAAAGCAAGGTGCCCTGGTAGGCTGGCCTCGAAGGGTCAGTCTCAACCCAACCGTGCGAGGAAAGAAGTGGAGACCGACCTTCAACATCAAAGCAGATGGAGAAGCCCCAGCCCGCCGCACCGGCGCCCGCTGAACCATCAGTGAAAACGTAAAAGACCGGACCTTCCGGCCTCTGGTCAAAAGTCGGGAGCTGCAATTGCGGTGGAAGGACCAGACCGGGTCTGTTGCCACAGGTTTTGACACGCCCTGCATCTTTAAATTGGTATTTGAAAACCAAAGGGTAGTGGTGGGAATCAAAAGCGAAAGAATGAAGGCCATGAATGCCATGAATGCTGTTCTTCCGAGTCGCAGGGACCAAAACAAAGTCGAGAATGTGATAATCCTGCGGAGCCGGATCAAAGATAGAACTTCCGGCGCCAATTTCACGGAACGTGCAAACTGGCTTCGAGGTGAAAGTGTTGAGCAACAGCAAGTTGCGCTCATGCGCAAAACTAAGAAGGTTCGCCCGATTATTCCATTCCTCAGTGTGAATCACACTGGAGGTGCCAAAAAGCGCGTCGCCAAACACAGGCGGATCCTCCGCCAGCTTCCGTATGAGTCTCGAATTGAAGTCCCCAGCGATGACGATGGGGCTGCTGGAGTTGGAACGCGGGACAATACTAGCGAGCAGGTCCCAGAAAGCCTCCTTGCGCTCTCTATCAAGCGCAGGATCCGGGAGAGTGCTGGGGGCATAAATGCTGAAAAACGTGGAAGCACGCGGTCTGGTGTTGATTTCCAGAGCAGCGACTCTCGCGTGATAAGGCGTGAAACGAATCACGTATTTACGCATGTGAGGCGCAAGGATAAAACCTACCCCAGCATGCGCGTCACATTTACGATCAGAAGAGCCGACTAAATAGAAAAGATGATCCCGAATGCAATACGAAGCAGCACCTTGTGTGTGTGTTTCCTGGAGAAGAACAATGTCCAAGTGGTAGGTTTCCATAGCTCTGACAAGCACGTGATGCTTGCCCGGGCTTCGGAGACCCTCCACGTTCCAGGTGGCGCAAAGGAAGCCTTTAAGGCGCGCCGCCCGGATCAGAGTGGGATTACGAGTTCCCACCTCTGGAGCTGGCAAAGAAGCCTTAAAGGCGCCAGCATTGGAAGACAAGTCACAGCCAACCGTGTGAAGAGCTTCTTGAACCCTTTGGGAATCCCTCGGAGCATCAACAACTAGGGTCAATTTTTGGAGCTCCGTCTTCAAAGAACGGTAGCGTTGCCGGTTGGCACGCCTGACGAGCCGAAAATTCTCTACTCTACGCGAGCGAGCCGCCACAGAACGCCTGGACTTGCGACGGGATTCCATATCAGGGGGCACTTCGCTGCCGCTCGGATCCCTGCGGACACCGACAGAACGCAACAAGTAGCGCGTCTGCTCAAGCCACTGGGGAAAAGAACGACGGCATCCCGCCTCACCTACGGAGGTGTGCCCACGCGCTAGAACATCCATGAAAGATTGAATCGCGACAGTGCGACGAAGAATCAAGTACTGGAACACAGACTTGCGCGAGTAAAACACCACGAGAGAAGGAATCTTAGTGTCGTGCAGAAGGAAAGCGCGGAAAACTCGCATACCATTTTGGAGGTAGCACTGAGTGGAATCGTGCCAAAGCGCAGACGAACGCGCTGGCCTCTGCCAAGCACCTCTTTCAAAGCTTAACGTGGAAAGCCGAAGAGTGGCATCGGAGATACTACCTCGACCGATAGCAAGAACGCGATCAATCAAGGACTTATTTCCATGCCGCGTGTACATCAAAGAGTTCAAAGCCTCTGCGCAAACGCGGTCCCAACCGCAAACTGTGTGAGTCAAAACTGGCACCAAATGTGCCTGCGTTGGGGGCAGCGGACTATGTGCCCGACCTACAAAGCAGACTCGAGCGAAGTCCTGCCGACACTTCAAAAACATGTCAAAGGCTGCCATCGGCAGGCCAGGACAGAAAACCGCAAAGAACGGCAGAAAGCGGAGAAGGAAAAACGCACAAGCGATCCCTAGTCACCACCAGCCCTTCTTGCTCTTGCCCTTGCCCTTGCCCTTGCCCTTGGAGTAGGACCAGCCGCCACCGGGAGCCCAAACGCCACCCGTCGCGTGCCAATCCGGGTTTCTGGCAGCCTTCGCCTTAGCCTTGGATTTTGCCTTCTGCTTTTGCTGAGCCTCGCCACTGTTGCCTTTCCCCTTCTTCTTGACCTCCTGGGCGGCCTCCTCGTCATCCTCATCCAACTCCTTCTTGGTGATCTCCTTGGCCTTGCGCTTCTCCTCCTGTTCCTTTGCCCATGAGTCATCCCTCAACTCCAGATTCACTTGTGGGTTGAGAGCCAAACGGCCTTGACTGCGTAGGACCGTGCTATATGCCAAATCGCCGAGAATGCTGGCGTTGGGATGTCGTAGGAGGACTTTGCTTTGCTGGTCGGTCAGCGCAAACACGAACAAAGGATGCATAGGAGGGGATTCGTCATGCAGAACCTGTTGGTACGTACTGACTTCGCGAGCTCGCGTGCCTCCCAAACACTTAGCCAACTTCACCGCACGGCACTTCGAAGTAGTATCCGCTAACTGCTGGTTGAACTCACCAATGAAATTGGCGCGAGCATAGTCGAAGATGGATTGCACGAGGCCCAGTTCCTGGACGAACAAAGTTTCACTGCCCTTGTGGAAGCGGGTCATGAGGTGGCAGATCACATCCTGCTGTTTCGAGTCCTTGGGTCGAAACATGAGCTGGCCGAAATCGGCCTTGGAGATGATGGAACCCTGGCCGTGCAACGGGCACTCCGGTCGTAACAGGAGCGCATGCATGGTTTTGATGGGAAGCATCGCGAGGAGCTTCGACTGCGGCTGGTATTTCTCCAGACGCAATTCCTTGCCAGGCACCGTCTCCTCCTTACCCTCGACCTTGTACTGCAGTTTCGGGAGCTTGCCAAGTGAGGATTGCTTCTGGAACTGCGAATACGCATCATGACAACTCTGGGCCCGAATGAACTGGAGTACTGCCAAAGCATGTTTCGAGCTGTAGCTATGGGTGACCATATCCTGAAGGTCGTCGTACTTGCAAAACGACTTGACGAAGGCCTTCAAATTGCCGATGGACGCCGTAGGAGGCAACTGGCTCAGAAGGAGTGTGCGACGCGCGACGTCTGCCTCCAGAATTTCCAAGCGGTCCTCCACTTGGTTCAACCTGGAGCCGAAGATGCGGTTGCAATCGTGCTGGGCTGCCATCGCATCCGTGACCTTTTGGGACAAGGTTTGAAGGTCGCGAACGTGGGTGTCTTTGTGGAAGGAAATGAGGGCCTGCTTGATGGTGTCCTCGACTGCAAGCTCTGCAATCTCATCGAAGTCCGTTTGCATGGCCTCGCGCTCTGGGAGCTGCATCATGGCCACACGCTCAAAGGACTGCTTGTCTTTGTCGAAAAAGAACCCACCACGCGTGGCACTATTTGCCAGGAGAAGCACAAAATCCCTGGTGTCCTTATCACGCAGGGCGTGCTTTTGTGGCTCAGAAAGATCCTCCCAAGGAACATTGAGGGCCCCTTCCACTTCTTGTTTTGCTTGCAGTTCATCGGCCTCGATCTTTACAATCTGCGGAACTGCTGAAGGATTGGGCGATGTGGAGGAAGCACCGGAGCCTTGGCTCCGCAGCTGGGCCATGGAGTTGAGAAAGCCTTGCAGCTCTTCGGCAGAAAGCTTGTCACCAAACTGCGCCTTCGCCATGGCCAGCACATCTGCTTGCGCAGGGACATCGGAGGAAGGCTCGGGCTTTGGACGTTTGCCCGCAGGGGTTTCCCCGGAGCCGAACATGATGCCTTAAAGGCGCGGCAAATGGGGGAGGTGCGAAAATGCCCTAAAGGCGCACCGAAGACGAACAGCGGAATGAGACACGCGAGTGTGCCCACCGCCAGCAAGAGCAAAAGCTACGAGCTGTTCAAAGCAAGGAGCCGCTTCTGCAGGCACTGCCGAGCCGTGCGCAGTACCCCAGCAAAGCGGACTATTTGTGGATCGACCGGTATTCGGCCGCTAACGTCTGATTTGAGGCTCTAGCCAAGCACCACCGGGGGCAACTGCATTGGGACCCGCAAAAGGAGGTGCGGGGGCGCCAGGGTCGCGTCGAGGATTGAGGGCCTTGAGCCCTCGACCCGAAACGACAAAGCATTGCCTTATTCCCATACACACACATACATATATACATATATATATATATATTTAAATTTATATTTATATTTATTTATTTATTTATTCATTGATTTTTTGTGTTTTTTGTTTCGTTTCTTTGTCTTTGGGGGGGTTCGACGAAGCACCCGAACTCCCCAAATCTCTCAAAACAACTTGAACGGAATGATCCAAAAAGACTTTTTGTTGCATCCAGGCTTGGGCGAGCGTGCCGGGAAAGAGCTCATGCTGCCCAGGTTCCAAAGAGACTTTCAAACCCTAAACCCCAAACCCCTTCCAGCCCTTCCAAGCCCTCAAGGAAGAGGCATGCAATAATAGGCATGCTGAAGAACAACGAGGCTCATGAAGCGGCGAAGGCGATGCAGGGAGCCGTCGAGTACCTCAGCAAAAAGGGACCAAAGACCCGTGGTTTAGGGTTTAGGGTTTAGGGTTTAGGGTTTAGGGTTTAGGGTTTAGGGTTTAGGGTTTAGGGTTTAGGGTTTAGGGTTCAGGGTTTAGGGTTTAGGGGATAGGGTTTAGGGTCAGTGCGTTAGGGCCGCTAGCTCCGGGGCTTCAGGGTGTGCTGCAGTTCAGTGCTGCAGTACACTGCTGCAGTTCAGTTCGGGACTGCATCTAGGACCCGTCTTCCTTCGGGCGACTAGGCGTTACATATCCGAGTTCTCAAAGTTCCATGCACGTGCGAAAGGGGAGAAGTGTCTCTGCCCTTTGAGCTGTCGCTCGCCTTACTCCTGGTGGCATGTTGCTGCCTTGCCAAGTCGCAGTGGCCGCGGGAGTTGTAGTCAACCAAGCATGCTGGCAGGCATTTTTTGCGGTGATGCGTTCCGCTGGATTCCTGGGCATGCTCCAGAATGAGAGGAAGGAAACCTGCAACTGGGTTTAGGGTTGAGGGTTTAGGGTTTAGGGTTTAATCGTTTCGTATCTCTCTGTGCAAGCATGGCAATACTCATCTGCCGGCACCCAGCTGCTTCACAGACCCGAGCCCCTGGACTCAAAACCTCAACCCCACGCCCCCATGTCCTTCAAAACCCCTCACGACTCACAACTCTGCTCAGCCGTGCCACATCTTTAGAAGCTCACGGACCATCGCCTTAGCATCCTGGGAGATCGCCGACCAATCCTGCCAAGAAAGGCTTCACCAGTAAGTTCCCCTCATTTAAGTATCTGGCTTGACTCCGTGCCCCCATCATGCCAAGGTGGATCTGCCTTAAACGCAGCAGTAACCAAGCTAACCTCGCGAAGGGGAGGCCCAGGCTGGATGCGGCTAAAACTGCAGAAGGAGATCTAAGGCGTCATCTACACGGCTAGGCAACTGCGCCGAAAGCCGCAGAGAAAGCAGAAGAGGGAAAGGGGACCAATCACCACCGCTGCCCTCCAGGCCCTGCCTTCAATACCCAGAGAGCCCAATACCCTGAATTCAGGGATTTACCCTGAGAACATCCGGCGATCCTTGATGTGATTTAAGGTATCTCCTTAATTCAGGGATATTGGGTTGTTTGGGTACCCTTTTGCAAGGATTTCAGATCGACTCGGACGTCTGCTTGTGCTTCCCAATAGGCTCCGCTGCTCCTCCCTGGGCATGATCCACCTTTAACACATGTGCGCGAGCCACATGAAGCTTCAAGCTACATCGCAGCCGCTTCGGCGGAGAGCTGGCTGAGACTGTCTTGTCTCCTTTCATACCAAACCCCAACCCAAACCCCTGAAAAGATCCAAATAAGTAGAGCGTCACTATCAGAAACCCACGCAAGCCTGTGGGACCCATCATTTAAAGAAATGGGCACGGGAACCCGGAACCCCCCCAGCTAACCCAGGAAGCCTGCATGGGAAAAGCAAAGTTGCCGCGCTTGATGGCGGCAGTAGTCTTCATCATGTCCTCGAAGCTGGCCAGATTCTCTTCATTACGGGGGCAAGGTTGGGAGGGTGTGCAAAGTTGCAGGGCTTGGACTTCTCCTGTATCAACTGTAGAGATGGGAGTCCGCAACCACACATGGACGTCTACACTCGACAGGAGCTTCTAGGGCAAACCTTGGGGTCTGTTCTGAATATAGGATGGTCGCTTCCGGTGGGTCCCGTCCCCGTATATGCGGATCGATCCAAACACAAGGCCGTCATACGGCTTAAGGACAGATGCTCAAGGACCCTCAACAGAAAGATCCTAGGTTTCAAGCAACCCCCACAATTTTCAATGCCGAAGGGCCGTGTCGTGCCAGAAGGGAGGATAGCCACTCAGCCTGCCACGAGGCCCAAGACTAACATACCCCCAAGTGCTTCTGGCCCTCTTTAGGGGTCAGGTTGGAGATGTCCGACTTCGATCCGAATCTGGAGTTGCTCTTACTTAGTCCTGGTTTTGAGACCTGTTTTTGTGGAATCCAATTCCCTATCTACCTGCGTCGAGCACTGCATTCTCCTCACCCGCCACAAGTGCCCCGGCCTCAAAACCTACATCGCGGTCCAGAGCTGAAGGTTCTGAATGCCAATTTCTAGCACAATCAAGGGGCCTTTGAAGGCAAAACTCGAGATATCTCGAAGAAAGAACAAACTGCCCGAAGTCCTCAGCAGACGATCGCAACACACAGCCCTGCACACCCCTGAACGCTGCCAAGAGGCAGCAGGTAGGTAAGCACTCCGCAACTCCACAGGTCGGCAGCAAGGTCGTAGCGGCCTGAGATCACCTCTTCAGGGAAGAGGCGGTACCCGTATTAGTTTCCCCTCATAGTCTCCTTCGGGTCCTTGAATTCTGAGGACAAGCAAAGGAATTGTGGGCAGTGTGAAATTACACCAAAATGCTTGGAGGTCGAGGCTTTTGGCTTGGCCATGGAGGTTTCTCCGCGTTCGAGGGTAGTGTGGGGGAACCCCCAACCAAGAAGCGTACCCAAAGAAAGAAAGTGGGAGCATCGGGCTGGTCTTGCAGACAAAGGCCATGCCTTGTAAGCCTTGAACCACCCCACCATATACTCATTCCCCTTCTAAGGACTGATATAGTAGGGATTATAAAGGGGAGTACTATAATCATAATCCCTCGTAAGGACTGCTAGTGTAAGGGGGGAACATCCCAATCCCAAACCTCCGCCCAAACGCGCCTGCGGAGCCATATACGGCAGCGTGCCCATCTTGGTTGACAGGTGACCCTCCTAAACCCTAAACCCTAAATCCTAAACCCTAACTGAATTGGAGTGGAAGGGGCCCACAGCAAACAAATCGTGCAACCAACCACCTGTGTCATGACTTGCATGATCCGGCACTCTTGATCCATGACTTGAACATCTGGCCCTCAAGACATCTATGGCAATAAAATACCATAATAATTCTGTATTGTATACTGACAAGATATATTACAATAGCAATATACCATAACTCTCCAAGCTCCATAAACCTCTTGGCCCTAAGCCCTATCCGCTCTTGATGCATGGACTGCACCCCATAGGTCGTGGGGATGACATGGGGTGGAGGGGCTGGGGGGAGAAGGTAAAAGATCCAGGCACCATGGAAGTTTTGGGGATTTTGGGCGGGTTTTTTAGGGAGTTTTTTGTGGGGGGTTTTGGGGGCTCCTGAACCCTAAACCCTAAACCCGAAACCCTAAACCCTGGACCCTAAACCCTAACTGATGCGCGTGAGAGGTGCCATGCCGCGGAGATCTGAGCCATGGGGGCAAAGCGCCGAGAGGCCGAAGTCCGTGACCTGCTGTGGGGTTTAGGGTTTAGGGTTTAGGGTTTAGGGTTTAGGGTTTAGGGTTTAGGGTTTCGGGACTTTGGTGTCTCTTAGGGTGCTGACTCTCTGCAGCGCTCAGGGCCTTAAGGCTTGGGATTTTGAAGGTCCAGAGCCCTAAAAAGGTTCCAGGGCCGGACCTATAAGCTTAGCGCACCTCGGCTTTAAGTAACCGGCCCAAATTCAGAGGCACAGGGCTTTAAGCCACCACGCGACCTGCAGTCCGAGAAGCTGTGGAGGCACGGGTTTAAGGCCCACGCACACCCCGGAGAGCCATTTTGAAGGTCGTGGGCTTTCGGGCTTGGAGTTTAGGGCCCTTGAGACCCTGTTTGAAACCGGACTTGTTGACTGCCAGTGAAAACTCATCCCTTTTTGCACCAGTTTCAAGGAGAATGCACGGCCCTAAACCCTGAACCTTAAACCCCCGGACTGCTCTAAACCCTACACCCTAAGCCCTTGTTTGAAGTTGGACTTGCTGACTGCCAGACACCCTAAACCCGAAACCCGAAACCCGAAACCCTCAACCCTCAACCCTCAACCCTCAACCCTAAACCCTAAACCCTAACCAAGGTTGCCTTCAAGATGTTGTCCTTGATTGGCTGTCGGTGCAGGAGGAGGAGGTTCTCGGGCTTCAGGTCTCGATGGCAGATGGCGCAGCTGTGGAGGAAGGCCACGGCCTTGAAGACCTGTTGAGGGGTTCTTTGGGGTTTAAGGTTCAGGGTTTAGGGTTTAGGGTTTAGGGTTTAGGGTTTAGGGTTTAGGGTTTAGGGTTTAGGGTTTAGGGTCTAGGGTTTAGGGTTTAGGGTTTAGGGTTTAGGGTTTAGGGTTTATGGCTGGTGCTTCTTAGCGGGGTTTACTTGGAGGTTCATGGGTACTTAGAAGTAGGGTTATAAGTACCCTAAGTAAGGTTATAACCATAGTTACCATGCTGTGCCCGTGAACCTCCAAGCAGGGGGGGGTTTAGGGTTTGCTCGGCGCTGTCTCTGTGTCTGAGCGACTGTAGGGTTTAGGGTTTAGGGTGATTTGGGGGGGGGGGGGGGGGGGGGGGGGGGTGGGGGGGGGGTTATTTTTGAAGAACCAAGGTATTTTGGAGGTGTTTGGAGGGGTGATGAGGAATGCTCTGTTTCAGAACCACGGTATTTGGCGGGGGGGGGGGGGGGGGGGGGGGGGGGGGGGGGGGGGGGGCGAAGACCTGTTTGTACCTTAAGGGCTTTTAAGGGCACATGGTTTAGTGTTGCATTTTTGGGGGCTGGGCTGACATCAGGAAAAAGGGGAACTGCTCCAGCTGTAAAGGCTGTGTCCACTGGGCCCCCTTGCAGCCCTTACTCTCTCACCCTGTCTCTTTGGTTACGCGCTTCCCAGTCTAGAGTGCAAGCCCAAAAACCCACAACCCTTCCTGCAACCTAAAGCCTAAACCCTAAACCCCAAACCCTAAACCGCAGCCCTTCACCAAACCCCACATGACATCCACATTGCCGCCTGCCGCATCACCAGAACCACCTCCGGAGCTTCACAAGAATTAGGATTAGGGCTTTTGGGCATCGGGTTTATACTCCGAGGGATTGTAGAAAGTTTTTGGTCACCCGCCCAGCACTCTTTCGTGATCGGGCAGAGATGCAAACTGTCTTCAGCTCTGCCCATCTACTGCGGCAGTCTCACATGCAGCAGAGTTGTACAGTCTGCACCACCGGCCAGCGGACAATTCAATTCGGCACCACACAAGAAAACCCAAACCCACAGACCCCCAACAGTGAGAGGCGATGTAAGCCCACACCTCGAAAAGCGACGACGACAATTTGGGAGTTCGGCAGTGCGCGGGCCCGGATCTCCCAAAGCACGACTGCGGCACGAAGTCCAAAAGCGATGACCGAGCGTGGCCACACGCTGCGACTAAGCAAGAGCTTGAGGCTTGTTCAGAATGAGAACGGGCTTCGAAAGCACCGCGCGCGCTTGCGCTCACGGGGCCTAAATCGACCAAGCTCCTCTTATTTAGCTCGTTTGAAGTCAACGGACGCAAGAGGATGTCAAAGCGCCCCCAAGTCCAGTACCCAAGCCAACACAAGAAGCAGAGGACATGCAGGGGATGTCCTTTTTCATGGGGAACCCCTTTATGCCCAAAATCTCGGAGAATCCCTCCTCAAAAGGGGACCTGAATCTTCAAACCATGGAGGCCGCCTGGGCCTCGGTGTGCGTTCCCTGCTCCAACAAAAAGGCCACCTGAGAAAAGCGATTGCGAGGGCTTAGGGTTTAGGGTTTAGGGTTCAGGGTTTAGGGTTTAGGGTATCGGGTGTTTTTTTTCCACGCTAGAAAGCTTACGGTGCAAGATCCCCCCAAGTGTGGTTCCTTCTCCTGTTTGCGGTAGGGGGGGGGGGGGCCATACGTACAATGAACCCTGGACCCATCGGGGTGACGGGGTTTGTTTAGGGTTTTGGGTTTTGGGAATTGGGTTTAGGGTTTAGGGTTTAGGGTTTAGGGCTTAGGGCTTAGGGCTAGGGTTTAGGTTTCACAAACCCCCAAAGCCCTCCAAACTGTGTTTAGGGGTTTGTGCAGTTTAGGGTTTAGGGTTTACCGTTCAGGTTTAGGGTCTCTGGGTTTAAGGTTCAGAAGCTTTAGTGTGCCTTATAGCACCCATTTGAGTCTGTAGATCCAAAACGTCCCTAAGCCTAAGAGGTGGGGCTGTCACCCGCGGCCGAAACTTTTTTCCATGCCGCACATTCCTGGGCACCGGAGGGCCCACTTCTGCGAACCGAAGGCTCTAATGTTCCTTTAGGGGGCAACTAAAGACTAGTCTACCCTCCAATGTACTACATTGGGCACCCCCCAAAACCATCCCTAGTATTTCTGGGGGACTTGCATGAGTGGTACTAGGTACCCGACAAAAAAGCATCCTGAGCATGGTGGTTGTTGAGGACTTGTGTTCATGGAACTCGGCATGGCACTCGGTTCACCCGAAGCAAGTCGTTCTCGTCGCAGATCGAAGAGCCAAGCTGGAACGTAATCTCATACCGGGAATAGGACACTAAACTGATCGTCGGGTAGAGGAATTCACCGTCGAAGAGCACGGCACTCCTCTCTTGATCCTCTAGGTCCGGGCGGTCTTCGCGAATAGCCTCCAGGTCACGCACAGTCATCGGCGTATCTCTTATGTGCACGGTCTGCGTGACGGTCTGGAGTTCCTGCTTCTGGCCGACGACCACTACGCGAGCACCGGCATGGATCACGGGAGTGTCATGAGTCATCCGGCAGCCAAAAACCGTCGTGTGTCCATAGCCATCCTGGAGGAACATGGGAGGGGCAGGCACCGTGGAGTCGGGCCAAGGAAGATGGGGCCGGGTCGAAAACAACCTCCACGGAGCACTGATATCACACGCAGCTCGTATCAGCTGTTCCTCGGCCTTCGCGGCAGCTGTCTGCCTCACAGCAGCAACATGATGCTAATCTAACGACAGGTTATTGCTTTTTCGGCACTTGGTGGGATTTTGCTCAGACCTGCGCTCGCTGCAACACACCTGGGCCCACAACCCAAAAGCGCAAACTTTGGAACCCAAAATCCTCATCTCGAAATCCTAATTAGAGTATGTCGAGATGCAACTCTTCAGTATTTGGCCATAGAAGCTTTCCATCCGGCTCCTGTAGCTGAAGCATAGTCAGCCTGCCAGAAGAATCGAAGCCATGCAGATTCATATCTTCGTGATTTCTGTCTTGCTTCGGGCGTGCGGGGTGGGTGGGAGAAAGGATTTAGATGGCCCACCACAATCGGGCCACAGCTGCTCTTTGCACCTCATGAAGCTTTCGAGCTTATTCCGCATTCCAACCTCCACAGCATCTGCGCCATGCTCTTGCAAGCCCTAGACCCTCAACCCGAAACCCGAAACCCTAAGCCCTAGACCCTAAACCCGAAACCCGAAACCCTAAACCCTAAACCCTAAGCCCGAAGCCCTAAACCCTAGCCCTAAGCCCTAAACCCTAAACCCTAAGCCCAAACCCAAGCTCCAGGCAAGGGGCAAAGGATCCACAGACTCCACAACAGCGGTCAGCTCCTCCAGAAGCCCCCAAGCGACCCCCCCAAATGGCCCAACTTGGAAGGTTTTGGGGTTTAGGGTTTCGGGTTTAGGGTTTTGGGGTTTTAGTGGCACTTGCACAACAGGACGATTTAGGGCTTAGGGTGTAGGGTTTAGGGTTAAGGGCTTTTTTTTCGGGTGCCAAAGCGCATCCCAAACTCCTTGATATCCGCTTAAACAATTCAGGCTGGCACGTAAGATGCCGTGCAAAGGTGGGGTCACTAGTTAAGTGCCTAGGAGGCCCCTTCTATCCGAAGAGGCAGTGCGACCTAGATGTTTTGGAAAGACTAGCAAAGCTCGCGCTTCAACTTATTCTAACCAGTGGCGTTGCGGATGTCACCTTCTAGAGCCTCTATCTCCAGCCTGGTCAGAACGTGTCTCAGAGGGTTGTCCGGCAGTGTAGCCAAGAGCTGTGCTAGTTGAGCAAACTGTCGTTGCAAGAAGAGCTGCGATGGCAGAACCGGCCGATCCGCTCATTTCCGTGCGTTTGGGATTCTGGAATGGTGTGAGGCCTTCTTTGCCCATACTACTACGGCGTCAGCATCTGCGGAAGACAGCGTCTCTCGTTTTGCGGTGCTTCAGTTCGAGGACGGCTCAGGCCATGAATACGCAAACTTTCTCCTTCCGACTTAACCTAACCTGCTGCGGCAGAGGTGTCGAAGCTTAGCGCACGCAACTTAGGCTTGTTCCTTCCGAGCTGCTTTAGCTACCTTGCTGGGTGCGATCCAGCTGACTTGAGTACCTAGGTATTTGGAATGGGGGACCTCCTTTACAGGCGTGCTATCCACGAAATGAATGGGAGCTTGGGCAGTGTGGTCTGATAGGAGTTCCGTCTTTGCCATATAGACATTTAAACCGTATAGGGTGGCCTCGATCTGCGTTGCTCTCAGCATCTCTTTCGCTGTTGACGAGAACCGATAATATAAGCGCGTCATCAGCATGCTACATCATATACTGGTCTGCCCACTGACCAAAAACTGGCGGGAACGCCGATAGTTCTAAGTTTGGTTGGTATCTACATCAGACGTCATAACTGTCATGAGCGTTCGGAACAGATACTGTAGGGGCTGAGTGGACATCCCTGTCGAATGCTCGTACGCAGGATTCGCCTCGGAAGCCTTTGGCCTCTTTGTTCCGTGTAAAGACCCGCAATTATGTCTAAGTAGTGGCGGTGTACTCCGAGCCTTTGCAAAGAAATCATACGCGATTCGTGGTCAACTTTAGCATTGCCAGTTTCCAATCCAGGAACAGAAAATGTAGCGACGAGCCGCTTTCAATGGAAAGGTCCTGCGCACGTCTGGCTATGAACAGCGGGGTCCAGCGTCGAGCGTTGGGCCCTGAAGCCGGACTGGGTGCTGCGCAGACGGCGGTCGCGCGCATAGGGGGTTCAGATCGAACGCCATCTGGGCCCGGCGCTCAGTCCGCACGGAGTTGTTTTAGTACCGTGATCAACTCTTCCACTGTGAAGGGTTCCGGCGGTGTAACCGAGGGTGGGTGCAGGGGAGGTGAGTCTCTTACTAGCCGCCTTTCCTCTTCTGTTACTTCAGACGGGCCAATTGGATTTTTTGAGAGGTGGTCGGCAAAAACTTCGGGCCTTCGGGGGCAGAACCCTAAACCCTAAACCCTAAACCCTCAATGCGGCACTGAACGCGGTCCAGCCAAATCGCCCACAAGTCATGCTGCAACGGCAGGAGAACAACGCAATGATAGCAGTCACAGCACTCGCAAATACCAAGTGGCTCCCTCCAAGAATCCCAAATGAAATGGTGCAAACTGAAGGGCTTGGCAGCATATTAATCCTAAACCCTCAACACTAAACCTCTAAACCCTGAACCCAGCATGGCTCTGATGGGCCCGCCACAACCTCCATGAAAGGTATTTCCTTGGCCTGGGGGGTACCGTACCCTGAACGATGCAAGGTACCTGCTACAATTGAGACCCATTGGGTGCCAAGAGACCAGCTGTAGGTTTAGGGTTTAGGGTTTAGGGTTTAGGATTTAGGGTTTAGGGTTTAGGGTTTAGGGTTCAGGGTTTAGGGTTTAGGGTTTAGGGTTTAGGGTTTAGGGTTTAGGGTTTAGGGTTTAGGGTTTAGGGTTTAGGGTTTAGGGTTTAGGGTTTAGGGTTTAGGGTTTAGGGTTTAGGGTAGTCTAATACACTTGAGAGAAGTCGAGCTTGGGATCTGGGAGCGAGGCGCGTGTCAGCACTGATTTCGACGGGTTTGGAGTTTTAAGGTTTCGGCTTTGCCTAAACCCTAAATCCTAAACCCTAAACCCTGAACCCTCAATCCTGAACCCTAAACCCTAAACCCGAATCCTCGTCCACGGCATCCAGTCTCAGGTGTGGGGAGAGCTTCGCGCCCACGGAGGTCACCAGGCTAATCGGCGCCTGTCTCTGTTAGGTATGGCCCTACACCTTTTAGGCTTTAGGGTTGCGGGTTTGGGGTTTAGGGTTTTAGGGTTTAGGGTTTAGGGTTTAGGGTTTAGGGTTTAGGGTTTAGGGTTTAGGGTTTAGGGTTTAGGGTTTAGGGTTTAGGGTTTAGGGTTTAGGGGTTAGGGTTTAGGGTTTAGGGTTTAGGGTTTAGGGTTTAGGGTTTAGGGTTTAGGGTTTAGGGTTTAGGGTTTAGGGTTTAGGGGTTAGTGTTTAGGGTTTAGGGTTTAGGGTTTAGGGTTTAGGGTTTAGGGTTTAGGGTTTAGGGTTTAGGGTTTAGGGTTTAGGGTTTAGGGTTTAGGGTTTAGGGTTTAGGGTTTAACCCTATGAAGCAGTTGGTGTCGTTCATGGAGGGTCTCGGACGAGGCCGACTGACCTGATATCAACCCAGCTGGATTGCGTCTTGTCAAAAGCGCGTTCTCACATTCTGAGGTTTGCGTTCCACCTTCAAGCCTGAACTCCCAGAGCCCGAAATACACTCTCAACTCCCGAATCTTCGATACCCTCAACCAAAAGCTGAGCCTGAACAGCCCTAAACGATCATCGAAGCATTGTTGGGATGTCACCCCTTGTCCCCCCTTGTACTAACAATCCTTTGTCGGGTTTCTAGTACCCCCCCCCCCCCCCATGATACTCCCTACGAAGGCCTGTTAGTGCGAGGGGGAACATTCTCAAGTTTTAGGGTCTTCTTCTTCGCCTTCATTTTGGACGCCATGTGTGCGGCCAGATCCCCAACGCTCTGGAAAGCAGAAGGCGCACAGCTTTCCGAGAGCTCGCCGGCCAGTGTCCTGACCTTGGACAAGATGATAGGGTCTTGGCTCATGACGCTAAACCAGATATGCTCATATTGACAGAATTGCAGTAGGAATGTGAATGAACAAGAAGAGCAGCATGACAACCAGAGGCAGACTGTTCTGTCAGTACCCTCCGAACGAACCTGTGGTGAGCTTGAGTCCTCAAGCTCAAGCCCAACACCCACGGACAGCAAGCAAGTCTTAAAACCTGTAAGCACAATAAGCCTAAATTAGCCCTGCAGAACAGCCAATGGCATAGCTTCATGTTCGGTCATTTGCGGATGCTTCCGTCTTTTCCGGTTGTGCCTTTCCCGGTTTTCTTTCGAAACTGAAACCTAGCAGTATGTGCTGTCGGGATCTGAACCACCTTTGACTAGGGCTTCGGGATGTTAAGGGTTTCAGAATTCAAGGCTGAGATGGACGTGTGCTTCATCTGGGCATGATGCTCAGACGGTGGGCCCCAGTGTTTCTATTTCTATGTCCACAAACTCAGGACCCTAAACCCAAAACCCTAACCCTTTTCAGGGTCTCCGCAAAGACAAGGGGCGCGGACCATGGTGATCGACTGCGTCGGGCTTCGATGCGCCAACGCGTCGGGGATCAAAACTCAGAGCTATGCTGAGCCTAAAGCTTGCGAGAAGAAGCAAGAAAAGGACAAATTAAAAATAAAATAAAATATCCACAAGAATGGATAAATAAACCCTAAACCCAAACCTTTTGAACCCAGGCTCGGACAAGGTCCTGCCAAAGTCATCCCAAGAACCCAAAACCCTCAACCCCAAAGCCCATGACTGGGCTTCGGGTTCAGGGATCAATGTCCTAACCCACGACTGGGTTTAAGGCTTGTTTTTCGCTCCCGGCTAGCTGGGCGTACCGCACTACGGGGGGTCTTGAAGGTTACCACGGTTGCCCTGCAATTCCCCAAGCTGTAACGGAAGCTACCCTGACATAATATTGGCCTTTGGATAGGTTCTTGCACTGACCTTTCAAATCGGAAGGATACCTAACGTAGGTCCCAGGCTTCAAACCTGTTGCTTAGGACTGGCGGCTTTGGGTTTGAGTTTGGGAGGGGACTGCCTATTTCGGGCAGCTGCCCATCGACCACTCTTGCAGATCCGGTCGCGAGTTCACCACCCTGGCAGAGCTCCATGACCATGTATACAAAGCAGTCATCTTCGTAGGTCTCATGAAGCCTGACTACCTCAGTCTCCATCGGAACGGACACACATGTTCAGGCGTTGGAGCCCAAGGAGGAGGAGCATCGAGCAAACCCCTGCCGTCAGGCCACGTGGTCCCCATTCTGCACACGCTTCATGATGGAGACCTCTGATTGACTATGTGGAGACCCCTAAACTGCACAACGGCCGTTAGGGAGGGGGGGGGGGGGGGGGCCTAAATCGGCACGGAAGCTCGACCAGAAAAGTGTTCCTCGTTGAGGGAACAACCCAAGCCCTGAACCCGAGGCTCCGCCTGGATTCTGTATCTTTAGATGATATATATATATATATATATGTATGTATATATACATATATATATATGTATGTATATATATATATACATATATATATATACATAGATAGATAGATAGATAGGTAGATAGGTAGATAGGTAGATAGGTAGATAGGTAGATAGGTAGATAGGTAGATAGGTAGATATATGTATATATAAATATATAAATATATAAATATATAAATATATAAATATATAAATATATAAATATATAAATATATATATATATATATAAATATAAATATATATATATATACACATGATATTATATCAGCGTATTGTATTAGATGTTGTTCACTGCATGTTATATATGAAAAGGCATGAACCCATTGGCCTCCTGCTGCAGTCGCTCCTTGTCCCTTCGGCGCAGCTGGCGCGATGCCGAGCCCGGCAGCTTCGGCACAGACTGTCAGGGCTCGCGTGTCTCTTTTTCATGCCACTGCTCTTTCGGCATGGGGTTTAGGGTTTAGGGTTTAGGGCTTAGGGTTCAGGGTTTAAGGTTTAGGGTTTAGGGCTTAGGGCTTAGGGTTTAGGCCTTAGGATTTAGGGATGCAGACAGGGTGGTCTTAGTGTTTGGCCGTTTTGCGGCTTGCAGGGTGCAGGAGCAGAGGGCAGCTTTCTAGCGAAGGACACCACTTCAAGTTCAGGGATAAAACATGGGAAGCCCTAAAATCAAGGG
This sequence comes from Symbiodinium natans, assembly GCA_905221605.1. Classification (NCBI taxonomy): domain Eukaryota; class Dinophyceae; order Suessiales; family Symbiodiniaceae; genus Symbiodinium; species Symbiodinium natans. The sequence continues at coordinate 93,048 of CAJNDS010000198.1, forward strand.
CATCCTGCAGCCAGCTGGCAGCTGCCCTTGTATAGAAGCCTTTCCCGAAGTGGCCTTGATGGCCACACGCTCTCCGCTCTGCGTGCAGATGGCCTGTGGGGGGCAGTGGCTTGGAAGGAGGGTTTCGGGTTTGTTGTTTAGGGTTTAGGGTTTTTTGTTGCAGGGTTTAGGGTTTAGGGCTTTTTGGTTGGGGTTTAGGGGTTAGGGTGTAGGGTTTAGGGTTTAAGGTTTAGGTTTAGAGTTTAGTACCTTCTCTGCCGCAATGCTGTTGCCACCCTTTGGATGTATAGGCTAGGGCCTTGGATTTCATGCCTTGCCGGATCTGCACTCGCCCTGTTGAAAACAAAGGTCGTACTAAACCCTAAACCCTAAACCCTAACACCTTTTGGGGCCCGAGATTCCTTCCTGGCTTTGCTTGACCCCCTACGATGCCTGCGCGACAAATCCAAAGCCACCAGCACCTGGGCACAAGGACGCAGGTCCGCTCAAGCCAGCTTTAGGGTTTAGGGTCTAGGGTTTAGGGTTTAGGGTTTAGGGCTTAGGGTTTAGGGCTTAGGGTTTAGGGTTTAGGGTTTAGGGTTTAGGGTTCAGGGTTTAGGGGTCTTTTTGGGGGGGCCTTTGGAGGGCTTCAGGTCGAGGATTTTCGGTCGTTTTGGCACCCGCATATCTGGAGTGGTTCATGTTAGGTTTAGAAGTCTAGGCTTCCTAAACCCTAAACCCTAAACCCTAAACCCCAAACCCTAAACCCTAAACCCATCGCTCCACAGAGGCATACTTGTTGATGCATAGCACCGATCGGCCCAGTTCAGAATGCTCCACACATCCTTTCATACCGAGATCAACACACAACCAGCCAAAACGACCAAAGGAGCTGTTTTAAGAATACACAAGTCAACAGAGTAAGGATGCGATGTAGCCCTCCCTGGCACACAGTACTTGCAGGACATTGCCGAGCACTGTTCCGCCCAAGCTGTCCCACTGTCCATGATTCCCGATAAGTAGAACCGCATAGCCGCTAAGAAAGACAGCACGCATAAATAAACCAGCAGGCTAACACTTGGCTCATAAATGCTACACAAAGGACTGCCAGTTTGCTGGGGGAAGTTTTTGGATTCAGGGTTCGGGCCGGGGGGAGGTGCTGTGTCTCTTGCCGTTCGCAGCTAGTAACTTCAGGAGACCCATCTGATCGCCCACAACCGAAGCACTTTGCAGTTTGCTCACTCCCACGGCTCTGGTGAACGTACGATGCTCTCTAGCACACTTGGGTGCTCATGGGGCTGATGTTAGGTGGGGTGATGGCTGACTCCAGATTATGCCGGCGTAGACCCCAAACAGAGCAAAACGACCTCAACATCACCGTAAAAGCGCTCCCCGTGCACCCCAAGAGCAGGCCAGCAGCACACCACTGCAAGAGCCCCCCGAAAGACCAAAAGAAAGGACACTCCCCGAGGAGCTAACCCCAAAGAGTGCTGCCACATGTTGCCACACTGTTCCTAAACCCTAAACCCTAAGCCCTGAATATTTTGAGGGTACTCCGTATCAACCCCCCTCCAAGCTGCGGCCCAGCGGCTGATCTTCGAGCCCTGTTTGACATAGTTCGTCCAAATACAACCTGCCAAGGGCTCCAACAGCTTTTTGACATCCCAGAAGGCCCTTTATATCCCTCTCTGAAGGAATATACCTTAACTGATAAAGGGACCCTTAGCATGATTTTGAGGCCTACTGGGCTCTTGAACTTCCACCCTCTGCAGCTGGGGGAGGCTGTGGACATCCCCGGTGGAAGGGAACTTCGCTCTTCACACTTCCTACAGGCCTCTAGAGGCTACCGGGAGCGCATCAGGCACACAGGAACCGCAGAGCTGTTCTTTCGAGCTGCGTTGCTGGTGGCGGGCGTGGGCACTACTGGGAGGGCGGGGGCCTGGTTTCCTCTGGAACCTGCTCGCCCCCCCACGGCCCTCTTACCTGTTCCTAAGAATCAGGCGCGAAACTCTTGCGGAATCTGCTTGGCAGAAGATCCTGCTCTCGAACCATCTAGCTCGTTGCCTCGGTACGAGTAGTAATTATGCCGGTGCCGGTAGCAACAGGAATCTACAACACTAAATGCTGTGACGTTCGGTGTTGGCCGGGCATGTTCTAACGAAACACAAAGCGTGCATATGTGACACATCCCTGCGCCTCTGCGCACTATCATCGCAGCGCGAGATCTCACAGCTACTGCTCCAAGAAAGCAGGCTCAACTTGCTTCGTCGGACCCTAAACCCTAAACCCTAAACCCTGAACCCTGAACCCTAAACCCTAAACCCTAAACCCTAGACCCCAAACCCCCCGAAGCTGACCGCCCCCTACCATCCTCAAGGCTTTTGCACCCCTCTTACCCTTTTTGCCCTTCTGCAAGAGGCGACTTGGAGGTCCGTTGACACTTATGACTCTTATGACCCCAAGAATGAGTCTGCATATATCCTATTTAGGGGACTTCGGGGGTTGTAAGTACAGTTTGGATTGGGATTCTGACTGCCCTGAACCTCCAAGTAGGCCCAGAACCCTGATACATCCCTAAAGGGAGACCCTTGTGTCAGAGTCCGCGACAGGGTCTTCCGTGTCGTCCTCTTGAGCCGCGACCGGAACCAAGCTCAAGAGATGGGAGTCTCCTTTTGAGAGGACCGAGCCCTTCGACAATGTCGAACTCCTCCTCGCCGCCCCGGTTTGCATCATGTTCTCCAGCTTGCGGCTCGTCTCCTCGCAGTTTTGTAGGGTTTAGGGTCTAGGGTTTAGGGTTTTTTTGCCACACGACTAGCCACAGCAATGGTACCCTTGAGGTTTAGGGTTTAGGGTTTAGGGTTTAGGGTTTAGGGTTTAGGGTTTAGGGTTTAGGGTTTAGGGTTTGGGGCTTAGGGGCTCCGACTCACACGCAGATGTGCACGAGGCTACAAGTTTGAAGGTTCAGACTATGCGACCCATCTCGGGACCACCAAACACTGCAGAGACACACCAACATAGATCAACATCAAGTATCTCAAACAGAAGTTTCAGAACAAGGCACGCAGACAGACTGCAAGGAGCCATGCATGCAGGATGCAGGAAGACACACATCTAGGTTTGACGTCTTAGGAGTTATGCGGTAGTAAGAACAAAAGTAAAACCCTTATCCTTATCCAACAGACAGGCTGGCAGCTAACCGAGCTTTGTCCTTGCGCAGCTTATCGAACAAGCAAAACCGCGAGTTGCACAGTCAGCCAAGAGACCCCTAGCGCCCGAAATCTGAAAACCTCAAGCCCGACCCCGGCAATCTGGCGCAACAACCAACGAAGCTAGCAGCTCTTCAGTTCCCAACCCTCCCTGCACCATTTTATAGGGTTTATTTCGGGGGCCTTTAGGGTTTCTTGAACCCTCTGTAGCCGCAGTGGGGCGTCCTGCAGCTCGGACTGCTGCAGCGCTTCCGAGGCGGCAGCAGAGAAGCGGAAGGCAATCCTTGGCCCAAAGGCCCCCACCACCCCCCCCCCCTCGGCTTCACCCTGCCTAGCTGCCGTGCCAAGGGATCTTCGGCGTAGTTCGACTTGCAAAAGAAACCCTGACAAAGGCTGCTAACCAGCCCAGCATCATAGAGGTCAGCCGCTTATAGGCAGCCTGGAGAGCAGTCCGGAATTCACCCGACAGTGGGGAAACCCTACACCTGCTATATCCGCGAACCCCCAAAGGCCTGCTTGCAATCTTTGTGCTCCAAATCTAGGGCCTCTCTGGGTGAGGGTTAATTATTCCAACCAAGGGGCTATTTAGGTATACAGGGACTACATAAGGTATACATAGAGGTTATATAGGGACTACATAAGGTATACATAGAGGTTATATAGGGACTACAGAAGGTATATATAGAGGTTATATAGGGGAACAAGATTCAGGGCCCCTTCTAGGGGCCTTCTACCCCTTCTTTCAAGCATGTCGAAGCTTTGGGAGGGGCGCTCCAGGCGCTTATGGCAACCCTAAAACCCTAAACCCTAAACCCTAAACCCTACACCCTAAACCCCGCCTGGACGTCGTCGAGCGTGTGGCCCCCGAGCTGGCTTGGAGGAAAGAGGGATCCGGAGAGCAGCCGGTGCCAGAAAGCGGCATCCGGGAACTCGAACCTCGTGTCCACCAGGATCGGTACCTCGGAGGGACCCTGAAAAAACCCTCCGCAAATCTTCCTGAACATGACCCTCTTCAAATATACAAGGGAAAACATATAAGGGAATATATACAAGGGAAGATGTAAAATGTCACAAAGGCCCCTTGGCCCAGGTACCATGTTGCAGTCGGGGAAGTTCAGGAGCCCGGTCACCAGGGCGCGGGCGATGAAGACGTCGGAAAGAACACCTGGCGTCAGCAGCACCACCTTCGTTGCTGAGTTCCTAAGCAGCCCCCCCCCCCCCCCCCAAAAAAAAAAAAAAGTGCACACTTTCAGTTCTACAGGGGGATTATGGAGTATCCCAAGAAGTGCGTAAAGTGTGCCCACGCAGCGGCTGAGCCACAATACAGCGGAGGTTCTGGTACAACTTCGGGGTGAACTGCCGTAGAACCTCATCGGGGGAATCCTCCTCGTCGTCCCCTGGCATGAGAACCTCCACGTTGGTGACCATCAGTGCCATCAACCTCCTCCGGACTAAGAAGGAGCAGGTTACAGCCTCCGGGCTGTCGGACTTCAGGACGACGATGGGCGTCTCGTCGCTGGCACGGGTGGTCTTTCGCTGCACGGCGTTCCTGAGCACCACCCGCATGAGCTTCAGATTGCACCTGATGGAAGGTCCCGAGGCTCCAGGCTAGGAGGCAGGTTTTAGGGTTTACTGGAGGGCTGAGGGCTTCGACTTGCGCTCACATAACAGGCAAGGCCTTCAGGACCCCGCCTCCCCTCCCCCCCGAGAAGGGCTGTCGCACAAGAGGATTGTCGGGCTACAGCAGGGGTCGCACCGGGTAGGCGGGAAGGGGGGAGGGGCGTACCAACTACGCCACTCCTTGTCGGGGATTCCGGGCCCTCCAGCCAATACCCGCTCTCCATCCTTCCAGCTTGGCTTGGGCTCTAGCCCAACACCTCCACGGCTTGTGGCCGTGCAAGCCATCCCCTCAGCATCATGAACACCCTCGCAGGGTCTCGAAATCACGACGCGTGCAGATGGCAGGAGCTGCGCGCGCGCGCGCGCGCTCGCTTAGAAGCTGCCTCAGCACTCATGCACCTCTCTAAAACCCTGATCCTGGAAAAAGAGCTGTCAAAATTCGATTCGCCACCATCCACCTGTCCAAAGTGGTGGCAACGACCTCGAGCTGCTCGGACTCGTGGGCGCGGCGATTCAAGTGAAGCTTCGGAAGCGCGTCGACATGCTGCAAGGCCGCGCGGATAGCCGACATTGGAATCCCACTGTTGGCCAGCAGGTTCTTCTCAGATTCTGTCCAGACTTGCTCCAGCTCCTCGAACATATTGGCCCGTGCTTCAAAGTCATCGCACTGGACGCAAACCATGTGGACCTTTGCCCGCATCGAACAAACAATTTCTCCTACACACCATGGCCTCTGTAGGATCTCACGCGTCAGCAGCAACACCAGATTTTGCGTTCGCTGCGAGACAGTGTCGAAAAGCGTGTCCAGGTTGAGCAGGTCGTCGGAATCCAGGAAAATCTGCAGTGCACCCTGGTCCAGCATACTGGTCTTGAACCACCTGGCCAGACATGCGGCACCACCTTTGTGGTGGCTGAGGAAGATGTGGTAGAACCTGCGCGACCGCAGCACCGCCAGCAGCTGGCCAAAACACGCAAAGGCCATGGCGATGGGAACCAAGGCCAGCTGCAGAAGCAGCCACAATTGCCTAGGATGGCCCCTAAAACCCTCTTAACGGCATTCCTAAATAGGACCCTCCTAAACCCTAAACCTAAAGCCTAAACCCTAAACCCCAACAAAGGGAAAATCATAAAAACGTCCCTTTAAGGGCCCACCATGTTGCAGCACCTGCAGGGTTCCGGAAACCAGGAGCATGGCCGAGGTCAGCAAGACGCAGGTGATGGAGATGAGGCCTTAGGGCTTAGGGTTTGGGGTTTGGGGTTTAGGGTTTAGGGTTTAGGGTTTTGGGTTGAGGGCTTAGGGCTTAGGGTTTAGGGTTTATAGGAGGCCTGCAGCATCGACGAAGTTTGCGTAGTAGTTCCTCCATGGGAAGAGCCTCACCTGGACTGCCATCCCACAGACCAGCACAAGGTTGAGCAGAAAGACCATGGCCCGGGGCGAGTTCACGAAAATCATGGGTATTGCTGCCACCATCAAGTTTCGCAGCAAGAAAATCACGGAGTAGCCATAGCACTCGGCTGAGAAGCGGTCGAATGCAAAGCGCCAAGCCAGCATGAACTGCACACCGCCGGGTCTCTGCAACCGCTGCGGGTACACCCTGACAGCCCACGCAACAGCAGACACGGGCCCAGCAATGAAGAACAGGGCGCTGGCAAAGGACGAGGCGACCATGGCCACATGTTCACCAGATTCCCAGCACAGCGTGCTTCGGTACGTGAGTACAGAGCTACTGCCATCAGGGTTGTCGGCACACTGCAAGGGCAACAATGCTAGCCGAGCCGAGGAGAGAAACAGAAGAAGCATCAAGGTCCCCACATTGGAGAACACCAGTGCCCAATTAATCTTGACCAGCAGAGCCCGCAGGTAGGAAGTCACGACCACCAACGTGATCATGGCCGGCTGAACCAGCACGGCAAAAAGGTACGACATGGACGCGCCACCGCTATAGACACACGACAGATCCAGAATGTCAGCACTGAGGCTAAACCACTTCAACAACTCAAGAACAGCCCAAAGCGAGTCCTGCTCAAGCTGCAAAGGCAGATCAGCCACGGCCCCCAGTGCTTGCATCATGTTGGCAAGGATTGTCACGTAGGCAGCCAGGGTCTCAGTGGTCTGACTGAAGACGGGCTGCTGCGTAATCCTCCTGGCCAGCCCGACACTGAGGATGAGGCAAACCATTCCCAACCCCATCAGTGCCAAATTGTTGTGAGCGCTGCATTCCGCACATTGCTGTCCATCCCACTTGTGGCCCCTCACGCAATGGCTGCAGGCAAGGCCGTCTTGCAGCAGAGGGCAGGTGCCGAGCTCCAAACCTCCCAGGCACTTCCCCACAGCGCACTTCACGAGCCGAGGCATGGCAACAAGGACAGGGGAATCGGAGGAATCGGAGGAATTGAGAAGAACCTCTCTTGCAAAGAAGCCCCGGGACTGGAATGGCACGCCCACACCTTCAGGGCACTCCAGCCCTTCGCCGCAGGCGCTGCACTCGGGGCCTCCCCTGTCTCCCTGAATGAGTGCTGTCTTCTCCGGGCACACGCACGCTGCCGCGTATGTGCTGGCCATCTCCGAGGTGGTGCTTCCCAAGATGAAGCTGGTGCAGTTGTGGCAGAGGGAGCTTCCTGCTGCACTCTGCCAAGTGCCTCTGGCACAGGGCAAGCACTCTTGGACCGCCCCGGTTGCTGCAAAGTAGCCAGGCCTGCAGGGCTTGCACTGGCCATCGGGTTCCTCCGGGTCTAGGAAGAACCCAAGGCCACAGCCTCTACAATCTCGCTCCCCAGGCAAGAGCGCCGTGCCCGGAAGGCATCGCACTTCCTGGAGTGGGGGACCTGTGCCGTACGTGAAGAAGGTCGTCTCATTGCGATCCCGCAGGTACCCTTCGGCCTTCAAGTCCACGACCATGCTTGCGGCTCCACGGCCTCGGGCTTCTGAGAGGTTGGCAGAGGTCTCCGACCTCAGGAGGAGTCGAAGCCCTTGCCCGCCCTGCTCCCACACGGAATCCAACACGTCAGATGCCAGCAGGGGCGGCGAGCCGGTAAACACCAGAAGCTCCATGAGATGGTCCCCAGTCACTGGTGCCATGTTCGTTGGCTCTGAGAACACCAGACGGAGCTGTGCTGTGTCAGGGAGATGTTGGAAGGCTAGAACTTGAGGACCCTTTGCGAAAACATGGACGATTACTTTGCCAAGGCCAGTAAACTGAGAGGCACAGAGGCCCGGCGCATCGCAAACATCGAAAACGACCTCCACGTCTCTGCGGGTGCCAACGGTGTCACAGAATCTCACAGACGGGGTGGCTGTGTTTTGGGAAACCAGAGTTGCACCCGTCTCAGGATGCACCAAGTGGAAAGTGAGGAGATCACCATCCACATCAGAAGCTCGCAACGGAACTTCGGCACAGGTCAGCTCCTGCATCGAGTGGTGAATGTCAGCTCCCCTCGATTGGAACGGTGAGGGTATGTGCTGAACTGGCCCAATGACGGAGTTCATGTATGGGAAGCGCTGCAGGAACTCGCCGTCCACACGGTCTCCCCGATCATTTAACATGAAACATGAGAAGGAAGCAGCATTGGTGCTCAGGAGCTGCCGGTACCTGCAAGACCTTTCATCATCGGTATCAAACGTATAGTGGAACAATAGGGCGCTGTCTCTGTCCACAAAGTCTGAGGCAAGGATGCGGCTGATCTCCGTCGGAATCAACTCGACGGAGTAGAGGCGGATGTCATCGAAGGCCGCGCGCATGAAATTGCTGGGCAGCACGGCCATCCCAGGGAGATGGGCGTCCCACGGCCCGGAGTCATACTCCGAGCCAACTTCCCAGGGCGTCAAGGGTGCCAGGCGGCCGTCTGTAGGCTGAAGGTCGTCACTATACGCCGACTCCAGGTCAGGGCAAGCCCCGAAGTCGCTGGAGTCGTACAGCAGCTGGCCGTTTCGGAAGAAGGTGACTCTTGCCTGCGCTGGGTGCGTCGCGTTGCCCCGGGAGATGCACCGGAAGGTCAAGGTCACGTGGTGAGGTTGGATACGGCCTTCGCGGACCTGCGCCACCGTCTCCCCGGTGTCCATCACCATATCCCCCGCTTCTCCACCCGGAATGAAAGCACGCCCGACGGCCAACTGGCCGCCGTTGCAGCTCTGATAGCACCGCAAAGAAAAATAGTAGCTGAAGCTCCAAAACCCAAACATGAAGACATTGCTGCCGCTCACCAAGTGTCTGGACAGAATATAGGAGTCATCAGTCACGGCATCTGGCTTAATCCAGAAAGCCACTGTGAACTCATCGGGAATGTGTTGTCCGGCCAAAAGCGCATAGCCTTCCTTGCCATCGGTCTTCAAAGCCATTGCTGTACCAGCCACCGGCGGACGGTTCTCCTTGACGTTGACATGGAGCGTGCCATTTGCCAGCCACCGGCTGCTGCCTGCAACGGCCTGCACCTCAAAGGCAACCACTTCAAAGCCTGGCGACCGAGGCCAGAAGAAGATGCGGCCGCACAGCTGGGTGGAACTCTGGTTGCTCGTCAGGTTGATGGCAAGCTCCCCGTTCTCCCCATCGGCCACCGTTTCGGGCTCAGCTCTCAGCAGCCCATGAGCCAGGGACTCCGAGAACACGGCCTTGCCGTGGTCGTAGCTCTGGCCATCCAGAGATGCGGCGCAGATGTCGAGGCTCTGCCAACCACTGCCGAGGATGGCCTCCAACACCGACGGGCTCCCGAGGCCTCAGGGAGGTTCATCTGACAAGTACCCTATTTTAAACAAACTTAAAACCCCAGCCAAACCCGACCCTTTTCCTTACTTAGAGCTTCTAACGACCCACGAACCTCCAAGTAGGACAAAAGCAAGGCAAGAATTCAAATGAACCCAAGGAGCCCTGGAAGGGAGACGGTATATACACGGGCGATCGGAAGCGGTTTCCGGAGCCCAGGGAAAAGCTGGAGAAAGCACTGCCTGCGGTGGACGGATCATCGAAGCTCCAGGCCTGCAGCTGCTCGAACTCAGGTTGGGAGCCTTGGAGACTGTGCAAGTTCATCTGGAACATGGTCTCCCGTATCTGCTCCTGGCTCCGGTTGGTGCTCCACCAGCGCAGCTCATCGAGAATCCCACCATAGGGGCGGTCGCCAGCCTGCCACTCGCCTCCGATCTCCTGCACCCGCGCCCCCAAAATCCACGGAAAAGGCTGCGCAGCGTCGGAGCTGATGGATCCCACAGCCGCGGAAGGCAGCGCATATCTCACAGCCAGCTCACCGTTGACATAGACGAGGCCCTCGAAGCCCTCCGCACCAAGGACCTCCTGGATGACCATGGCATAGTGGAACTTCTCACCCGGCGGGGACACAGGCTTCACTTCATCCACCGCAAAGCCGCTGTGCCAAATCTCGGAGCCCAAGTACTCCAGCGAGAGCAGCACTGCGCTGGACACGGTGGAGTGCCGGCTCAGCAAAACTCCACGGCGGTTGTATCGTACCAGCTCCTGACCCAACGCGTCGTGCAAGGAAAGTGGCTGAGCCCAGAACTCCAGCGTCAGCGGAGGGTGCGGCAGGTCTGCCAGAATTGTGACCTGGTCAGGCTTTCCAACTCAACATAAACGTGCCCTCCTTTGACTTTGCATGACCAAAAAACGGTAGCAGAAACATGAAATTGAAGGCTCCAAGTGGCAAAGTCATCTAGGCCATCGAAGCGCAAGGCCCAGCCCGCACCCCCAGTGCGCAACAGACCCTGGGCTGTTGGGAAGGCACAAGCCACACAAAGCAGGCGGCAGAGGTCCATGGCATCTTGGCAAGGGGGGGAACTCTCCCCTATAAGGTTCTTGCAGCTGCCGTGATGCTGCCCTAGGAACGTAGCTGATTCATGCTGATGACTTGTGGGCATCGGGGGGGGCCTGCAGTCAAGCCGGTGTTTGCTGCCACCTGTTGCTGTGCTGGGGCATACGTGGTTTGACAACTTCTGAGCCCATGTGCTGGCAGATCTCCGACCTCGCCCGTCGTACATGATACAATAGTGCAGCAATAAAACTGCACACTCGTGTACTAGTACACTCGTACAACTGTATAACAAGTTAACAGAATAGTAGTTTAACAATACTACAAAGATATACTAATACCATCATCTAATCTATCTTTATACTAGTATTGTTTTTATTATCATCTCATCTCCTTCGCCCGACCTCGGGTGGTGCCGGACGACCACGGATCTTTGGCCATGGCCGAGGGGCTCCTTTGCCTGCTTTCCCCTGCAACCCAACGCGGCAGGCGTCGTGTAAGAATCTCTGGGCATGTGGCGTTGAGGCAAGGCAATGTCCTAATCTTGAGGGTGCATCGCTTTTTGGGTGCTCTGCAGCTTCTGTCTTACCATGTTGTGGTGAGGCTTCGGCAGCTGCGGTCGCCAATGCGATCTTCGACTGTGCTCCCTTGGAAGCACCGATGGCGCTCGCCCAGTGACAAATCTGCCATTCAAGGCTCATGGCGTGAGGCATAAAAACTGCCGCGTTCCTCGTGGCGCAGGGGCCGTGTACCTTAAGGAACCGAACGTTACACTTTCTTGAGCTGAGAGAAATTACTGCTTTTTATTCTTGTGGCGGTACAGAATACAAGGTCATTCGTCTCCCTACATCAATAGTCTGCATCAAACCCTCGATTGCCACAAAACACGTGCAGGTGGAACCACCGCAAGTCTTCCCCGCAGCCCCAGCTGCTTAGAACTAGACGGGAAACTGGGGTCTGGAGGGGGTTTGAGTCTTGAGCACCATTTCCACTAGAGTTGCGGTGAGACGTCCGAAACTGTTCGAGGTTCAGCCGTTGAAGGTCAAAGGCTTCCAAAGCCCTAAACCCTAACCCTAAACCCTACACCCAAAACCCAAAACCCAAAACCCTAAACCCTAAACCCCCGTTCCTGACTTGATGAGTGCAAGGGTCTCCCAGCTGAACCTTTCACCCCGCGGAGCTCCACACGGCTGGTGGAGGAGCCGCTTGCAGTGAACAGGAGCATCTTGGGTGCAGACTTGGCTCCAGGGGTTCATGCTCTTCGGGCTCACAACCGGTAGGTACGGCTTCCGAGGCAAGCTGCCCTACCCCGCACTAGCCTATGTCCAAGAACCAATAGACCCGACATACCGTTCTTCCACCTCGTGCTGGCGGCTTGGGATGATCCGGCTGCGGGCTCTATTTCGGGCTCACGTTGCTTCACGTTGTTTCACTTTGTTTGATCGCTTGGCAGGTCCGAGGGGGATTCAGGAGCCCTTCTGCAGCGGTGGAATCCTCGGAGCTCTCTGTTGAGGAGCGGCTGATTAGATCGGGGAACTGGGGCGACTTTTCCGCAATTCCTTTGATTGCTTAGAAGTTGCATCCGGACATTGCAATGGGTCATCATGGTTGTTCTGAATGAGTGTCCTCTTTATAGGGAATTCTAATTGCCACCCTGACTCAACCCTCATGCTTCTCCGAGGCAGGGAGTGTGAAAAGGTCGATCCAGTTGCCGAGTTCCCCGATCCTCCGTGCACGTCCTCGCGGAGCTACACAAGGGGAGTCCCTTTGCAAGCTGTCGATGATGCAGGTTCGTGCCTCACGGCGGAGTGGGAAGACCCACCCCTGGGCCCTAGGGGTTTGTGACTCTGGTGACATGTTGGTGACACGTGCGGCATGTTCCGCGACGGCTCTTCAAGTAAACTGGGGCTTCTTCTGTCACGGGGGGAAGGTCGAGATGTTCTGATTATCTGATTGCAATCCTACAGGGGACCCCTGCGGATAGAGTCAATGCTGGAGGACGGTTGCGAGTTTCTGTTCTCGTCCAAGTTGTGAAACGTGATGCTGAAACCATGACCCTGCCGCGGCACCTGAGGCACCTTCCTAGAAATTTTGGGGGGTCAGGACTCCGATGCAGGGCTTCTTGACCCGGCCAATTGTTGGATGCCAGGGGCGGCGACAACCTGCGAAAACGCTGGAGGCCGTACCGATCCAACTGATGGTTTAGGGTTTTGGGTACCCTGGTGGTACCTTGGCAGAGCCTTGCATATCCCCATTCGGAGGCTTGGCCGCTGCAGTGACCTCTTGGAGGACTCACTTCACGTATGGCACTTCGCCCTCGGCACCCGAGGCACAGGACCAAGGCTTTCAGGGAGATTTTCAGCGGGTACCCCCACACAGGCGCCTACAAAGAGAGAAGAGGGTATCTGAGGCCTGTATCAAGCTCGTAAGGGGGAAGCAGCCCACCGTAACAGCTAAGCTGAAAGCCAAAAAACTGAACCGATGCGAACCTGAGGCCCTGGCTCCTTGCAGTTTCCTGAGCGCCATCGATCAGCATTATCACCGATCAAGCTGCGCCAGCTCACTGCGGCGTGCAACATCGTGAAGCATGAGAGGGCTTGCCCTCGAAGGCGCCAAAACCCCCAAGCATACACCTCAACGCCCACATATCTCCACCACTTCAGAAGTCGTAAAAGCCCCAAGCTCTACAAGGCCGAGACGATCTACTGCCAAGAAACCTTCCCTATGCCCCACCAGGTTAAATTGCAAACGCCCCAGACCTTAACTTCGTCCTAGAAGCCCGCCGAAGTAGGCAGAGAAGGGCGCGAGGACGAGACTCAGCGTGGCGCTCCTCGTACGGCAGGTTGGTTTTGCAACTTTGGATGTTTTGTTCTGCCTCCCGCCCAGCTGCACAGTCACATCCACTAGAGTTCTGCTCAAAGTGCCTAACATTTTCTTTGGACAGGCCCCTAGCTTGTTCATGGTCTTGACGACCGCCAGCTTTCTGAGGACTTGGCACAACTTGCACGATTGCATAGGAGACGAAGAGGCCGCCCGCCTGTGCAAAGGCAGAGCACAAGGATTTCTCTGCGTAAACGGCGACCACCGGGTTGCAAAAGTCGGGTTTGTTGGTTGCAGATCACTCCCCGAACCACTCCCCGAACTGAGAGGCATGCATCTGCCACCAGCTGCATGCCATTGCCGTTGAAACACCTGCCCTGCGCCGCCAGAAGCGAAAGCACATGCTTGCTTCCTCGTGCTTCTGCATTACCAGGTGGCGGACAAGCTCGAGCTCTGCCATGAACCCCTGTGTGCCGGCACCGACCTCAGGTCCAAGCACCAGGGATCAAAGGCCTTGAATCGACTTCGCCCCTGCGAGGTCACGGGCTTGGAAGGAAGGTGCGTCCTAGAATGGAAACCATGGCACACGAGGACACGTATGTGGGGATGGTTCTGAATGAGGCAACTCCCAGGTCCACAAGAGAATCAGAGCCTAGGTCAAAACAAACCGTTTAACTTAAAGGCTTCACATGTGAAATTGTAGAATATACTGTAATATAGTATAGTACGGAATGTGAAATTTATCAAATATCATACATACTGTATACTGTATAATGATGTATACTACGTGTCTCAGGCTCAGCCAGGCACCACGAGACCAAATGCCAACCACTTCACGAGGCTGGAGAAAACGTTGGTCGCCGCTTTGAACACGACGGCATCTGGCCTGAAACACAGCACACATGTGACGAAGAAGATGTCAAGATCCTCTGTGATGAAACAGTACTCGGTGATGAAACAACTCCTTCATTTGTGCCTGCCCTACGCATTCCTATGTGCTATGCATTCTGAGGCATCAAACCATTACATCATCTGTGTCAGGGCCCGACAGTGTGAAGATGGTGATGATGTCCACCAGGTCTAGGAAGATGCCCAGGGCGGCCTTGAATGGCATCCGAGCCCATGCATGCCCAAGCTTTGCTACCCAAGTAGAGCCGAGGCAGGGCCGAGGCAGGCACTAAGATGTAGGACCACGCAGTCACGCGAGTCACCATCTGGTTGGTCTTGCAGACCTGCAACCCCAAGTGCCCCAAGTGCCCCAAGTGCCCCAAGTCCTGCGCAGTAAAGCTTTTCGAATTCTGGAGAATCACAAACACCCAAGTGAAAGAGGGCCCCGGCTGAGGTCGAGCAGGTCCGCGAGATGTCTGCAAAATCGCGGCACCAATTGGTGTCGCCACCTCGGGGGAAAGTTCGTTTTGGTGGGGGGGGTGGGGTAGTGGGCGATCCAAGACTCGCGGTGCCTTTCTCTGGTCCACTTCGTTCTCCGTTCATCCCTTTCCTTGCTTATCGTTCTTTTCCATCTGTTCGTTGCGTGATTCACTTTAGTGTTGTGTTTTATCGCTTTCTTTTCATGTGCGCATATCCTTCTCTACTTGTTCTTTCTCTAATGCAATGTCTCATCTACTTCTTGCTGTCTGTGTTTATGTCATTCTGTACACTTGTCTCTCTGATCTATGTCATCTACGTATTGAGTTGCGTTTGCGTTGCGTTTGTTCAAGCGTTCTTTGTTTCCTTAGCTGTTGATTCACCTGTTGATCGGGTTACGCGATTGGCACGGGCTGGCGGCCTCCCTTCCCCGGTCCCCCATCCTCCCCCCGCCTTCCCCCCACAAAGCATGTCTGCTTCATGATCTGAGGGAGTCTAGGGTTTAGGGTTGAGGGTTTAGGGTTAGGGTTTGTTTAAGGTTTAGTATAATTAAACACCTCACGACTGCCGCAGTAGGCGCGCGACAGAAGGTCAGGCCGTGCTGGCAGTACAGTCCGACAATGGGTGAGCGTGAACCTCGGCCGCCAAAGCTGCATCAGGCCATGCTCTTTTAAGACGCATCAACATCTAGAAAGGCTAATTTCAGACCCCTTTTGAACCTTGAACTTTGAACCTGGAACCTTGAACTAACCTTGAACCTTGAACCTTGAACCTTGAACCTTGAACCGCCGTTCTGAGGCTCACACAGAAGTAGCCCGGTGGGCAGCATCGATCCCAGCCTCCGCCAGCGGGATCTCATCGACCAAGCTACTAGGACCCTCCGTTCAGGCCGAGAATGTCCCAGTCCAGATTGCTTGCTATTTGGCTGTTGCATGTTGTTTCTGAACCACCGGATATTCTACACAAACCCCGACTCCCTGCATCCCTCTAACCAGGAGACTGAGGCTAAGCTGCGGGCACTTGTCGGAGTCCTGTCCATTAATGGCGCAGCCGTCCAGGGTACTTCCTGGAGCCAGGAATGCTGAGCTGGCACCGAGCAAAAACCGCAAATCGCAAACACACGTGTGAGTTTCGAGGCGCGTTTCTAGGTGGCTGCGCCTCTCCCAGCCGCCTACCTACATCTGAACCCGACAACAGAAACTCTGAAAACAAGACATCAATCGGGAACTCTCAAACCCGATCAAGCCGTCGAAAAACAAGCAACACGAAAAGAAAGTCTCAACGACCAGCAGCCAACCCGAAACAACGACAAGCACAACTGCAAGCACCACCACTCACCAACCTCCCTCACCAACCCTCCAAGGATCCCTTTCCCCCCATCCCCCGTCCACTTCTCCCCTCTCTCCCCCACCCCCCCAACAAAAAACCGAGCGACGGATGCACGGCAAGTTGTCGGAACGCAGTTCACCACGGTAGTTCTCAGTCCTCAGCATCAATGTGGGGTTTTGGGGCTTTTGACAGCTTCTCACATGTCACCTACATGTCACAAGGATGCAGCTACACCTAAACCCTGCCTAAACCCATGGGAAGATGGGAAGGCAGACGTCCAAAGGACACGTTGCATCTTGAACGACCGCCGGTGCGTTGCTAAGAGGGCTGAGAATAAACAACAAAAAAAGAGATGTAGAGAGAAGGAGAAACAGAGAGAGAGAGAGAGAGAGATACAGAGAAAAGGAAGAGAGAGAGAGAGAGAGAGAGAGAGAGAGGATAGAAAAACAAAAAGAGAGAGAAAGAGAGAGGTGGAGACAGAGCGGGTTGCTTCACGCAAGGAGGGCATAGACATTCTGAAGGTTTCGTACGGATTTGACAGGACTCGGGGCACTCGAACTAGAGGCTTTTGCACAAAACGCTTCAGCCACCCTGTCACAGCACCACTCCAGATGTGGCCAGGTCGAAGCACTGGGAAGTTCAAGCAATCCGGCAAGAATGAAGATAACAAGGCCGCATCCTTCACAGAACTGAAGTAAGGTTTATATTCCTTGTATCCCCCTAAGGGATACCCAATACATACACTCACCAATACAAAAAGGGACCTTATATACAATCCAATAACAGTAATATGAACCCTGTTTCAACTCATCCGCACTATGCCCGCGGCATCTGGTCCATGAACTGCTCAAACACGAACGCGAAGGTGAACGCCGTGATTGCTGTCGCCAGGCACATTCCTGGCGCATGTGTTCTCTGACCATCTGGACCAGCAGCAGATTCAATAACAAGCGAGACTAGAGGAAGTCTGAAATCCGGTTCAGGCACGACAAGTGCCAAAACTCATGAACCTCAAGAATGAACTGAAACCCTGATCCGGACCGAAGCCCCCCCCAAAAACCAAAAAAAATTTCTTCTGCCGTCACGCGCCTGTCAGGAAGATTTGAATTACAGCTCTGGTGCTGCAGCGCTTCGCCATTGTTGCGGCGCAGCTTGGCCACAAAGCCTGCCAGGAGACAGATCTTGTTGGAGTTTAGAGTTTAGGGTTTAGGGGCTTAGGGGTTTAGGGGTTTAGGGGCTTAGGGGTTTAGGGGTTTGGGGGTTTAGGGGTTTAGGGGGTTTAGGGTTTAAGGTATGCAGCCTTGCATGGGTCACTTCGTCACCTGAATAACTGCAACAAATGCCAACAGTTGTGATTACCATGTTTTTGTCATCAGGAAGTGTTAGACATTTCTGCGAATATCACTATCAGTACTGTTATCAGTATGTATCCGTATTCCCGGCACCCCAAGCATTCTCAGCACTCTCAGCGTTGGCAGAACTGTCAGGCTCTACCACAAATACTAAATGACCAGCACTACATTC
Source organism: Symbiodinium natans (assembly GCA_905221605.1). NCBI lineage: Eukaryota > Dinophyceae > Suessiales > Symbiodiniaceae > Symbiodinium > Symbiodinium natans. Next base: position 110,642 of record CAJNDS010000198.1, read on the forward strand.
TCAATATCGTCAGGATTATCAGCACTTGAATTATCGGAACTTCTCAAGACTAGCAATATATTCATTCAGCACATAAGCTTTCTCAATTGGCTGAATACTACCAGTTCTCCGTCTTATCAGCACTCTTCGTGTGCTCAGCATTTTTAATCTCGTTAAAGATTTTTACGGTCTCCCGTCGTATTCGTTCCTGTACGTTTGTCTTCTATCCACAAAGTTGCCGTAAAATATAATATGGTATAGTAAAATAATATATAATATCATATAATGCAATATAATATAATATAATATAATATAATATAATATAATATAATATAATATAATATAATATAATATAATATAATATAATATAATATAATATAATATAATATAATAAATATTCACCAGTCCGCAGCTGTGCCTGGAGGCCGCCGCTTGAGAGACCGGCCCCTACCACCTACGAACTACCTACTTGAGCCTCCTCGAGCCACGGCAAGAACAGCAAGCCCTGATGTGCGTGTCCTGTTTAATAGGGTTTAGGGGTTTAGGGGTTGAGGGGATCGCCCCATGAAGCAATGCATTAATGTAATTCACTGGCACAATGACTCGTCAGCAATCAAGGGTGGCAGCCTCCAAGCTAGATCATTGCCCTTGGCCAGTGTCGTCCTTGCCTCCTGTCTTTTACCACGAATGCAACGTAAGCCTAGCTTCCATTGCAGAAGCGTGTTGTCACGGGATAGCATGGCAAGACCTTACTACACGAGCTGCTGCTGTCCTCGCAGCCAGAAAACGCCTCATGATGAGACCGGCTCACTTGAACCCTTGCTTCATCGCTTGCTCCATATCATGAGCCATGGAATCTCTCATCTGCTGTATCCTCTGCTGCTGGCCAAAAAAAACGGCTTCCACGTTGGGAAACACACATGGCCAGGCTTCGCCTCACACTTGGTGTACTTGACTTTCACCACTGGCACCAAGGCGACGAGGGCTGGAATCACTCGTGCCATCAGAAGGCGAAGAAGGGATCTCAGGGGATGCTTCACATAAACTCACACTTGAGTTGAACGCATCCGATGGTCCAAAGGTATGGGATTTTTTTTTCCGCCGCCAGGAAGGTCTCGTGGGCCTAAGGCCGCAGCGGCGGAAGGCCGGGTCCAGCGCAGTCAGCCAGCGCCAAGACGGCCTCCAGAGCAGGCGCCGCGCCAAAGCAGGCGGGCTGCAGTCCCGCCGCGGTTGGGCCCAAGGCAGTCTCGGCCACGGCCACTTGCACCGCGACGGACAACAACCCCACCACCGACGCGCCCAGCCGCTCACCGCGCTGCGGCGCACAGCATGCAGCGCGGGCGCGGCAGCCCCGCAACCGCGTCAAGGTCCGCAGGAAGTCGCGGGCCTGGTCGTTCCAGCGCCCGCCAACCTCATTGCCGAGGACTAGCAAGCGCTGGGGCCCGGGCCCGCCCAGCTCGGGGTACGCGGCTTGCTTCCGGCGCTCGGCATGGCGCAGCGAGGCTCCGTCAGATGTGGCTGCGCGGGGGTGCGGTTCTCCCTCGTATCTTGACACCCTAACCTCTGTCTCTAGGAGTTAATCCCTTGGGAACCGATGGACAGGACACATCCTATCTTGACACACCATTAGTACCATCACCAGGTTGTGTTCACCATTCACGTTCTCCAGCCACAAGACCCTAACTCTCATATCTTGGTCTAACCGTTCACACCCTTGGAATCGCATGCCAGGTTAACCGCTCTTTGAATCACCCATACAATCATCACCATGTTCTCTGGGCCAGTTCATAGACTCATCCATAAGGACGTAACTACTGACTCACCTTCACTCTCAGACCTTAATATCTTCACTCTTGGTCTAACCGTTCTATCACCAGTATCTTGACACCCTAACCTCTGTCTCTAGGAGTTATTCATGAGTGCTTATGTTCACTGGTCTTGACATTGAGGCCCCACCATCAGTGAACTCTCTTGACAAGGAACCCAACCGCCTGTCTAACCTTCCGGAATCTCCTAAAAGCCTACATTATAATTACAATGCAGTGTGAACAAAGCGTGAATTACAATGTTTGTGGGCTTCTACAGGAGTTCACGGATAGTGCAGGAAAAGTCTTGAGTCTTCATGGATGGTTTTTGAAAAAAAAAAAAAAAAAAAAAAAAAGGAAACGTAAAGGCAGGCCACGCGAGCCCTGGTCGCCTGTTGCTGCGCCCATAGCCAGGTAGGCGACGTGCAGGCGCCTTGCTGGCGCGTCAATGCAGGTAGTAAGCCTGCCCCTGGCGGCGTAGTCTGGCGCAGTGGGACAGCAGCCTTGCAAACGGAAAAGAGGCGCGAAAAAAAAAAATCAGTGGCTGGCCAATACGACGGCGCCTGGGGTCGCAGCAGACGATCGCCGAGGACTCGACTTCGTCATAGACGGCGCTGCCGCGCGTGGCGAGGCTTTGTGCTGCGACGCAACCGGGTGTCGCCCGTGCGACGCGATGGCAAGCCCCAAGCTGGAGCGCCTGAGAAGGATGGGGTGGCGGCGGAGCGCCGCAAGCTAGCGCAGTACCCCGAGCTCACCCGCGGGGGCCCGCATCGCTTATTATGCGTTCTGGCTGCTGAAATCGGGGGGCGCTGGAACGACGAGTCCCAGCGTCTCGTGCAGTGCCTCAAAGGCTGTCTGTCCTACGAGCGAGCGCCGCTCGCAAAGGCTCTGATGGCACGGGGGCACCACAGCAAGGACTGCGCTGCTACTGCCCGCCGAAGCAAAGAGCGGACGTACCCTGAGCTGGTCCACGGTCCGGGCCGCGCTGGACGGGCGACCTGATGCCGTGGTAGTATCGCTCGATGGGCGCAACGCCTACGACAATTTCTCGCGAGCAGCCTTCCTCAGCAAGCTGCCAAACTCGGCATGACGCGGGCGCTCGGTAGGCGTGGGCGTGTGGCAGGGAACCCGGCCCACGCATGAGCGTGGCATGGTAGTGTTGGGTTCCGGTTCCCCCGTCGGGCATCCCGACTTCGTGCTGTGGAACAAAAAGGGGGATCCGCTGGCTCATAATGCGACAGTGTCTGGGGAGGACAACAGCCTGAGTCGCCCTCATGGCAGCTTGTCGGGATGCCGGGGTAACAATGGAGAACACCTGGGAAGCACTCCCCGATCATGACAGCCTGATTTCCCCCCTGATCGCATACATGTATTTTGTTGCCCACGCCTTGCACATTTGGACTATGTGATACTATGTGGTCCACCCGAACGAGATGGAGTGGGCGCCGGTACGGGTTTCTTTTTTTTGCATGCCAATTTTCCTCGCAGCAGGTGGGGCTGCTACGGAGCGGCCGCGGGCGTCGCCTCAAGCGCGCAGCGGCAAGCGGCCCGTGGCCACTGGGTACATGTGGCGAGCGTCCGCCAAACAGGTCAGCCAGCGGCGGCTCCGCCCCGTCACACTCATCCGCCCTGTCCAGCGGCAGCTCCAGGAGTGTCAGGGCGAGAGCCCGCTGCGCTGCGACAGCCAACATATCTGTCCAGCGGTGGCCTGCCGCCTGCCGAGCCGCGGCCCGGAGCCACGGCAGCGCAGTCGGAGGAAATCCGCCATTTCGGCACCAAAGCGCCCGCCCACCTCGACCGCGAGCACGACCAGGCGACACCTTGGCGGCCAACGGAGGGTACGTGGCTTGGCGTTTCCGGCGTGCTGCGTCCGCCGCCGCTTTGCCCGGCACACGGTCCGCGCCCGCCCGCGCGGCACCGTCCCGGCCAACGGGGCTGACAAAGGTGGTGTCGACCGTTGCCTGGGCTCCCTGCCATAACGGCAGTCCGTTCGCCTGTGATCCCCTAAGGCGTCCAGGGTCCCACCACAGCGACAACGTCGGCGTATGGGGCAAGGGAGGCGCAGCCGCATGCCGTTGGAGGGCATGCGGAATTCCGGGGCGGTAGGGAGCACGGTGAGGGCGCGGGAGCCGCCAACGCTTCGTTTTTTTTTCGCTTTCGCCCGTTCGGGTCCACGTGAAACATTACAAGCGTCAGACTGTTCCTGCTGCTCGTGGACCACGGTCCTATAAGGACATGGGGAATGGGGGCGTGCTTGAGTGTTGGCACGATTCGGTCTATACATTCGTAAAGCTTTGTACGTACTGGCTTGCAGCGGGCGGCCAATTTGCTGTTTCAGCAATATCAGTCCACGTATTCACCGCTGGAAAATTACAGGCTGCAAAACTGCGGAGTCGATCATCCCACTTCGTTAGCGGGCGACCGGGTCGACGATGTAGTTGTAAAGCAAAATTTGTTTGCCAGTTGCTTTCTGGACAACAGCCGCGGCCCAATTGGGAATTCGCAACATTTGGAAAGCGAAGTTGTACTGACGTCGTGCAAGCTGGCGAGACCAGGTGTCCACAGGGTGTATGTGTAACGCTGCAGTCAGTCTGTGTTTCATCCGACTCATAGTGTTGTGCCAATCTTCGTTTGCAACTCGCACCCAGCCAACCACAGAGCGAAGCATTCGTCGTTGCAATGCATCCAGTGTATGAATTTGTGACAGAGTCAACAGCCGCCAACGCCCGCCTGGGATAACAGCAGCGCGCACGAAGCCTGGTCAAGGTCCGAAGAGAGGCTGTCGCACGCTGCGGCATCCAGGCAGGCCGTGGCCGCCCTTTGCCACCCACGAAGAGGGTCACCAAAGCTGCGCACCGCCTGGCCCTGGGGGCGGTTGTCGTCCAGCAGTTGAAGCCACGACGGCGCATCAAACCCCACCTGTCTCAAACAAGGTTCGGCGCTGCACGGGTTTTTGACGTCAACGCCGCCGGTGCACTTGTCCAAACTGGATGGAGAGGGGAGTGGTCATGCAACCAGTGCGGACGGAGTGTCGCGCAAGGTGACCCACTTGTCAACTTGTGTGCTGCAGGTGATGTCATTCCATGTCATTCCTACAGCTGAACCCCCCTGATGCTCTGGATGATGAGCCTCGCACAGTGGTCGTTCACGCGCATGATGGATCACGAGCTTGATTGCGTGTGCCAAGTTCGGGCATGAAGCCAGCTCTGTGTTTTTACAACGTCTTTGCTGTGAAGCTGCGCTTCTCGGCCACTTGAAAAGGAGTCGGCCCTGACATTGCCTTCCCACAACCAAGAAGAAACTGCAATCGGCGGAGCGCACGACTGGGCAGGCATGGCTGATGCTTTGCTGGTGATCCACGCCCGGCTGCCTGAGTTTGCCGAGCGCTGTCGGGATGCAGTGGAGCATGGCGGTGACCATGCCCGCAGCCCGCGCGCCGCTGCCGAGGCCCATGCCGAAGGCTGGGAAGCCTGCCCAGGCTGGTGAGAGATCCTCCAAAGAGCCCACCCGGTCCGCCGGAACACACGGGCCCGGGAGACTGGCCACATGGCTGGCTGGCAGTTTCATGCGTCGCGCACTCGCAACATATCCGCGACAGTATGATGCTGCCGGCTATGCCGCCGGATGCCCAAGCGCTGGCCTCATGCAGGGTCCTGGTTCACTGCCATACCAGCCGAGCCAGCCACGACGCTCGCGCCCCAAGCCATCATGCCACTCCCCCTCTGCCACGGCATGGGGCACAGGTAGACCGCCTCGTCGACCACGCGCTCGCTTGCCCGCGAACCGGCCTGCTCGCCCGACGCGCCAAGGTCGTCGAGCGTGCGTGGGTCCGCGTCGCGCACGAAGCCGTCGATGCCGAAGGCCAGGTGGTGCCACAACAATGGCTCGTGCACCACGGCGCCCGGAGTGCGTGCGGAGGACAGACGCCGCCTATAGACGTGGTCATCTACGAGGCGACGCCTAACGGATCCGCGCTGTGCTGCAATGCGACGCTGGTATCACCACTTACACGCACGGGGCAACCACAGCCATGCCCGGCCTACGTCGACGGCGCCGCCCTGCGGGCAGCGGACGATGCAAGGCGGCCACGGAGCTCCAAGGGCCGCAGAAGCTCCTGGTGCTTGGCAGCGAGGTCGGAGGGCGCTTCAACGGTGACGCGCAGCAACCGTGCGAGAGCTGGTCCGACTGCGGTCCCACAGAGCGCCGCCGGCCCTGCACGCCGCCGGGCACCTTTCCGGCGAAACAAAGCCTCTCCGCCACACGGCAGGCACAGGTACACATCACGGCGACCGCAAGGAGTCCTGACCAACGCTGCACCCAGCCCGTGCGCACACCCGCTTCGAGGGGCGCAGCGAGGATAGCGAGGCCGGCCACCCGTTCCGTGCGAGGTGATGGAGGAAGGTCCTACCTCAATCCCGATCCCGACAAGTTGTGCACTGGGCGTCCTGGAGTTTTTGGTGCTTCCGACGGGCGGCAACCTGCACTGCGGCCGTGCTGGACGCCAGACGTGGCGCAGGCCGAGCGATGGTCGCCCAGCTGGTCGAGGCGACCTCGGCCGAGGCGACCTCGGCCGGAGCATCTGAATGCCCCCGAAGGTAAGGCTACGGCCGGAGACGTTGGGGGCACTGTGAAAGCACGAGCCACATGTGGTCCTGCCGGCGAGAGCAGTTGCGCACGAGATGCAGGGTCGAGGTGAGAAAAGTGCATCTGCGCGTAAGCAGCTGCACGTGCCAACCACGCAAAGTGCCTTGCTGCAGGGTCGGCGCGGCGAAGGGGGGTCACCCCAGTCTGGCGCCGGGCAGCCAGCTTGACGGATGCGGGCGGCGGCAATGCAGGCTGCTGTGAGAGTGGGGGCATGCCTGCATGAGGGGCACTCATCAGCCCTGAGTTGCGCAGCCTCGGCCGGACCAGAATGATCGAGGGCGAGTTCGGTGCCGTGGACATAGCGACGATGGAGAGAACGGCATCATCATCAAGGTGGGCCGAAGCGTGGGGGGTGCGTCCTGCCATGATGCCCAATAAGGCAACTCCAGCACTGTGCTGCCGAGGCAGCGGTGGCCGGGATCGGCGTGGCCCAGTCGCCGATAAGCAGCGCATTGAGGCAGGACGCGACTGCCTGGCCATGCTCGCTGGCATTTTCGGCGTACAGTCCCTCCATCGGCCCCCGAGGGCGAGTACGCGGAGTCATCACTAGCAGATTGTTGACGCGCTCAAGACAAATCAATAAAACGGACTTTTGCGAGCCATCGCTCTCAGTTCCAATCCGAAACTGAAGCTCTGCGCAGATGCACCGAGGACCTATGTTGTGCAGAGCTAGAATGAGCTCACATCCACAACTGCAAGTGATCGTATTGCACGCAGAGGCGTGAAAGCCCCGACACCGGCCAGAGCGGCCGAACTCATGGTAGGTGCGCTCCTTGGCGCGGCGAGCGTGGGTCCACGGGCCCTGCGTGAGCCGTGAGGGGAGGGAGACCAAGGCAGAGTCAACGGCAAGCCGCGCCCGGGAGTCCGTTGGCGATGACCTCTATCCTTCGTTTGTTCTTTTTTCTCGCGCCGTTTTCGCCGTCATCGCGGTCCAAGTGCCAACCCACTTGTGGGGCGCGCAGCCCACCGCTGAGCGGGGCGACCGCTTCGCAGGCGCAGAGGTCATGCGGCTGGTGACTGGGGGGGCCTCGGAGGAGTCGGCGAGAAGGTCGCTGTGCAAGAGGGCCCCTCCGACGAATGATGCGATGGGCTCCTCATCAACAGATGCTGGTTGATGGCCTTTTTTCTGAGGAGAGGAGCCAGATCCCAGGCCAGCAACGCTGGTGGGCATCAACCTTGGAGAAGGTTAAGAAATGGCACGGCCGGGGGTGTGTTGGAGGTTGCCCTCCCCTTGGGGGTAGGTTTTCCTTCCCGTCGTCCTTTCAAGGGTCAGGGCCTTCGGGGTCTGGGTGTCTGGTGGTGGACTGGTGCTTGTAGTACGCCCGTTGACCATGGAAACCACGAATCCTGCGTTTGCTCATTCTCCGATGCCAAAAGTCATTTTAGCAACGTGATTGCTTGTGCAGGGGCCGCGTGTGGCTTCTTAAGCCGATAGTGGCACATGGCAAGAAATCAATTTCTGCTCTAGATGTGCCTTGAATGCCCACAACGTTGAGTCCCTATCAGTCGAATGATGCAATCACGTTTGCATCTTGTGGCGCATGGCCCAACTCTGCTGAGTACATACTGTATGATGTTAAGTTTGACCGCACCGGCTTATCGCGCGCTCAAACCCCTATTAGAAACCGTCCCCGAACGTTTTGAATTTAAGAGAAAGATTGTCAGATGCTGATGAGCGTTTGTTCAGCGGCCCGCGTTGGCCAGCACACGAAGGCGAACAGCGCCCTGCCATTTCGGGAGAGGCGGTGCGCTCGCGCGTTCACTCGAGGGCTCTGTAGTTCGAACGGGTTCATTTTTCAGCAAAGCGTGCGCTCAGCTTTCTTCGCGCGAACTCAATCCGCAGTTTCCGTAGACGCAATTCGGCGGGCGAGCAAAGTGGCAAGAGCGGCGCCGATCCAATCGGTCCAAGCGGTGGGTGGTGCACTGCAAGGCAGGCGTGCATTACTTGCGCGGCTGGTGGTCGTCATGCCGCTTCTGAACCCCCGCGCAGCTCACAAGCCACATACCCCACAACTGCTACGCAACCCCTGATTACCTGCTGTATACACGCACTTCTACATGCGTCGGCTCGGGATCCTCAATGGCTTCCGACACCCTCGAACAGCAGAAGTACGGAGGCATTCTCTTTTTTGGCCACGGGCCAGTGCATGTCGGGAAAAGCGGTCTCTTCAAGGCTGTTCGTCTCTTCAAATGGCTGCGAGGCTCCACCCTCTTCCGGACAGAGCGGCAGGAAAATCGGGCCCTTCCCACTGCTGGGAACCTAGCAGCTCAGGAGCAATTTGCCCAAACGCTAGAGCGGTCCGCACGTCACCATCACAGGGGTGTAGGAGAACCCGAAACCCTGAACCCACAAGGTCTCCCAACTCTCCGCCACTATGCACCATGACCGCAGTCCATGCTCTCTGTTTTGCAGAGGCTTCGCAGTGGAGAAGCCCAGGTCAAATGTCTGGCCATCCCCCAGAATGGGAGCCTAAGCCCATTGTATCCCGGTGTTGCTTGGGAAGAGTCCTCCGTGTCCCAGCTCTTGAAAAAAGTCGGAGGAAAGCCAGAAAGCCAGACCTGACAAAACCTTTTAAATGGTGTCGGCGCGCATCCTACGGGGTGAGCCGAGAAAAAAATCTAGCCGCGCAGTGCCCGTGCATACCTACAAAAAGGAAGACTCTGCCTCCTGATCTCCCCACAACCTGGTTTCCTACACAGGTACTCAGAACAGAAGACGGGGTGTCAACTCTAAACTCGGGAAAATAGCCCCCCAAATCCACCGGAAGCCCTGAGGCAGTCGGGCACGCAAAGCCGGCGTGAAACTCAGCCGATCAGTCTCGGCTTGCCGGCAACGGACACCAGGTTGATGCAGTAGCGGTTGCCCTTGGCGTCCTCGTTTTGGAGGACTTTCGGGTCCCTGAAGACCCAACCTCGGCCCCTCAAACTTCTTAGGCCTGCAAGCTGTTCATGAAAAACCCTAAACCCTAAACCCTAACCCAAGTGCGGGAAGGTTGGTTGAACTTTGGAGTTCTGGCGTCTCAGGGGAGGTGTCGACGTCTTCGAAGAGACCCAGGCTTCGTGCACAGAAAGGCTGATAGCTGAGCATGAGGGCCACGGGACTCTGGGGTCAGGATGTCGGTAATTTGGAGTTTCAAGATGGACGGGCTTGGGATGGCAGGGTTTGTAGGTCTCAGAATTATTAGCTCAGCAGTTTCCAAGCATAGCGAAATTTGTAGGGCACGTTTACAGTACCAAGCGGAGATAGCTCTTGACATCATGCACTCTGTGCCCGCTGAGCTTCCGGAATGTTGTGGCCGAGGTGAGTCCCATCCACGGAGACGCACTCGCCGCCAGGCAGGCAACGAACGTTCTCCCAGTTCACCTCCTGCCGGCGACTCTCATCCCTCAACCAGAACGCCGCAGGTCTTTGACAAGCTTCATTATTCTTATTACTCTTGCTATTGTTCTTCTTACGGTCATAATGGTTCCTGATATGCATTTGCAGGCCACAGCTCGGGTAGACCTCTCGTCTATGGCCTTGTTTGGATGCCCAGGCCCTCGCTGAGGCTTTAGTCTGAGCCTACGGTAGAAAGGGGAAGAGGAGGGGGTTTGGGATTTAAGAAGAAGCAGCTAAGGTTCGGGGCTTTGGGAAGTTGCCTCAGAGCTGGAGACGTGATTTCTCGGGTGTCAGGGTTGAGCAGCCAAGGATTGAAAGCAAGGGCCGCGCACATGTACGTTTAAAAGTTTACATTCACCTTATAACATACATACATACATACATACATACATACATACATACATACATACATACATACATACATACATACATACATACATACATACATGCATGCATGCATGCATGCATACATACAATCTTTCGTGATTCCTCTGTAGTGTTTTGCATTGTCGTCTGCAGAGGTCCTCAACTCTTCGCACGAACCGTTTTACCTCTGACCCGGTCCCGAACTTACCCTGCACAGAGTGTCAACGCACCCCCAACCCCGAAGGAATTTGCCCATAGCCATCGCGTGAGAAGCAATCAGAATAAAGATCAGCGTGACTCTCTGCAGATAGCCCGAAAGCTAGTTGTGGGAGTGCAACAGTTGCTTTGGCTGTGGCTTTAGGACCTGCTCTCCTCGTCACGAAAGGATGGCCAGCCATGGGATCGGGACTCCTTGCAGATGTCTTCTGGTGTTGGCTTCAGGCGCAGAATCAGGAGCTGGGCTGCCTAAGGTGAACAGAAGTTCAGGGTTGTTTGGGTTTAGGGTTTAGCCCTAAACCCTAAACCCTAAACCCTAAACCCTAAACCCTAAACCCTTGGATGTTGAGCTCACACAGTGCCAGTGGGTACCAGGGGCACAACAAGCACCACCGCCCCCCACAACCCGAACCACCCATAAGGGACCCGGAGGCAAATTAGACAAGCGCGGTCCTTCTCAAACTGCTCCCAGGTCCTTCGGGACATCACGCTCAAGTCAAGGTAAATTAGGGTTTGGGCTCGGGGTTTAGGGCTTCCGGTCCCGAACCATGAATATCGTCTGGATAAAAAGGACTTTGCGTCAAGAAGCTGTTGGAGCACTTCACTTCGTGATACCAGTAGGAGAACCAGCATCACGTTCGCTCCCGCAACAAGAGCTTGCAAGGTGCCCAGGAAAGAACCCCCAAACCCTAAACCCTAACTTCAACCCATCCTAAAGCCCCTCCACAAACCGCAGGTCCTGCCAACTGGGGCCGCGAAAAGCGGCTTTCCCGTCACAGAGTCGTAGAACGTCTCGCCCTGGAGTTTCAAAGGGCCGGGGAGGTTGAGCCGAGGGAGGGCTCAGAACTCTAGACCCTTAAAACCCTACTCCTTTGAGTGAAGCTCGGGTGTGGTTTTCTGGGAGGGGAGAAAGGTCCAGATTCTGAGGACCTAAGAGACGAACGACACCGTAAGCCCCAAACCCGCACCCCAAAATCCACAGCTTCACCGGGAGTGCCTCGTGGTTTGCTTCATTGAGGAAGGCCGTCGATTGCCAGTAGCCGGCGAACTCGGCGAAGTGCCGGTTGAAGCTGCAAATCCTGTCTGCTCTAACTTGGTTTTGGGCCGGGCTCTGGTGTGAAGAGGTCTACAACTTGTCCAAGCCTTTATTGGGTTAGGGAAGGCTCCAAAAGCGTAAGGGGCTTGCTACTGCCTAAACTTTGAACCTAGGCCATGAGTGCCGAGGGGAGGCCTTCTATACGCCCTCTTTTCTTCGCCCGTCATGGATCAGTCGGCTGTGTCATCCACAAAAAGGAACCGAGGGGCTGGTGCCCAAGGGTTTCGGACCAAAAAAATGCACCGATGCTTTGAGCATCCCTCAACGCCGGCAGCCCTGATGAAATGGAGCCGTTGCCAACGAACCCTAAACCCTAAACCCTAAAACCCTAAAACCCTAAACCCCCAGCACCTCAAATCATGAAGCCTTGGCCACATAGCTCATATCCCTCGACCTCTGTCGGCATCAGCTCGCGCTTACTCTGCCGGTGGCTCGTGCCCTTGCTCATCAAGCAAGCCTTCGATGGCCTCGAAGCAGCCTCGGTAGCTACCCAATTCTTCCAAAACCCCTTATCAGGAGTATACCCTAATTCAGAACCATGATCTCTGGTATAGACTAGGGTAGACTCCATAATTTAAGGGGTTTTAAGAAGATCTGGGTAGAGAATCCTGCATCGAATCCACGATCTGATGCATGAACGGTGAACTGACGAGCTGCCTGGGGGGAAACAACGTAATATCATTGATCTTATAATATAACTAGCAGCACACCCGGAACATTCAGTCTGAAAGGGCAGCTCGGGTCTGCCTCCAAGGAGCACCTGTAAGGCAGGTCCAAAGCGCGGCAGGGGCTGTCGGGGCTCACAAGGTGCTTCCTGTCAAACCTGAGGCAGAAGACGGATCGCTGCCCCCAGGGCCCGAAGACCTTGGCGTGCCTCGCAATCAACGTCGGCAGCTTCTCCCACGCCACTTCTTGAAACCTCCGTAAAGCCCGGCCACACATTGGATTAGAGCAAGATACCTTTAATTTCAAACCAAACGCTCCACCTTTGCTTGAACACTGCCCAGGCGCTTGAGCCGCAGGGCCAAGATAACCTGAGCAATCTCGCAAGATCTCGCAAGTGCGCAAAGACAACAGCGAAAGAAGAACCTCTCAAACTTTACCACCAAAGTAAAGAAGCTCTTCAGCAACCCTCAGGCTTAGAGGATTGGTTTAGGTTTGGGCTTCCGCCTTGAGACAGCACCCCCTCACACCCCACCAGGGAAACCCCCGGCCTTGAAAAGAAAGTGCTCCGGATCCCGGGCGCGGTCCAGCTCTGGGTCCCTGTTGGCGCCTTGCGGGGGGGGGCCAAGTGGGTTTTCAAGATGTCTCGGGTTCCCAAGTCTGGGTCCTTAATTTGGGTTGAAGGGTGGGGGATTCTAGGGTTTAAGGTGGTTTGGGAAAGGCCAATTACTCCGAGTACATTGAGCCAAGATGCAGTTCACGATGTCATAGAGCCTGAAGAAGGACTGCGCCGCTTCTCCGCCCACAAGAAGCGTCTTATCCGCAACGTTGCCATCCTGTGCTGTGCCGGTCGTGTTTGGCTCACACCGGTTTCCCATTGCACAGCCGTAGACGGACTGCGGGTCGGCAAAGGGGCTCAGGTCGAGGTCTGCCACCCAATGCAGATCTTCGCGCTGCCACAGCACGTGGGTGTACCTGGAGTTCAAGCCTTCTCGCACCAGGTGCTCCTGCACAATGTTCCACAAGAGTTGGATGTTCTTGTAGGTCAGCCGCGTTCGGCGGTAGTTCAGAATATCCGCGCCTCCCTGCCCTAAATAGCGGTTGCAACCTACACGTGGGGGATCTTCTCTCAGCCCTGTCGGCATGAACCGTAGGAAGAGGCTACTTGCTCCATACTTGCGCCCGTATCGCGACACCAAGCCTAGGACTTGTCGCATGCTGGCATTGGCCACCTGTGGATTCGGGACCGACCTGCTGTCGAAATCGCGGCTGTTTTGGCTCTTTACCGGATTAAAAATGCCAACGTCCCCCTCTGCCATCACCTGATCGACCATGGGGGTCTTCGCCCAGTCCAGCAGCGCGAAATAGTCCACACGATAACCTGCCCGGGTTACCGGGGCCACAACGTGCCGGAACACACTCCGGGGGTAAAAGCGATCCTTGATGCCCGTGACCAGCACTGCCACACGGCCACGTGGGTGCCGTGGGCCCCGGCGACCTCCTCCAAAGGAACAATTCACAGATGATCCTTCTAGAACGCAGCCCCGAGCTGGCGCGGTTTCAGACAGCTGTTCCGGCTCATCGCGGTAGCCGCCTTCTGGGGCGGGTAGGAACACCTTCGGGCTCGCGCGCTTTCGGCGGTAGCGCTCGTCGATCTGATCGATGATTTTGTCGCCGCCCAAAGCCCGCAGATGGGACTCTGTCTTGGCCTCGTAGCGATAGTGGTAGCAATCATCCTGCGGCAGCTTCCTTACCCTCAGGTAGTTGCAGTGCAGGAACTTGTTAAAGAGATGCCTGCGCCATGGAAACGAGGAGGTGAAGAGAGCCTCGAAATTCGTCCAGGACAAGGTCTCGTTCCTGCTCATCATCAAAAAGATTCCTTTCGCGTACACACGGAAGAAGAGCTCCGGCATGCCTCCAGTCCGCACACGGGCGGGTTCTTGTTACAGGGCGGGGGGCTCCGGTCTGGGATAAGCTACCAACTTCTCTTCGAAGTGTCGACTTGTGAGGTTTGCGGGTCTTAAGACACTGCGGATCTTAAGATATCCGGGCATGCTGTTCAATGGAGGAAGAGGCTTCTCAGCTGCTTCGCATGGTGTCTGAAGTTCACACACTCCCTGCCTCCGGCGTGCCCATCTGCTTGCCATTGCACGTTCAGGAGCCGCCGCAAACCCATCTCACAGAGCTGGCCATCTGTAGAATACCAATCCTGGACACTGCTTCCATGCCCTGTAACACGGGGGATACAGAAGAAGGGACCGTTATCAAAATGAATCCTCAGCCATGTTACTATAGCAACAAGCTGGGATCCAGGAAGTGATTCTGACGATGCGGACGAGAATCAAAAAGCTCCCGGAGACTGGGCTTTGCCCAGGGTCGCAGTGCATCCACGGGTCCGTAGGGCCAATCCCCCTTGGTACTCCCAGGGTAGATATGAGCCGCGTAGCCGTGTCCACAGGACCCACCAAAGACAGCGACAATCAAGAGAACCGTAGCAGAAATTGACATCGTTCCTCACCGCCTGAATCCTGACATGCACATGGCTCCAGGGCGTTGTACGAACGCCGAAACCCTCGAGAGGCCTCAAACTGCTCGAGCCAAAGGACGGTTTCGCCACGCACCCTTTGACCGTGAACCTCTCTGGTAAGCGCCTCAGCAGCAAGCCAATGCTTCGATCCTGAGACGTAACCCTGAAAAGTGAAATTCAAAAGGCACGAAAAGCATCCTGAAGATCTAAGAGCCTGCACATACTCATCGTGATAAGAATCATGCGGAAGTCATCATAATCACAATCATCGTACATGGAAACAAATTCCCGCCTGTCTGCAGTGTTCCAGTCCACGTTCCAGCGAAGCCCCTCCTCACCATGGGCTAGGAGATCCCTCAAAACTCGGAGATTTAGGGTTTGGGGGTTCAAGATTCTAAGCACAAAGGGCTTGGGGGGTTGCTAAGGGTGCAGCAGCGCCTCGAGTAGAATATCTGGCTTACAACCCTGTTACACTACCAGAACTCTGAGTCCCAAACCCGTCAAACCGGCACCCGTCAAACCGGCTTCGCTTTGTGGGGGGTTTCCGAGAATGGGGGTACCTCATTGGGGTCCTCATTGTAAGGGAATCCCTAAACCCTAAACCCTAAACCCTAAACCCAATGTCCTCCCGTGTTTTCGCATAAACTCCCACTTATTTGGGGGGCCGCTCCCCGGCGCCTGCACTGGCCGGTCCGTCGAGCCGTGGCTCTTGGGCGCCATGATGTCATCTTTGCCTCCGTTTAGGGCTTAGGGTTTAGGGTCTAGGGTTTGGGGTCTAGGGTCTAGGGTCTAGGGTTTAGGGTTTAGGGTTTAGGGTTTAGGGTTTAGGGTTTAGGGTTTAGGGTTCAGGGTTTAGGGTTTAGGGTCCCATCTGGGGGTTCGACCTTGGACCCTTCAAGACCAAACTATAACTCGGAATATCTTAAGGGGAACCTCGAGGGTCTCTAGGGGTGCAACCTTAGGGGTACGGGTCTTCATCCCTTCATCCCAGTGCTTCGGAGCCCCTTCTACCAATCACGCGCTCTCAAGCCACCTCCTGATCTCTTGCAAAGCTTGACCTTCCCAAACGCCATGAACAGCCCTAAACCCCTAAACCACTAAAACCCCCTACAAACCCCCAAACCCTGAACCCTAAATCCCTCAACCCCGAACCCTAAAAACCGAACCTCCGGGGCCTTCCACTGGATACTGGCCGGCCCGGGCCGGGCGGAGCTTGGTCAGCGCAGCGCCCGTGAGCGCCAGGGCGCCCACGAGCCCACGGCGCCAGGAGCCCTCGGCGTGTTTAGGTCTAGGGTTTAGGGTTTAGGCTTCAGGGTTTAGGGTTCAGGGTTTAGGGTGTAGGATTTAGGGTTTTGGGTTTAGGGTTCAGGGTTGAGCTTTGTTGGGGTTTTTAAAGTTTGGAGAGCGTGTTTGGGTTTGGGGGTTCGGGGTTTAGGGTTGAAGTCCGACGTCCTTGTGCTTGGGCACCCCGGGCCATTGAATAAATACCTCCAGCGCTCACCGTTGCCCACAGATTTACAGCTTTCCGGTTCGAAGGCTCACGGGTTCTTGGACTCCGGATTCACCTCTGCGCGACTTTGCGGCCGACCAATCACATGACCCGACACATCCGAGACGTGAAACCACAAACCCCACACTCCAAACTACAAACCCGACACCCCGAAACGAGAGCCCCAAGACTTCAATGCTGAGAGACTCCAACACCCAAAAACCGTACTAAGTCTCTCCCCTTTTCCCGTACAAGGAAGCCAACAAAAAGGCGAATGACAATTTTGGCCGGTGGTTGCCCTAAACGACTCTGTGGCCATCAACTGCTGCATGTTCCTGCAAGGTGGGAACCCGGCTTCCTGCGTGGACTTCTCGCCGGCGACTCCTCACCAAGAATCCCGATGCCAAACACTGGGCAAAAAGGCCATTCGGGGGACATTTTGGGGTTTTGGGTTTATTGGGTTTGGGGCTTGGATTTGAAGCCGTTCTCGATGTTACGGTCTCCCGTACGCTTTCAAAATCTAGAATCAGCCAAAGCACAAGAGCAGCAAATTTGCAGGAAAATGACCCAATACCAAGCCAACGCGCCCATGGTGCCAAGCGTAAAGCTGTGGATCATAGGCATGCAGTGCCTACAGCCCCTAAACCCCCCCCCCAAAAGGACCTAAACCAAAAACCTTCAACCCTGCAAAGCCTTTGAGCTGGATCCTAAACGCTTTAATTACCCAAAGAGCCCAATATTGCTTAATTAAGGAATCTTCGGTAAATCATATAGGGATCCTTAATATGATTTTAGGGTATATTCCTTAATTAAGCAATATTGGGCTCTTTGGGTAGTGGACACAATAATACACATCCCTTTGATACCTACGAAGAACAACCAGCCGCAAACCCTGACAGCCATCTCCTTTTTCAGGTCCCGCCCCACGCGCAAGCCCGGAAGCACGCAGACTGCGGGTCTTCACCGTGGGCCTCAAGAAAACGAGGCTGATGCAATTTTCCAGCCTTGGGGTTTATGGGGTTAACGGAGGATCTTGGGTTTTGCGGGCGGCTTGGGTGTGAAGTTAGGGTTTCAAGCTTTCAGGCTTCGGAGTGCCAAAATTTCAGGTATGCGGATCACAAGTCATAGGATTCTTCGCCAACTCCACGCTGCAAAGAGGAAACCGCACACTAACACAAAAAGTGGCTTAGCTCACATGGCAAACTCGAGAACGTGCTGCTGGGCGGCGCCACAAACCCGAGGTTCCACAAACTGGCAGCCGAGGCTGCAAAGACGGCGGCCACAAGCACCCGCATATTGCCAAGTCGGATCAGACGCGCGTGAATTTACGACCCTAAACTGCACAGATCATGACGATTCCAGTTCACGACGTTGCTGTACTGACATGCCGAGCCCTAAATGAGCACTTGAGTTTGTGAACCAAATGTTGCAAGCCGCAGGACATGGGGGTTCGTGAAACATGTCACGCACGTGAACGTCCATGGCATCTTAACAAAAAGTGTTGTTTCCCTGTTCGGGAAAAGAAAGGCGAAGCCAAAAATGGTTCATCTAAACAGTCCAACGACAGGAGGCGAATCTGGAACATCGGCTCATGGCGTGCAGCTTCCCTTGCAATCTTTCTGCCTGAAGACAGCGCAAGGGCTACACGACCTTTTCACAGCGCTGGCACGCATCAAAAACATTGATGTTTAAGTCAGCTCGTCGAGAGTTCGCAAAATACCGTTTTGCGTTGATTCGCTTAAGGTGCTGGCTTCTCATTACAAACGTAAAAAACAAATGTCACTTCCAACAGATTCTGAATTTGTTGAGTCTTGTGCTCTTTTCGAAATTATACGCATTCAGTTTCAATCTTTGACAAAAACATCCCAAACTTGGCTTGAAGCCCTTGTCTGCAAGGGCAGCGCGGTCCAAGAAACTGAGACTATAACGTAGAGAGTCAGCCAGAAAGCCACTTGGAAAGCCGTACGTTTGCAGTGCTCGCCAGGATCCTTTGCGGGAAGCCAAGGCCAGTGGGGGCGTGGTACCCAGAATGCCCCAGTGGTGCCTTTCGATCTGCCTTATACTCTCGGCAGTTGCAAGCATCGCTTATGTTTTCTTGTAAAAAAATCTCTGAGTGCAGCATATGTTCTATAAAACATATCGCGCAGGCACGCCTTCCGGCACGCGGCATCAACCCTGGTCATTCCACTCTTGTCGGGGGGGGGAAGGCGGGTAAGGAGTGGAGGGGGGTGGGTGGGAGTCAACAGGAAGACCTGGAACCGGCTGCCATAGCGTGGCAAGACAGCCAGCCAAGTGCCCATGCTTAAAAAAAACAAATTTCGTAAAATTGAGCTGTTCCCTGT
This sequence comes from Symbiodinium natans, assembly GCA_905221605.1. NCBI lineage: Eukaryota > Dinophyceae > Suessiales > Symbiodiniaceae > Symbiodinium > Symbiodinium natans. Next base: position 129,148 of record CAJNDS010000198.1, read on the forward strand.
TGCTACATGCGTTTTTGAACCAATAAAGGGGCTGCACGGTGGTTCGAACAAAGAAAGGAATAGCCAGCCCCAAGGCTGTAAAAGACTGTGCATGCCAGTGCATGTGTAGCTGGTTGTTGCGCAATTGCAGCCACAACCCGGGGAAAAGCGTGAAGGTGACACCCAGGTCACAAATTTGTACAGGCGCAGATGCTTAAGCTATCAGGTCTTTGGCCAGCGAGCAGCTGGTTCCGCGGAGAAAGGACGTTTGAATTGAATGCTGGCTTTGACTAGAAAGCAACTGGTGCTCCTGCAGCCAAAATGTAGCTTTGAATCTGTGCTTTGAGTGGTGAGTAGCCGAAACGCATGTCTGCACACGGAGTCCTTTACAGCTGCTGTCGTTACTTCGTACCAAGCACGCGTGTGTTTTTGGCTGAGTGCACCAGGTCCTACACATTGAAGATAAGCGTTGTTCAGCATCTACCGGCAGCTGTAGAAGATCAGCTGGAGATCGGTCTCGGATGGGCTCCCCAGGACCATGGCCCGGTTCACGGTGCGGCGTCGGGTGTTCTGGACCCTCCTTCTTCTGCGGCCTCCTGGATAACTCATTTGCATCGTGTCTGTCCAACCCCATGCTCGAAACACCGTGGGCCCCCATGATTTGTAGTACGTGGAAGATTCCCAAGAATAGACCGTGCCGGTGTTCGCCGAAGAACTGGCAGACTGAGACTCATCCATCGGCTTCCAACCATAAAAATAACAGTATCTTTCATGGCACCCCTTCTTATCCTTGTACACTTCTGTGCAACCTCGTAGAAAGGACGATCCACCAACCAATGAATCCGCGCTCGCACTCCATATGTTCTGCTTGCGGACGATGGTGAGGTCCACTTGGAACGTAACAGAGAAAAGCCAAAAGACCTTCGCCTTCACGCTCGTGCTTCCCTTCACCTCGATCTGGTCATCCGACCGTGCACCTTGACTCGCGTCAGTTCCGCCGAATATTCAGACTCCTAAACCCTCTTACCCTACAGCACCGGGACATCATCCAAAGAGACAAACCAAATGCCACATCTTCCAGAGGTGGTCGCTGCTGCTGAAGCTTGGCCCCAGGTTGAAGACGCTCGCCGAGAGCCTAGCAGTGGTTGAGCCTGAGAATAGACCGCCCAAGATGCTTAGCCCAACGGTGCCGCTGATCGTTCCTGGGATCCAGTGCACATGGGCAAGTTTATATACGAAACTCACAACTGCCAATATGACCAACCTCCTCCCCCTTGCTGTACTGTAAAGTCCATAAAGGTTTCGACCGGGTTGGCGGTCAAAAAGATCTGGTAAGGGATCAAAAATGAAAAAGGATCAAAAGACGAGAAGGGACGGAAAAAATTGCCTATGATTGATGATGTTGTCTATGGTACAAAATATACTGTACTTGCAGCGTTTGGGTCTCGTAGAAGCTGCACATAGTGCAAGTCGCAGCGTGGTGGCTCGCGTACTTTCTGCAGATATTGTGAATTGAAGCATACTGGGTCGCGTAAAAGCTGCAAATACTTGGAGCTCCTTACAACTTGCAGATACTGGTCATGTTTGTTGGGGGCGCCGTCACCGCAACTGCAAAAAACATGATCGGCACAACCTTCCCTTACTGCAAAACATGGTGATGTTTTTGACCTCAAGCATAGATGTCCCAAAAAATGTCAGGGGGCGCTGCCCCCCCCCCCCCCAGTTGCAGATATCATGATCCGCACAACCCTCCCTTACTGCAAGCATGGTAGGGGCATGATGCTTTTTTGATCACAAGCATTGATGGCCTTGAAAAATTCGGGTTGGCCCCACCCTAAACCCTAAACCCTAAACCCTAAAAGTCTGTCTCTACCCTGCCGAAGAACTAGCACGGGCGCAAGAGACACACAAAGCCATGGCGACATAGCTGGTCATTTCAGGCAGCCAAAATTGTTGTCACAGTCAAAATGAACGAAATCCGTGCGAAGCAGAGAGATCAATCAGGCAAAACAAAGCACGGTGAGTAATTGTGTAGGCCTCCTGAACCCGGACTGGAAATGGAAGGAGAATTTGACTTCTGCCACGCATTAAAAAAACAACATGTGGGATAAAATAACCTCGGTCATGGAGAATCAAATAGAAAAGAAGATGGAAGCCTAAATGCAGAAGGTAACCATGCAATTTCTGTTTTCTCCCGCTTGCAGGGAATGGCAGGCGACTTTTGGTGTCGAGCGGGGCTTGGATTCCTGTTGCGCTTTCCCAACTGCGGTTGGCCTGACGGGCTATTGGTGGATTACCCTTCCGGTGACGTCTAAAAACGAGGATCTACACAACCTTCTGGCAAGCATGGGGCTTGCAGTAGAGAAGATGCACCACATCAACAACTTGTAATTGAGCACCCTCGCCTTTCGCTGAGATCAACAGCTAGACCTTGGTAGTATTCATATTACCATCATTCCTGTCATTACTGTTACTACTGTTTTTCTAACAGTACTGTTATTACTCTTACTATTGCTATTGCTGTTATTACTGTTATTACTGCTATTACCGTTAATACGGTGATTACGGTTATTACTGGTATTACTGCTATTACTGTTGTTACTGTTATTACTGTTATCACTGTTATTACTGATATCACTGCTACTACTGTTATTACTGTTATTACTGTTATTACTGTTACTACTGTTATTACTGTTATTACTGTTATTACTGTTATTACTGTGATTACTGTGATTACTGTGATTACTGTTATTACTGTTATTACTGCAATTACTGCTATTACTGTTAGTACTGATATTACTGTTATTACGGTTATTACTGATATTACTGTTAATACTGTTATTACTGTTATTACTGTTATTACTGTTATTACTGTTATTACTGTTATTACTGTTATTACTGTTATTACTGTTATTACTGTTATTACTGTTATTACTGTTATTACTGATATTACTGTTACTACTGTTATTACTGTTATTCCTGATGTTACTGTTATCACTGATATTACTGTTATTACTGTTCTTACTGTTCTTACTGTTCTTACCGCTCTTACTGTTCTTACTGTCATTGCTGGTATAACTAGCAATACGATTATTATTACTTTTGTTGGGGGACAGGAACTAGAAGCTTGCCACTGTTTTTGAACGGAATCGTTTCTAAATCAAACATCCCTATGCAGAGCACATTAACTGGTGAATCAAAAGCCGATGCTACACAAGATTTCTCGACAGTGCCCATAAGCATTCGGCCAAAGTTCCTGTCAAGTCCACAGCTGGAGTCCCGCCAGGCGAGTATCCCGGCTTTCTAAAACTCAGGGAACCTCAGGGATGTCAGATAACGCAGCTTCGTCATGACACCACGCAAGTAGTGCAAGCACACCTGTACGCTCTACATACGCTGTCGCACTTCCCGCCTTCGATGGTTAGCCAGGCCGAGCCGACCACAATGAACACATCACCTCTCAAGGACAAGGTGACCTTGCCCCCATAGCGAGCGTCACTCGACACGAGCCAGCCTGGGCTACTGTCCAGGGATGTCAAGAACCGCAGACACTTTCGAAACAACATGCACATCCCTAACAGATTGAGGCTCACGATTCACATACAAACATCCATCACGAAATTGTGGAAAGTGCGAAGATGTGGGAATAAACCGTGCACTCACATATAGTGTCCATGTAAATTTCCCTATTCTGGTACATGTGGTTCTCCATTGGGGAACAGAAGCCTTCGCGCCGCCAGCCATCAGCCTCGCCCCCGCAGGAGAATGTTACTGAGACGGTAGCCACGCCCACAGAAGCGGCTGCTGTGAAGCTACCTGTGCCTTTGGCAGTAAACTCGCTGTAGGCAGCAACCGGCACCCCACTCCGCGTCAACCTTCCCGCTTCGAAGTTGTAGCTGAAGCCGTTGCTGCCGACTCCAAAGGACCTGCTGTTTGTAATGTCCTTCACTTTTGTAAGACCGCTTGTGCCATGAGTGGCAGAAGAAAGCCTACGGTCACTGGAGTTGTCCGTGTCGAGTAAGTCGTCGTCAGACGAGTTGAAGCGGGAACCGTTGAAGACCAGATCCTCCTGTACGTTTTCCTCCTGCGGATCCAGGTCTGGAGTTCGAAGGACAAGGTCCCAATAGTCTTCGCTTCCCACAGGTATGTTTAGCGTGCAGTTTCCAGCATCGCAAACATTGCTGAGGGCTTGGTAAAACTCCAAGGTTGTGATTGTCTCGGTCGCCGGAGACTGCTCATCGTCCTCCATCCTGTGCTGATTTTTCTCAACAAGCTTGCGTCGGCTGTAAACACAGGACCCACGAAGTAAAAGATTTAATCTCTATCGCCCGACAAAAATCATGACAGCACTCCAACGCTTGACTTTGAACCCCTGCTCCGAACCCTCAAGGGCCAAGCAAACTCCCCCAAAAGCCAGGCTTCACCGGCACTGTGAGGCCGTAGACTTGAGGGCCATGGCAGTCCAGAGAGTTCAGACCTGCGCAGTGTTGGACGAGCAAGAAAATCTGCTGCCAGGAGGAATACATGCAATGCCCAAGAAGTCAGAACGGCCCCATGCCAACCCCATAGCAATGCTTGGCCGCGTACAGTTACGTGACGCTAGCAAGAAGGGGGTTTAAGGGAAAACCCGCCTCGCTCCACCTCCTGAAACTCCTCTTCGCTCATGTTGCTGCGGAAGTTCGTAAAGTATGCCCGAGGGCTGTCTTCGATGTTTGGCAAGAAATACTTGTGCGGTATCCCAGTTGCTCGGTCCTCCCAAAACTCCACATACGCCTCCGTGTTTTCCGGGAAATCCCTGTGGTAAAGGATATATCGGTTAAACGCCCGGTCTGGCTCGCTTTCGTATGCAGTTGTCCCCACAGCAGAGATGATGAAGTCTGCAAAGTTGCCAAAGATGGTCTCATCCTCGTCCAACTCACGTTGGCTGCAGGAAGTTGCATGAGTATTGTTGAAAAACTGTTTTTGCATGTACGTGCCTGCTGTGTAGTCACGCATCGTGTGGAGGGCCATCATCGGGTAGTTGGGCCACTCTTGAACTGAAATCACCTTCTCGCGTGCCATCGCATAAACTTTCTCACGGGCCTTGATGTACTTTCCCACGACACGAGTGTCGTAATAGTACGGGTCGAAGGCAAGTCCCGGAAGGTTAGAGCGCCTGTGCTGTTCAGGTTGTCAAAGACCTGGGAGAAACAGGCGGCCTCGTAGCAAAGCTGGTAAGTGTCAAGGGTGAAGGAAAAGGGCGGCTCCAGGGCTTGCAGGGGCTTCCTCTGGCTCTCACACTTGTATTCATACTCTTCAATGAAGTTGAACATGCCGGCAATGTCCATACCAACACTCAGCCTTCTTGCGCCGTCCAATGCAACCTTTGCAATGCACAAATTTCGCTGAAAACTACCAAATATTCGCGTGCAGGAAACATGTGTGCGGACAAGCGACCCCCAAACCCACGCCCATCTCAAGCTTAAACCCCCTGGCGTTCATCTTCTGCACAAACTCAGTAGTGACCGAGACCTCCGAATCATCCACTGTGAGATCGCCATGGATTGTTTCAAGGTCAACCACACTTCCACATCCTTAGTGGCTTCAGGCAGAAAGGGAACAGTTGCTCATGTAAGTTTTGCTGCAGTCCCAGCATCGGCTGGTCGATACGAAGCGGCGCTGGAAGCCCAACACGTCCAAAACAACCTGGCAAGCCGAACTGAAAACTGGGGATGCGACCTCCGCAACTACAAGTAGCTCCCCTTGACGTTGAAAGCCCCCTGCCCTCTGGCTCGGGCTTCGGGTCCCTAAACCCTGAAGACAGAAGCATGAAGAGCAGGAGCAGGGGGAAGAGGAGGGCGTGCTTCCAACTTAGGAAAGAGGTATGGTTGGGAGATGACCAACCTCGGACGAGAACTAGATTGCTTGAAGATACTAGAGCCTTGATGGTGTCCCCATTCTGGTGCGGAAGGTTGAGGGTCACAGACTTCAACTCCTCTCAGGCCGCAGGTTGTGCTATCAATAAGACCCTTCCGTCGTTCATTTAGCCAAACTCACACTGCGGCACATGGAGTCCTCATAGGCGCTTTCCGGCAAAGTGGATGTCAGTGTCCGGGACTGACGCTTTGTGGGACCCGTAGCCAGCGGCTTGCTGCAGTGCTCCCCGTCTCCAAGGTCATCAGTACACTGGGTCGATACCAGAGTGCCACCAGAGATTGTGATCTCTTTTGTAAGCTGGATGCCAAGAACAGTCGCACCGAGGCAAGTCGCAAGAACAAGGACGAACGCGACCAATGTAAGCACAAGGCTGGTCCGTACATACGAGTAGTTCGTCTGCAGTCTCTTTGTCCTGTTCACGTAGGCAACGAGCTCAGAGACGTTCACCTGCCCATCGTGGTCAATGTCAAGCTCGCGCATGACGTCCTCTGGCAGCCCCAGCTTCGAGACTTGTACCTTGCCCAAAGATGGCTCGGAAAAAGTGACTCCGGTATCCCCATCTTGCTGCTCGACCGCTCCACTGGACATGATGTGCACAGGGTGCCAACGCAGCCTACCAATGCCTCTGAAGCCAAACGCCTTCTTGTCAGGCGCATACGCACACTTGCAGTTTGGGGGGAATCAGCTACTCCGCCGTCGACGCGTAATGTCACTGCCAGGTACCAGCTAATTTGTTCTCACATGTAAGCTGGATGAAATAATTCTAAAATCCGGGATGAAAACCAAACAAAAAAGATAAGCAAAGTGTAGCTTTCATGGTAGAAAACATGTATTGGAAAGATTAAAAACAACCAGGAAGCTCATGACGACCTGCAGCTTCTCGAACGACCGAAATATGAGGAATGATAAAGATTTATGAAGAGCGATAGACATGATTTAGAATTCTGATATTGATGAAAAACGAACATTGATGAGGTATGATGAAAATTGCGAAAGATGATGACATGGGAATGCCAAGTTATGAATATGATGGGTGATGAATGATGAAAGTTTATGACAACAGATGAAAGCTGCTCAAACTGATGACATGTAAAAAACATAATAATACATCGTGAAAACGATGGAAAATTTTTGAATTCTGAAATGATGAACATGATGAAAAGTTGATGAAGAATGGTGCGAGGATCCGCGGTTTCAGTGGGTGGCAAATTTCCCTGGTCCCAGAAAAGCAAGTGGAGCAACTCGGTAAGGTTGCGCAAACAACCCGTCCAAATCTCACGCAATCTACTAGCAAAACTAAAGAAACAGAAGGGCTCAACCACGCCCGAGTTCCGCGAGAAGTCTAAACGTCAAAAAGACCCCGCAAAGCCACATATGTAACCCAGAATGTCCGGTCGGCAAAAGTAACCTGGTGACTGAAACCTGGTCTCAACCAAAGTAGGTGAATCAGCACCCAAAACAACCGTTCTTAGTTGGTTTGTTTCTACGACATGCACTGCCTCTCGGCGTTTTGTTGAAAAATGTGGGCATGGTGTTCGTTCTCCAGGTGTTCGTTCTTGGCGACATCCCGATGCTCTAGCAAGCATCCTCCTAAGGGAACTCAAGCAACACGATGCGTGCTTCCTGGATGCACTCGTGGACATGGGGGTCCTGCACGAGCTCCCGACTCCCCTCCATGGCCTTGCTCGGCCTTTTGGGGAACATATGGAGGATCCCCGCTGGGAATTAGTGCCCCATAAGCCCCCGGAAGAAACGGGAAGCCAGGAGGTTCAACCTGCTATATAGAATGGTACAACCTCGGATGCTACCAGGATCCTCGCCAAAGAGTGTCTGCAGGAGTGTTGTCGTTCCAGGCGATGTTCGTTTGGTGTTCGTTCTCATTTGGCGTTCGTTTGGTGTTCGTTGCCTAGCACTTCTATTTCAACCCTTTCCAGTCCCAAGCTGGAAAGCTACGACTCCCTACGCCCACCGGCTTTCCAGTGGGAGCTTCCTGCCTACGATTAGGTTCCACGAGCCTTCCTGCTTTCGGCTTGACCAACTTAGGCAGTAAAAGGCCTCAGCCAAAGGCTACGGACAGGTTCAAGTTTTCGTGTTGGGCGAACTCGCGCATGTCACCGTCTTTGTGTTTGGGCTGTGAAACCGCGCCCCCTGTACTGGCACATTGTGACTGTGACTATGGTACTGGACCCTCTTGGGCCTTTCTGAGGCGAAACCCAGCTCTCCTCCTTGGGGTTCCGTCATCGCGGTGGTTTGGCTCTGGCACCTCTTAGCGGCTACACAACAGCTTGTTGGAAAAGGCTGCGGAGCGTTTGGTTTGGCGCGGCTGGAAAGTGGTCTTTACATCCAGGGCCTTTTAAAATCGTAAGCAAGGCGACCACCGTCAGTAGGGTTATGTGTGTGTGTGTGTGTCTGTCGCTGTCTTCTTCGCCGGAAGCCTGCCCTTTTACTGAGTATAGTCATACTACACACCGACATGCCAAAGAATGCTCACTGATCTGCAGACGTGGAAAAAAACGCACCATCATAAAAAGACCACTGTCGGTGAGATCATAAGCACTTTTTTTTCGTTCTCCGTCTTACTGCACCAGCTCGGATAGCCTTGCATGGACAATAAAGCTTTTGAGCGCCTGGTTGGTTTCACTTCTGGCAGGACAGTGGTGTGATATGTGGTGGCGCGATGCAGAATGCCTCCGGATGGACGATGTCACTCCGACTCCGAGGTTCGATAAAGGGCACTCCTTTCCTCTACAGCAGAGGGACAGAATTGGCTGGGAGGTTTGGAGATGCTGACATGGGTCACCAGACTGGGAAGCTGTTTGGGTGTGGGACATGGGGATATGGGAGCTGCTCTTTTTCTTGGCCCCGAAATGTTTTTTCCTTGACCCTGCCGTCTTGTCTTGGTGAACGAGCTTTGAGGCCGGAAAAAACTTTCTTTTTTCAACCACAGCACGGAGCCAAGACAAAAGACAGCCTCCCTTAGGGTTTCTTTTTTTCTTGTCTCAGAATGTTCTTTTCTTGACCTCGCATCGTTTGCATCTCAAAAATCTCCTTTTTTTGAGCTCCGCCTCTTTACTACGTCAGTAGCACGGTAGGTACGTCCAATCGAACTGTGTGTTGTCAGACAAGGTCCAATGCCCCATCAAGAAAAACAGAGGCAAGGAAGAACCAACAAAGCACCAACCAAAACAAACCGAGAAAATGGGGCAATTGAAAAACTGCGTGAAACGTAATTCCCCAGCACGCAGCCTCGAACATCCTGTATGAAGCACAAGGCCACTATCAGAACGCAAGAACGCATAAGTGCAGGCAATGTCGGCTCATCTCAGCAAGGGTCCCATCTTCGAGACTTGCGGCTATCCACATCAACCATCCAAGCACCCCACTTTTCGCAACCTTCACAACAATCCAAAGCCTCGCCCAGCATCCTCTCCAGAAAGCCATGTCGGATCATCACGGTCCAATCTTCGCGACTTCCGGCCCGCGGCCATCCACATCAACCAACCATCCAAGTACCACACTTTCCGCAAGCTTCACAACAATCAAAAGCCTCGCTCAGCCACAAGCCAAAGTTCAAAAAGCCAACCAACGATTGATCCAAAGCAATCACAATCGATAGTTCTCACCTCCATACTGCGATCGCCAAATGTGTGCTCCCAACAGCACCCCATGCTCAGCCATCGCCCCATCTGTTGCAATCCGAATTCCCGACGCCACATCGTCGGTAGAAACATCGCCTTGCCAATCATTGCCAGCATGTCTTCCCGGGATGTAGAAACAACGATGTAGGCTTGCGTGCAGGTCGCAGGATGAGAACTGCGTTTGGGTTCGTCCCCGGAAGCAAACCCTTCACCTGCGAAGCAGTAGGGAAACGAGGGAAAATAGGGATGTTTCGGGCTTCAAAACTCACAGCCTTGCACCCTAAACCCCCAGGAAGCAATATCCGAAAGCGCAAACACAATGAGGGCGGGCAGAGCTGCGAAGCATTGGGCAAACGTCCCACAGGTTACAGGATGGTTCAAAACCTGTCATTCCAGTTTTTTGAAGCGATCCCAAACCCCCGAAGAAGCACAACCCTTCTTAGAAATAAGTGCACTGCGCTGACCTGACCTGCGAAGCATTGGGGAAACGTGGGGAAAAACGATGTTTCGATTCGGGCTTGTAGCCTGGAGAAACGTCGGAAAAAATCGCCTAGCGGTGAAAAGCAATACATCTGCTGATCTTCATTGTTGAATGTTCTGTCGCATTTTGTTCTATGTGCAGCTGCTTGTTGCGTGCTGAGCTTTGACTTGCCCGCAGAGAAGTGAGACTTACAAGTGGTGGGTCCACGTTGCTGTTGAGTCTTTCAAACCAGTTTGGTGCTGTGACGGAATGTTCTGGGGGCCTTGAAGGTGCATGGCGCCGAAAACGCAGCGCAGGAACTTGGAAGAAGCATGTTTTGCGCGCTTGCCAAGTGGTGTTCTCAAAAAGGATACAATTTCGGGTTCTTACAAGGGGCCTCCACAGTGTCAGTAAGGATTCAAGTGGCTTTAAGCATTGAGGCAAACACCACATGCGCCACGTGTGTGTTGGGTTAGCAAGCCAGTCGCCTTTCAAGCTGCGTAGTAAAATGAGACATGTGAGCAGGCAAAGCAACGCTTAGAAAGTGCTCCATGCAAAGCCACTCCGACGTGCGTGCTTCAAGTGTGCATGTACAGTGTGTACTGCAGCAGATTTTCTGTTGAAGTGTCAATGTTCTGGCTCCTAAAGCAGATCGGATGCTGCTGCCAACGTGAGACTTTGTGCAGTTAAGCACCTTTAGATGAACTGCACCTTTAGATGATCTGCACCACCTTTACACAAACTGGTTGCGTTGGCGCCCAACATTGTCTTAGTGCTCTGCAGCAGACGTTGCGTGCAATAGACACTGCGCTGATGTGGTAAAGGGGCGTTTGTTTTAAAAAAACAAAAAACTGCGTAAGGATGGTCCCGCCCAACCCGGGTTAAACCCAGGTTAAAACAACCCAGGGTCCGGCCGTCGGGGGGGGGGAGAACAACAACAACTCAGGAACCCAGGTTCGCAACCCAGGTTCGAACCCAGGTTCGAATTTTTTTTCCGAGTTGAGCGAACAAATGCTCTTTGGGATGCAACCAGAGGTTGTACCTCATGAGAGGCAAAACGTTCCTCAGGGTTTCTGGTGCTGGGTGCAAACCGTAAGAGGAAATCGGCCAGGGGTGTTTTCTCTGGCGAGGATAAACCTCCTCAGCTTCTTACCAGAGCCTGGTACCTTTTAAGAGGTGAGGAACCTTCTGACAAAAGGTCCCTCAAGGCCTTTGGTGCACGCTGTGCAGGCTGTTCAAGGGAGGCGGTCAGGGTAGGATGTACCTCTTTGCTATTCTTGCTGGGAGGATGCAACCTTCCACAGCAACAAGCTGGCCAGCAAAGGGATGCTGGCATGATGGAGGCTGACCCACCTCCTAACCTTGCTGTTGCTCAAGGTGGGTGCGTCTTGGTCAAACCACCAGAAGAAGGAGCCGGGTCAGACTGGGAAAACCGTAGTGCTCCCTGGTGTCAGTTGGCCACATCCAAGCTTGGGATGCTTCGGTACCTAACCTTGCCTTGGACTATAGAAGGCGGTCAACCAGGAAAAAACAAAAGACCCAAACCAAGGCTGCGCAGTTACATGTCTTCTTGAATTGTAGCTTCTGAACTTGTTGTTTATTTTTGTGCAATCCTGCAACCAACTGGTTCTTCACGCCGCCACAAAGCTTTGGTTAAAGAAGCACAAATTGCCGTGCACCGTGCGGCCTCTGCCTCTTGGAACAAGGCGGACTCCCAGAACAGAAGGCCTCTATTGTGAAATCTGTGCGTGAACCAGGCCGCTCTGGGTCATGTGTCAGGCACTTTAGGTTCAGCAGATGCCACGGACCTGATTACTGCCAGGAGCCATCCCAGCCGTCTTTATGACGCCGTTGGAAGGGCTGCTCCAATAGTTTCTTCTTCTCCGGCCCCCATAGGGACGCTCTTAAGTTTTGGCACGCTAGCAAGTTGAGCCACCTTGATTTTGGCAGCACTCCACAGCGTATTGGCAGCCTTTTTAATTTGCCAGGATTGGACCTCTCCATCAGTTTTGTGCCAATAGGGAGGACGATTGCAGAGGGTTAGACACTGTGGAATTCCGATGGCAATACATTTTGTCCAGGGGCTGTTAAGTTGTGTGCAGTAGCAGCATCACACCATTCAGGTCTAAATGGACCAGAAGTGCTCCAGAGTTTGGCTGGCCACCGAAGCTGCAGTATGGCTTCCACGTGAAAAACCGAAGGTCCCTCTGGTACCTTTTCCCTTGAAAGCACGAACCCTGACCTCTCACACAAGTGCGGACAACTCTCTCTTTTTTTCACAGTCAGAGCCACTTGAGCCAAAAGTCACGAAGTGCACAAACTAAACGAATTCTCTCTTGTGAGCTTAAACTCAGCTTCAGAACGAAGTTCCTACACACTGCACACTCACTTAAATAGCGTATTGGGCAAAAACACACTCGTATGATTTCCTTGGAAATCAACGAGGCATAAACCATCGAGGATGGGATCACACGGATTCCCAATCACTCCGAAGCAAAACAAACCTATACAAGCTGATCCAAAACATGACAAAAACATCACTGATCAGCCACAATCTTCCACCCCCCGCATTTTGCTGAGGGTTCATGTCAAAGATCTGAAGTCCAAGCCCAGCTCGGCACTTCAACACTAAGGGGATGCCCTGGCCACATTCCCTTGGTGCGTACTCGCCACCAAACGAAACAAACAACACACCAGTCGATCTCTGACATCAAACTTAAAACTCATGCAAGATCCCACCATCAGGCAGGTTGTCCTGGGTCCACATCACTGGTAACCCAAGAGTTCGTTGTCCAAACACGTGAAAAACGAATTAAACTTGCATCCACCTGCACTGGGGCAGGGTTGTCTTGGAACGAATCCAAGAGTTCGTGGTGACAAACACGTGAAAACGAATTAATGCAAGCTTCAGATGTTTCCCACTCAGCACTCGACCTTGTCGTGGTACTCCTCCTCAGTCTCGCATCTTCCAGGTCACCAAACTCACCAACTAGCATCGGCTAGCTGATCCTTCAGGAAAAGATTGGCTTCATAGTTTCGCTTCTTCCAGCGTACCATCAGCCAAAAACGTCTTCAGAGGTGGCAATCAGACGCCTTGCAGAAGGGGCTATAGAGTCCCTCGTTGAGTTTCATCATCATTTTGCCTCCTCTTTGCAAACTTCTCATGCACTGAAACAAGGGCTCACACTAACCAGAAAAATCGCGGGCGCTCCATGGCGGCAACGCGGCCATGGCTTCCAAAAAAAATGGCTGCGGGTTTCACTCACCCACCCAACCACTGAGATCACTTAGCATCTCAGTTCATTCTTCATCCTCTTCGCCCTTCTTCTCGCCAGCTCCAGTTGACTCCATCAACTTGGCGCGGCGCTCCTTGGCGGCTTCCTTCATCTCCGCCAACTCAGCCGTCCTCGTTTCCATCATCACATCCTGCGAAGATCGGCTAGGCTCAGCTGGCGTCTCCGCAGGCCTCTCAGTTGGCTGGTCTCCAACCTTTCTCTTCTTCTCTTCCAACATCAGCTCCAAATCGGCAACACTAAAGCTTGCCTTCACACGCTCAGCAATCTGCGCGATAGCTGCTGCATCCAACTCAGATGGTACAACTGACACAGGCGAGCGAACCGCTTCGCCTTCCAGCTTTGCTCTCTTAGCAGCTTCTTCCTCGGCAGCTGACAGGTCGGCGATGCGCTTGCGCTTTCGCTCAGCTTCCTCGAACTCTCGGTCTTGCTGTTCCGCTGCAGCCTTGAGGATCCGCTTCAGGTCCTTTTCCTCCTTCTCGAGTTTCCCAACATTCTCACCCATGATCCCAAAGGCTTGCTGCCACATGTCGGCAGGCAACGTCAAGTTGAACCTCACCACATAGTCGGTCGGCAAGTGCCACTTACACTTGCAGATCCACACAACACCGCTTCGAGTCTCACTCGCAACCACCTTCTTCCAGCTTGCCGCCCTCTGCGTGTCGGTGATCTCCTCTTTCTTTTTCTCCAGGTCCTCCAAGAATCCTGCAACAGACTCCATCACGGATCTGTAGTGGCTGTAGGCCACAAACGACCACTTGGGGACTGGTCTCTCCCTCAGCTCCGGCTCGTGAATCCGAAGTGTATCACACGACAACATCGAAATCACTCGCACTCGCTCCACCAGTTCCTTAAACACCAAGGATCCTTCCTTTGCACTTCTCTTCCAGCGCAACACCCATGGGGGATAATACGAGCTCTCAGCTTCATCCTCCATGATCCTCTCTGCTCCCAAAATGGGTAGCATGCACAACAGATCCACCATCCGCAAGACTCCGAGGTCCTGGTGCTCACCCAGAAGCAAAACAGGGACTATCCCTTTTCTCTTCAAGTACCTCACGAAGCTCAACATCGCCAGGCCACACGTTCCCGGCGGTACTTCCATGTACAGTCCTCCTTCATTCACTGCCATCTCCCAGATGATGGCCTTGCCACCAATCTGTCCACGGACATCCAAGATTCCGAAGATCTTCGTGGGTTTCTCCTGTAGCTCACACACCTCCTGGATGGGCTTCACCAGCTTCTCGTATGAGCTTTGATAGCGCAACATATCCTTGTCGGATAGCGTGCCTACCACGTCCTTGAGCTCTAGCTCATCCACTGGAGTTCCGCGCCGGCAGATACTCCATGACACATCACCGAACCACTTCGGCGGCTCTGGATCCGCCAGCTCCGGAAACACGTCGACCATCCGTTCAATCACCTTCGGCATGGCCTTGGGTTTCGGTGCAGCTTGGCCTGAGCCTCGGCTTTCACCTTTATCACCCCTTTTTCCAGCAGCTCGGCGCTCCTTCTCTGCCTCTCGGAGATGGAATGCATGGCTTGCATCCGTGCCAGAGACTGTCACAGTCTGTTTGCACTTTTCGCACTTGGGCTTGCCACTTTCATCCCAGCTCAACCCGGCAGCATGCTCGGATCTGAACAACCATTTGCAAACCTTACACCAAAAGGGGCTTTTCATCTCAGCACCCTGCTCACCCTTCCTGCTGTCTTCAGCTGCCATTTTCCTGTCCTTCACCAAAGGTACAGGCTCCAGGCTAGGGCTAGCTTCCGTGGTGCTTGAACCAAAGCTTTTGCGGTTGGACCATAAATCCATTTCTTGAACCTCAGGGGAAGAGTCTTCACGAAGGGTTTCGGGACTTCTAAGGTGGAAATTTTCAAAAACTTCGCCACACTTTTTCACACTTTTCAACGATCCAACTTGCTCCACACTGCATCCAGTTGCCTCGGCACACTGGCATGCCTGAACTCCAACCCTTGGTCGGATTCCACAGATCCTCCACACCTGCTGCACATCTTCACCAGGGTATATACCCATAGCTTGCTGGTGCTGACAGAATGTCACTTGACTCAAGCACTTTGTAAGAACGTCAGCGATCATTCCCGCTGTCGGGCACCAAATGACCTTCAAGGTCTGAGCTTCCTGTATCCGCTCCTGAAGATAGCAGACAGCGATGTCTAAGTGGCGAACTCGCCTACTCAACCCACGGTTTAGCAAAACCGCTCTCGCTGAGGAACTGTCAGTGTGCAATCGGATCGTGACATCTGACTCGGCCAACTGACCGATCAAAGTCGCAAGTCCCTCACTCTCCTGTACCGCAGTCAAGATGGCTCTCAACTCGGCTTCACAAGAACTCAGCGATACACACCCTTGAACTCGAGAGATTCCCTTGATCAGGCATCCTCTATAAAAGATGGCTATGCCCGACACAGATCTTCGTCCTAACGACGCTTGGGGTGCCCAACTGGCATCCGCATACACTTCCAGCTGCGCCGGCCCACTGTCCGGTACATTCCCATCAGGGCCAAAGTACTGCCATGCATGGTATTGTCCCTTTAGGAACCTAATCACTTGTCGCAATGCTTGCTCAAAGCATGCTGTTGGCTTGGACTGTCCTTGCGAAAGAATGGACATCCACCTACTCAGGTCAGGTCTCGACTGACCCCACCATGCAATCCGGCCAAGTACTGCTCTGTACCTCGCAGCTGCAGTGTCACTCAACTCAGGATCCGAACCACTTGCTCTGCCCTTCTCGACCGTTTTCACGATGTCCGGAGGAGCAGTAACCACCTTCAGGTCCTTACAGAACTCTGTCTCGAACAGGGCATCTAAGTATGCCGGGGGCACTCGCATCCTGAGATGACTCCCTTGTCTCTCAATCTCTCGCCCCAAAAAGGTGATCTTTCCACCAGTGGAAGTGATTCGACCCGTTTCCTTGATCTTCAACTCTCCGTTCAGGGTGTCGGTCACCAACCGAATGGCATCTCTAGTGCCACACAGAATCAAATCGTCCACATAGCACAACATGAGGAATCTTTTCCCTCTCACAGTGCCCTCGAAGACGGAAGGTTCCGTTGGGCATTGCTTCAACCCAACTTTCTTCACAACTGTCGCCAGCTTCAAGTTCCAAGCTTTGGCGGCAACTCTCAAACCATTCATGGCTTGATCCAGAATCATAAACACCGGGACATAATAGTCCTTGCAGGCGGAAACATCCTTGGGCAATTGGATAATCGCCTTCGATCCTTTCGGAAGGGGGGAATGCAAGAATGCAGTGCTAACATCCAAAGTTGCGATATCCATAGCATCTACCGAAGCAATGGCCAAAAGCGTCCGTAACGCTTCTAAAGAAGGAGTCGTAGCACTCAGTCCTAAAGATGATGCTGTGCTCCCCTTTGCGATGTCTTGCACCACACACCGAGCTCTCACAGCTTCCTTGCCATTCACCACCTTTGGGCCTATGACCCATCGGGTTGGGATGATCTTTATCCCATGCTGACGAGCAAACTTCTGAGCCTCGTCTGCTCCAACCACTCTCCCTGCTTTGTGAGCAGTCATACTCTGCAGCTCAGTTCGCCGGCCTTCCACTGTTTTATCCACATCTAATGGACATCCATCTATCTCAGACAGAACACTCGTGGGTCTTGCCAGCCAAACTTGGGATCCACACACCTTCATGGACTCCGGGAAAGTGCTATTCTTGTTGAGCAGAATCGAATTGGTCACATGTACCAACTTCGGACTCTCGTCACTGCTTACCATTTTAATAGGACCTTGAGGCACATCGAGTCTTGGGTCTAAATAAATACGATTGATCAGCCGGGGAACTCGATTGGACTCATCTGGAACTGAGTTCACATCTGAAGTTAAACTCTCTAAACGCCGGGGAACTCGACTGGACTCATTTGGAACTGAATCCACATCCATTTGAGGTTTTTCTTCCTCCATTGGGATCGCTTCATCCTCAGCGGGAGTTTCTCCTTCGAAGTATCCAGGTTCCATTGCCTCATCTGGAATCCCTTGGTAAGGCAAACTTGGATCCTCAAAATCCTCCATGTCAACATCCACAACTTCTGTCGCAGGTGTTGGGACGCTTTGCTTCTCCTCCAACTTGGGATCTGGTCGACTCTCATAGGTGATCTTCGGGCGTTTCAGGAGTGAAGGCTCACTTCCAGACTCCATCACCCCCGCATCCTTTGAGCTTCTCTGGTCCATTTTTGGAGTTTCCTCTGTTGGTTCTTTCGATTCCAACCGTTGTCGTTGAGCTTTCAACCAATCATCATACCGTTTTCGGCATTCAGCATTGTGGTTGGCTTTTCCTCTTTTTGGACCACACGCAGGACAGTTCGCTGTGCCACCATGTTCCTTCACCCATGCAGCTGGAGGTCCAACTTTGCTCATGTCGGTGGTCGGTCCCTCAGACACTCGGCCCTCAAAGGCCTTGTCCGCTTCACCTTCAATCCGATCGGGCACACCATCCTCTTTCTCCTTCAGAATCGGGGGAGCCAATGTATCCGATGGATCATGCTCCTTGAGCAAATGTTGACAATGCTCCAACCCAATCTTCAACGGAACGATGTGCTTGATGGACTTTGCTCGAAAGTGTTTTGGACAACCATCCACCATGGCACTCACAACATGAGTCAAGCCACCAACTTCAGGGTACACATAGGCTGCTTCCACAAACCGGGAGAGCGCCGTGGTTTTCATCGAATCCGGTAGCTCAGCCAGAACTGTAGCACCTATCAACGACGATCCACACTCATGGAGGGATCTCTGTAGTACCAACTCCTGGGGTGATTTCTTCCCATCAAAGGCAGCTGCATGGTGATTGTGCATTGCAGCACAGTAAATCAGACCAAACTCAAACGCTCGAGGACTTCTTTTCAAGTCAAAGCCCTGCGCTCGTAGATCCAACCTCACCGTGCTGAACAACTCCTTGAGTGTTCTCACTGCCCTTTCCACACCACCAACCGCTTCATGTCCCTGCGGAGGTGCTCTTTGGGTCACAATCCTAATCCCCAGATTGGCTCTCTTGATGAGGGCGCTCACCGCTGTCTCGCTGTCTGTCCTCAACAGTACAGCAGACCCTGCAATGTCCAGTCCGAAAGCATTCATCCAATAACGAATCCAGCTGGAGGTATTGTCAGCATTGGTCCCTACCAACAGACATCCAATCATTCTGGTTGACATTTCAGTCATGACCAGTACTTTCATGTTGGGAGCCGTCGGCTGGTCTTTCGCAAAAGTACCAGTTACCAGGTTGATGAAGCAGAAATCTGCTTGCAACGCCACGGGTCGGTCTTGAGCATCCTTGGTCCGACGATGCTGGGTTGTTCCTCTTGTCATCCGACAATGAGGACATTCGGACGAAAAAGGAATGTGGCCTCGCATCCGATGCAGCTCCATTTCTTCTTGCTTTTTCTTGGTCATTGACTGCACTGACTGCATCTGATCAACCTCCATCGGTCGTTGGCCATCATCCACATCCATGGGTCGAACCTCAGTTCTTCCAAAGGTTACTTTCTTTCGCTTTCCAGCATCACCTTGCAGGTAGATCCAAGGACATCCAGCCCAGGATACTCCATATCCCATGACTCCTTTCTTCTCGTGTCGCAGCGAAATCTCTCTTCGAGTGAACTTCACTTCCCAACCAGTATTCACCATCTGCTCGGTGCTCAAGATGTTGTGAGCCACATCTGCTACAACTCCAGTCACACACACCGATGTCAAACCAAGATACTGCTTTCCTTCATACATAGGCAGCAAGGCTCGGATGCGAACTCGCTCGAAGACATTCACCGGGGTATCGTTGGCTGCTGAGTACCTCTCATTAGGTCCCAACGCCTTCCGATCCAAGATCTGGAACTCATCCAAGTATCTTTTCGCAATCACAGTCACCGATGCTCCTGAGTCAATCAACCACCATTTGCTTGCATCATCCTTTTCCATGCTTTTGACTTGATTCATCGGAGGTTTCATCAAAGACCGAACTGACTTAGATGGCAACATCTGAGATAAATCGGTAGAGATCCGATGCTCCAACTCGGCAATCCGGACTCTCGTCTCAACTTCCCATGACCAATCTATCTCATCAGTACTCCGGGGAATCCACTCTTTTCTCACTTCATCGAGCAATCCTTCCAGAGGTTGCAACACAGATTCCACTCGGGCCTCTGACTCAGGTTCATTCCATTCACCTCCAGTTAGCTGGTAGTCACTCGACTCACCCTCTTGGGAGACTTCAGCAACTGTCTTCCCCTTTCCTTTGCCTTTTCCTTTGGGCTTTCCCTTTTCGGGCTTCTTCTTGGGATCTCCTTTTGCCTTGGCTTTCGCCTTAGCATTGGGGGAATTGGGCTTCTTGCCTGAATCTCCCTCCTTATACCAGCAATCGCGGGCATAATGTCCCTTTCCACCACACACATAGCACTCCACATCCTTCTTGTTCTGGCTTGAAGCTCGTTTGCCAGCACCTTTGCTTGATTCGCGCTTGCCTTTCTGTTCCTTTCCTTTGCCTTTTGGTTTTCCTTCGTTGCCCTTTCCCTCATTGGGATCTCGAAAAGGTTGAAGCTTCGTGCCAGGGGCTTCTGACCACACCCTTTGTTGCACCTCAAACTTCAGAGCAACTCTTTTCAGATCTTCAAACGATTCACTATCGCCATGCAACAAGCAATGGCTTCTACACCGATCTGGCAAACTGCGCAGCAAAACCATAACCGAATCCGCTTCTTGGATCTGCAAACCACCAGCATGCACATCGGGATCAAGACTATTGAGCAGCTTGGTGTACTTGTTCAACTCATGCTCAATCTTTCGAATGATCTCCGGAATACTGGGTGCTTTCACGGTTTGATTCACCAGCTGCGACCGAAAGAACAGGCATTCAGCTCGCGACTTCAGGCAAAACTCCTTCGCCAGCAATCTCAAAGCCACAAAACCAGATTGTTGATAAGTGCTCTCACTTTCAACATATGTCTGCAAAATCAGAGAACTCTTCTCATGATTTGCAAAAGTCTGTCGCAGGATGTGCATCAGCCTCGTCGACCTCTTCTGTTGCTCCACAGTAAGTCGATCCTGTTTCAGCCGAGACTCTTCTTGAGTCTTCACCGCATGCATGAGCTCATTGGGAAACACTTCTGAACCCAAACCAACCCAACTGGTCAGCTTCTCCATCCAGGTCAAGAATCCAAGAGCTTCAGAGATGCGATCCTTCCAAGACGAAAAGTCAATGGTCGGCAAACTGGGCAACCATTTGTCCGATCGAGCAAACACATCCCTTTCCCTTTCTTGCTCCAGAGGTGGAGGTCTCAGTGGGGGACTTGGGCTCGCCATCCGAAAAAGCTGGGTCCCCTTCGCAGGAGTACCCACTGGCGATGCACCTTGACATCCCGAAGAAGAACTGGGCATGTTCTCAGGAACACCATCCTGAGGTAAGGGGGGATTCACCTGTTGCTGTTGCTGTGGCTGCTGTTGCTGATGCTGCTGTATCATCCACTGCTGATGCTGCTGCTGTTGCTGCACCATGGACGAAGTCATCGTTTGCATAAACTGCTGTTGCTGCACAACCAGTTGCTGCATCATGCTTTCCAATTCTCGCACTTGTCTCGTCAACCCTTGCACGTCGGGTGATGTTTGTGATGGTGTCACCACAGGTTGAGGAGTTCCAGTGGATAGTCCTGGTGGTAACGAAGGACTTCCTACCGCTTGCTGAGGCAAACCAGGGGGAAACGAAGGGCCTCCCATTGTCTGTTGGGGTGCTCCAGTAGCTACCCCATGAGGGCTTCTGGCGGGAGTTCGACCTCTGGGCACTGGGCCATACACAGGTTGGCTTCCTTGTGCCAAACCTTGCACCCACAGTGGGTTGGGATTTCCCAAACCCGGAAAAGGCTACCCTTCGCCTTGTCTCAGCATCCATGATGGGCACAGAGCTTCCACGTCTCGTCCACCTCTTGGACTCCTCACATGAGCTCCACACCATCGTGGGGATGTATTCAACATAGTTCCTGAACTCAGGCTCCAGCCTGCAGTCTCTCCACAACGTCTTCTGGCGAAAATTCTCTCACCAACACCAGATGGTCCAGGCTCCTGAAGAACCTTAGTTCTACTCTACCAAGCACCGTATTCCTCCAAGATCGGAACCAATCCAGTTCCAGACAAACCACCTTGCCCGGGCTCCAAAGTGCCTCAACAGCCGCTGAACCAACTGCTTCCAACCTGATGAGTCCGGATCCGCCTCCTCACAGGATAGGCTTCCCGATACTCACTTACGGAGACAAGAGATTCCGGTCCACTGGCAGTCTGGGCTCCAAACCCAAACTTGCCTCCAGGCACTCACAGAGTCCTGACACCAAAGACCATACACGGGCTCGTACCACAAGGCACAAGCTCCGCTACCACGTGAAAACCGAAGGTTCCTCTGGTACCTTTACCCCTCTCACACAAGCGCGGACAACTCTCTCTTTTTTCACAGTCAGAGCCACTTGAGCCAAAAGTCACGAAGTGCACAAACTGAACGAATTCTCTCTTGTGAGCTTCAACTCAGGTCCGCAAGGGGGCTTTTATGGCAGGCGGCCATTGTGGCATTGCTGGCAGGACGTGCATCGAACGCGCACCCTGCCTCCACACAGTTTGTGAGTGGTCACTTCCTGTAAAGTGGAAGATTGTGGCTGATCAGTGATGTTTTTGTCATGTTTTGGATCAGCTTGTGAAGGTTTGTTTTGCTTCGGAGTGATTGGGAATCCGTGTGATCCCATCCTCGATGGTTTATGCCTCGTTGATTTCCAAGGAAATCATACGAGTGTGTTTTTGCCCAATACGCTATTTAAAGTGAGTGTGCAGTGTGTAGTAACTTCGTTCTGAAGTGGTCATCTTTCTGTTGAAGCAGCCTTTCCTCTGGCTCTTGCCCTAAGTTTGATATTGCGGCCATCGGAACCGCACGAAGCGCTGTGCACATGGCAAGCTGGGGCCTGTGGGCAGGCTGGCGGCTTCACCAGCTTCGAATCGCTCGCTTAGTGCGCCCTGGGCTGGAGGGAACACGCACTTCAGCAAGGACTCACTGGGCCGGTGCTTCTAGCCGGCTGGTCGGAGCCATGGTTTGCTCCACCACCCTGCTGGGTGACACACAGCGATCGTGTGCCTTCCATGCGCTTCGGGAGCAGGCATCCATCTTCCGGTCTTGTTTGGATTGGAGTCGCTCGAGCCCCGCACAAACAAGCCTTTCGGAAGCAGAGACGGACATGACATTCTGCGCAAGGTTTTGCTCTCTCTTGTTGGGGCACCGTGCGCAAGGACTCACTTTAGATCTTCTTCCTTGCGCAGTCTGTTGTGTGCCTTGTCAAGCAGCAAAAGAAACGATGGCGCAGCCAAGTACCTCACACACCTACGTGATGCCAATTGCTGGATTGCCAAAAAGCGAGGACCGGCGCCAAGGTCGACGCACCCTTTGAACACAAGGCTGGCGTTGATCAAGCTTTGCAAGGTCTGCACCTCGTGAGCAAGTGAAGCCACGCTGGAAACTGCTGTCAATGCTGAGTCTCCGAGTAAGCGAAATGTTCACAGGTTCAAGCACAGAAAAGCAGTGAATGCAGGCTCGTTAGTGCCGACACGCACCGTGGATTTGCTCCGAGAGCATCTTACCTTGGCCTTTCCAGGTCCCCGAAGGGTCGCCAATCTTCGGAAAATCCCCATGTTTTTTCTACTTCTATTGAGCACAGGGTTTTTGAAGGCCCAAAATGGTTAGAAATCGCTAAGATTGGCCATTTTGCCAATTTAAACGTTTGCTATTTGGGTTGCAAAACTTGGCTTGCTGCAGTCGACGTGTCAGGCAGTGCTTCCCTCCGCGTCAAGATAAAGAGCACGTGCCCAACTTGAGGCTTCAGCAACAGGGCATGCGATGCATTGCCGCTAAACAAGACACTTTCTTGACAGCGAGCTGTTGCGACCTCACTCCGGGAGACGACATTTACAGTGAATTGGCCAAATCAACCTGTTGGGAGTTGCCTGTTCCTCGGTCCATGAAGTCAGCAACTCAGTTTGTTCATTCATGCACACACCCTGGTATTACTCTCTCTCCCTTATCTTCACGGGCTTATATTATATTCACTAGCCCGTATTAAAACTACGTAGAGAGTGCATTATTTAAAAATATTATGAATATAATGAATGAGGCATGAACGAAGTACAGGAACAAAGTGAATGAATGCAGCATATTTTGTATTACTAATGAAATCTCATTTACAATCATATCCTTGTCCTTTGATCATAAATTATTTTTGGAATATTGGTTTTTTATTAGGAATTAATATCTTATTATAAATTATTACAGGAATCTTCTTAGGTTTACATTATACATCAGATATTAATTCAGATATTTTTCTTTTTTCTTTTCAATTAGAGAAATAACTATATTATGGATGGTGTTTACGTTATCTTCATTCTAATGGTGTATCATTTGTCTTTCTTTTTATATTTCTTCATCTTGGAAGAGCTATATCTTATGCTTCATATTTTTATAACCCAAATACTTGGTTTTCTGGAATTATTATTTACTTCTTCTGAATGGGAACAACATTTATGGGTTATGTTTTACCTTTAGGACAAATGAGTTTATGAGGAGTTACAGTAATTACAAATTTATTATCTCCATTTAGAATATAAAATTTGCCGAGAGAACGAGAGCTCTTTTAATGCGTGATTTTGCGAATTAATAATTTATGGTGTAACCGCCGTCTCACTTCGTGCCTGTAATTTTACATGTAGTTTTCTTCGCTACAACTTTATTAATGGTGTAATTTGCGCACTCATTCTCTTATGCATTATGAAATTGCAACACAAGATAATAAATTTAATGAACACATGAAGCTAATATTAATGCACTCACTGCGCTCATTTATAATTTACTTCTCCGGGCTAGCGAATATAGTCTCTGGACTCAATATGTACTGGATCGTGAACCTCATGTCTTCCTTCAAATCCTTTCAATCACATCCTTTATTACGTTCACCCGCGAGTTTACTTAGCTTTTGCGGGATGTCTGTGTACGCCCCAAAATGTTCGACTGGAGACGGTGGTCCATGTTCATGCTCAGTGATGGATACTGCAGAAATTTTTCGAAGTTTGACTGCGGTGATCTCGCGAAATTAGAAGCGTGCCTTGGCTGTTGGTGATTAGGGGTTGATTCTATCTTCGGTACTCTTCTTCTGTTTAAAATGTTTCTTGATGCTCACCCTGCTTTGCGGGGTGTGTGTGTGTGTGTGTGTCCACCCAGAACTGTCTGCGGTCCATGTTCTTGCCCTTCATTGGAAGTGAAATGGAGTTACATTCGAGCCTTGGCTTGTACTGGGTTCAAATCGTGGCACAGGGAGAGACATTTGATTCTTCTTCGGTACTTCTTCTGTTATGCACCCTGCTTTACGGGGTGTGTGTGTGTGTGCCCACCCAGAAATTTACGACTGGGGACTGCGGTCCATGTTGTTGGCCGTATTGGGTAGAAGGCTTTGGGTGGACAGCGGAAGGATCTGAGATTTCAACATGTGACAAGCAATTTCGCAATCGTTGTGCCAGGGACCATCCAGTTGCTATGTGCGATGGTCCAATGAAGCAACTGCGGATGTCAGGGTTGATCACTCGGGCGTACCTGCCAAAGGGACATAGTGTTTTTGACATCCTGTATCGTACAAGCCGTATATGGTTCAAGTTCTGTCATTTGATGATCTTTGCTGTACAAGCCCGAATGTCTTCTACCCTCAACAAATCGTTTACACCTTGGTCTGCATGGTAGGAAAATGCAACTCGGCTTGCGTTTTATGTATCCCGGCTGCATTCAGTGGCTCTCTCAAAAAGAACAAAGTTGAATGAAACAGAGAGTTTTGCTCAAATAAGCGTGTTTTTTTAGCACACAGCAGGAACATGTTGTGTAGAAAAGTGAGTGGAACAAATATGCCCCCATGTGCTTACAGATTCTGCTGGTTTCCGTGCTATCCTAGCCGGTGACGGGCGTTTCCAAACTACTCAAAAAGCCGCAAGACGGGGACCACACTCTGGATCCAGCTTCAGCTATGCCCATCTCTTCGTCTTTTTAGCTGGTCCTGTTGAACGTTGTCGTGATTGCTCGTGTTGGGAGGCCGTGAACTGCAGGCTGCTTCCAGATCACAGACCAGTAAGGAGCCGGAAGTGAGAAGTGTGGCATGACAGCTGCAAATGTTCAGAAAAATTCAGCACTTCCTGAATTCTTGGGCGCCACGTACCCCAAAGCATGCGCTTGTACCGTAGTTGGTCATGTCTTGTGCTGCAAACATGCTGCATTTTCAACCCAATGGTAGGAAGTCCAATTTTTCCAATCGCTGACAGCGCAGTTCCGAGTTAGGAAATCTTTGAAGGATCATGTTGAAGAATGCAGTGCTTTGGCAAAAGCCCTAGGAGCTCTTTTCATCGAACGCTGTCAGTTTTGGGCTCGGTCATGCTGCATGTTTGGTGGGCACTTGGGTTGTCCTTCTTGCCAAGTCATGGCAGCCGTGTCTTCCTCTGTGATCGCATCGATCCAATTCGAAACGGCACGCTGCCACGAGAATATGCCTTGCAGGGCATTCACATCCAGGTTGGTACAGGTATCTGGGACGAGAGGTTTCTGGCGTGGGATTCTGCAAAGGCGGCCTACGGAGGCCTGGAGGTTGACCTCCTCGACGAGTTGGCCAGGCGCGCCCGCTTTAGCTACTCGTTGGTGATGCACAACTGGACTCGGATCCTTAATTCGCATTCAAGACCCCAATGCTCAAGTTCAATGTTGCGTTTCGGTGAAAAGGACGGGTGTGGACTGAGGACTCCAGGCGCCTGGCTCGACAAACTTGAGGAGTCCATCGTTCGCTTTGATTTGGTCACATATGGTTACTGGTTCATCACACCCAAGCGTATGGCGAGAGGCGCCTTCAGCCCGTACGGATTCCTGGATGCCCAGTACTGGGCCGTGGTTATGCAAGAAGGACGGCCCGGCATCGACTTTGCTGAGATTTTCAGCTTCCTCACACCTTTCAGTGCCCCGGTGTGGTTCTGCTTCTTGGCCCTCACAGTTTTCACGGGCTTGATCTATCGCTTCCTGGAGGGAGCCCGGAATGTGGAAGATTTCCCAGATGGTGCGCAGGGCTGCTTCAAACGTAGAACCTACTTGCAGGCCATGGATTCTGTCTTCAAGGCATCAGGGCACATAACGGCTGCCGCGAGTTTTGCGCCCAAAACATGGGCGGGGAAGATCCTCATCATGTCGTGGACGTGGTGCATTGTTCTAATCTTGGCAGCTTACACGGCTAATCTCGCTTCTTTTTTGGTTGTGCAAGCAAAGAATCAGGCGCCTTTCAGTTCCCTGGCTGGTGCTGTTCTGAGGAGCAAGAAGGTTTGCGTTGCAGATGGATCCGCGGATCAGGACTGGTTCAGAGCAAATTTTCCCAGGTAACTTTGCTTCCACTTTAGGGTTTCATACGGATGCTTGAACGAGCAGCGGGCCCCAACGTAACATGATCCGAGAAGGGCTCTCCAACAGGGACGCCCAGTCTAGGGAAACCTTTAACTGTCAGCAAGCATGCTTCTTCTGCATGCAACCCACATGGCGCCCATCAGTGTTTAGGTATGAGAACTTGATGAGCTTTGACTCTGGTCCCGCTGATCGTGCGCAGCGACTACAGGATGGCTCGTGCGATGTTGCCACGTTTGCAAGATTTGAATACGGTTTTCTGAAGCAGCTCAAGAGTGTGAACCCAGACTGCAACATGCAGACGGTGGGAGACCCCTTGCAAAGCATGAATGCCGGCTGGATGGTCCTTAACGATGTTGCAGCCTCGTGCACCATGCTGATTCGTGATGTCTTGGGCTTTTGGCTGCTTCAGATGGAGCTGGACGGGTCTTTGGGTGCTCTAGTCAAGAAGGCACTTCAGCCGGTAGAGCACTGTCCGGACTTTCTTGGTGAGTTGAACTCGGGAGCACACTCTGAACGGAACAGCCAGCTGAAGATCTCAAACATGTTGGGGATATTGAGTTTACATGCGGCAGGAGTTTGTACAGCATTGTTGTTTCATTATCTTTCCAGTGCACCGACAGCGGTTCAGAAGACTTTGGAAAGGACAGGATCTTTCAACCGCATGCGCGTTAGACCCAAGAAAGACGACAACAGCGCAGACATTGTCCATCACGGGGGTGCACCGGCGTGGTCTGAAGAGGGCGACCTCCGATGACAGTGTTTCAGTTCTGGCAAAAAGACTTTTATCGATCGGTTTTTTGTGTGGACGCAACGGAAGAATAGCAATTGGCATTGCAGACTTCTTGGGCTTTGTTGAGCTGCGCACGCTCCTTATTACTGGAACGCCCGTTACCGTGGCAGGCAATGCAATAATTGGTTCAAGGCCCTCTTGTCGGATGGGTGTGTGCCAGATTCATGGCCCCTTACTTTGTGCGTTGTCATACAAATCCAATCCTTGTGCCAACTTGGTAAGAGTACGTACAGTGTACTTCCAAGTCTTTTGGATGCTGGTTAGAGTACCATGCGCGTGGTCACCTTGGTAAGGAGAAACAAGTCAAACAAGACTCGAAGAAATTTTCATCCTGACCTGGGTTGAGCTTGCGCCATTTGATTTACGCAAGTCGTGTCCTCAATCTGATCTTGCCTAGGGACCCCTTGCATTGCGGGCCCAAAACAGTTCAACCTAGACATTGGACTGTTTGGTTGTATTAGGAAGTCGAATTGCTTTTTATTCGTACATGGTTGGAATCCCCTGAATGTTGGCACATTCCCATGAATGTTGGCACATTCCCGGACAGACCCGGGGAATCGGCCGGGCTAGTTTTGCATACTAGCTGCACGCTTAGCAGCAGCCGCTATCCCATGACGCAGTTTCTCCAGCTCCCCAAATAGTGCACTCAGGCTTAGCACCAAGACCTTGCAGCAGTTTTGAGAGACACTGTACATTGAAGATGCATTCCAGACACGCCGCCTATATCCCAGAACTAGCGCAAAGTGTGAGTGCCACAAGTCTTTTCAGGGGTTCTTGGCCCACATAACCAGCTGCTCGCTGGTGGAAGATAGTCGTTTCAATTTAAGCATCGACTTGCATTTATTGCAAGTTGTGCTTCGGCTGTACAGAGCTGTGATACCTCCCTGATCTTCCAGGTCACCGCTACACTTTTGCCCAGGTACATGCCAGACCCAGGGCGCATGGCACAAAACCGGTCTCGTGCATAGGCATATACAAATCCATTCACAGGGCTGACTACTGCTTTCACTTGCCATGAAAACTGCGCCGAACATCACCTCGTGTTGCTCAATGTTCCTTGACATAGCATGCTCGAAACGTGCATGACAGGTTTCGTCGACTTTCTGATTGGTTGACACGGCATGCTTGAAACGTGCATGTCAAGCTTGGGCACTTGTCCTGTTCGTTGACGCAGCAAGTTCGAGTTATTGGTTGACACGGCAAGCTTGACGTGTACACGTCAAGTTTGTAGGCTTTTCCTTGAGGCAGCAAGATCGACACGCACGTGTCAAGCTTGACAGTTTGGGTGGGGGGGGTGGTTCAACGGTGGTTGCCTTGGAGCTCCGGCAGCAGACGTTCTTCCTGCACACCTTAGAAAAGAAATCAGGACGACGAATCCCCAGAAAGGGGCGACCTGGTGGCCGGCCTCCCAAGCTTGCCTCCGAAGGGGTGGGGGGGGGGGTGGAGCCCTTGACACGTGCTGGGAGGGGGGGGGGGAGGGCTGCGGTAGGGAGGGGGGGTGGTCGGGGAAGTGTTGCAGGGGGGCAACGAGCAGCCAAGAGAAAGAAACAAGGAGAACAAACGAGATCGGCATAGAAGATCTCTGGCTGTGGGGAGTGAAGGAGCTGCCGGCCATTGAAGGACCACTGAATGGAGCAGCAACTTGCAGTCCTTGCATTCCTTGCAGTCATTCTGTTCAGCCGAGTCTTCGACGCCCGTTGCCCATTAGCCCTTGGCCCTTGCGAGCCATGGAAAGCGCGAATTTTGCAGCATGGGCCTGGCTGACTGACCAATTGCTCCGAGTGCCCCTCAGCTTCCGGGAGAATGACCCTGAGCAAAGGCGAATCGATGCTCTCAGCAAAGACTTGGCGCTCTCAGCTGTCTATGCCAAGCAGCCTTGTCTGCGCAAGCAGGTGCTGCAGGCTGGTGGGCTGGGACGTTTGTGGAGAGCGTGCCATGAGGGTGCAGCACGGGGCAAGATGCCAACGGCGCCTCCGCAGTCCAGGCAGTCTTCCCACACTGTCGCCAGTGCTGACGCAATGTGGCAGCACCTCCTCACATGGACATCGGCAAGCTGGCCCAGCAGGACGTTGCCGCCTTGGGGATGAAGGCAGACGAAGGCTTGGGAAAGCACCTGGCGTGGCGCTTGCAAGTGGGCCAAAGAGTCGGGCAGTGCTCCGAGCTGCGCCGGCGCATCCAGGGTGAGGGAGGGTTGTGTGCCGGGCTCAGTTGGGTCCAGGACGTGCGCGACGATCGATTGAAACTGTAAGAGATGATATGCGATTGCATGAGATGCATTGCGGGATTGTCTGAGACAGTACTGAGGCAACCTGTACCGAAAGGTCCTCCTGAGCCTCGCTGCGCGCCAGTTCCAGGGCCAGGCTGCGCAGGCGCGGCCGGTCTTCGTCGCCCCGGGCGCCGCGGACGCCTTGGAGCCGCTGGGCTCCGGCACGAGGACCCGCGTGGGTCACGCGGGGGTCGTGCCGACCCGCATGGGGGGTCACCGACCCTCTGGGGGGGTTGCAGAGCAGTCGAGCTGGTCATGTCTAGGCACGTGGTCGCGCAGGGCAGCCGGACACTTCACTCGATTGCCAGCTTGTCGTTTGTCGCCGTCAGGACTCCGGAGGTGTACTTCGAGGCCCGCTGGTCCTGAGAGTTCTGCGTGAAGCGTTGGCCGTCGAAGCTTCGAACATGGAGGCTTTGCCAAAGCATACTGCAGCCTCACATGATTCATAGCTAATGCCCCCGGCATGTTGTTATTTAGTACGTTCCGGGATACACTTAGGCAGCTATGGAGGTGTCTCCCATCTGCGTCTCTTTAGGTCCATGCTTCGCTGCATGTGCAGGCGGTGCAGGGATTGGATTTGGTGTACGGCTTCTGACGCTTGAGACACCTCCAAGCTGGGAAGCCCCCCCCCGTTTGAACCGAACCGCTTTGCCAGCTGCACGCTGGACAGCACAGCGGCGGCTCCTCTGTAATGGCTAGCCCCAAGCAACCTTGTGCCACGGCTACATCCCAACAGCAATGGATCGTGCTCTGACGACCTTCACTTGCTGGTGGCTTGAGGTCCTTGCGTAGGATGCCGATAGCTCTTTTCACTGCGTGGTTTGGGCCCATGCTGATGATGTAAATCAGCACGGCGCTACCCAGCAGACGTTGGCACGACAGAATCCCGGAGGAGAAGCTTCATACAGATCTGTGCAAACAGTTAGCCACCCCGCCATGACCGACGCACGTAAATGTACTTTAAAAGTTGCCAGCTGGCGAGCTCAACGCCTCTCCTCCCCTGCTTACTTGAGGTTTTGGGGAGCCATCTCTTTCTTTCGTATTACAAGCTTCACTTATTTTGGAGAGTTAGCGCAACCGTCCCTCGTCGTCAACAAAGCTATGAAGACTCTCTTCCTCTTAATTTCGCATTGAGACTTGGAGAGAACTCTCCTTGGCCTAGTTGGAGCAGAGTCGGAAGGTTCCTGTTAGTTCATTGGCTAGAGGACCTCGCTTCTTGTCACCGTGTACGAGTAGATCGTACTTGTTATCAGAAACTGCGGAAGCGTCCCTCCTCTTTGGTGAGTACATCTGCGGCAGTTGGAAGAGCTCTCCGATCCATTTCATCTTTGGTGTTAGGAGCCATGGCCTTCTTCAGCCCCGCATGTCTTTTTGGTATTGTTTGTTCGTATGTGAAGACAAGCGCCTCACCTCATCCTATTTATTACGAGTTCGAGGAACCATCTTATTGCATTGTATACTACAGGAGCTGTTTCTTCTTAAGAAATTCAGGAGTTCCGTTATGTCATACCAGTCAAATTCAAGGTGTGAGGGGCTC
Source organism: Symbiodinium natans (assembly GCA_905221605.1). Lineage (NCBI taxonomy): Eukaryota > Dinophyceae > Suessiales > Symbiodiniaceae > Symbiodinium > Symbiodinium natans. The sequence continues at coordinate 160,493 of CAJNDS010000198.1, forward strand.
TCCCGCCCAAGTTTCGAGGACACTGGTTTGTTCGCAAGAGCATTAGACGCCCTGACCTGTGTTTCCATTCAAGAGTTAGACAAGCTCTCCCATTTTCTATCAAGTGCTGCGCAAGCTCTGGTCCTTTTGTCTTCTTGCGACGGCTAAGGGTGTTAAGAGCTTTCTGACTCCTAGGAAGAGAAGCCATCGGTCTTCGCTTTTCCCCCAGCGAGAGGCCTTTAAACCTTTGTCCGGAAGGCCTTTGGCCCTTGGTCCATTGGTCGGCTGCGAGCCTTATTTTCTTTAAAGTCTGTGCTGTTTGTGGCGGCTGAAAATGAGTTCCGAAGCGGTTGATACTAGTTAATCGACATGTAGTTGTTGGTAGCGTGAGACACTTTCTTGGGTTTGGGAATCTAGGGGTTCAAGGTTTTGGAATGTGAAAAGGCGCTGCAGGGTTTAGGGTTTAGGGTTTAGGGATTAGGTGGTCTTGGCCTTGCTAGCAGGGGCGCGGGGGGTGGGGGAGGTTCAAATCGCCCCCAGAAGCCCCAAGAGATTTGACCTGCTTCCTTTCGAAGAGGTCGGCGGTTCTAGCATTCCCTTGCAAACCCTTACGCCCTAAGCCCTAAACCTTAAACCCTCAACCCCTAAACCCTGAACCCTAAACCCTAAACCCTAAATCCTAGGTTTGGGAATCTGGATGGCTCAAGTCCTTCTTGCGCAAGGCAACCCAAAGGCAATGTCCTGCCGCCACTTGGTAAATCCTAAACCCTAAACCCCAAACCCCAAACCCCAAACCCTAAACCCTAAACCCTAAACCCTAAACGCTGGGCCCAGCTTCAGTTTTTCCTTCGCCACCGCTGCTCCGGCTCCGGGCAGCTTCGCCCGACGACATCCGAGCCGCTCAACTTCACTCCCTGGCCTGATGGAGAGTGGGGGCTTATGAACCTAAGGGACCCCAAACACAGACCCTCCATATATATATATATATATATGCTACCCCCCCCCCAGTGACCTACCGTTTTCGTGTGTTTTATCAGAAAAAATATCACACACACACACAGAGGCACACACATACGAAACGTGCACCTTTTCTCACTGTCTTATAGCGACGAGACGTAACTGCCCGAAACACTGCCTTATAGAGTACCGCGTGAGAGCAGTGTGATCAGTGCGTGCAAGTATAGATGCCATGTGCACAGTTTGCAGGAATGAGACGCGTACCCCTTACTGCTTTCGCACGATACCCTTCAGGTACTCTGCCACCAGCTTACCTGTACACAGCCAGAGATCGTCTTTCCTGTGCCAATACTATTATTGGGCACTACGAATCTGGGCAGCAAGCATGGTGGAGCCTGCCCTAACAGCGTTGTTGCGGCGAAGACGCTCCTTTATGAACCGCCAAGCTCTGTCTACGATTTGGGTTCCTGCCTTTGTCTTGAAAGCCCCTGGCTCAAGCTCCTTTTCCTTGTTGTGTGTGTGTGTGTGTGTGCGATAAACGGGGCCCCCGAGTCCTTCAACTGGCCTTTGTTTAACCGGGACTCCATGCGACGCTCTGTAGTAGTTCTTCTCCTGAAGCCATGGTTTCTCTTCATGATGGGAATGACACTTGCCACAATGAGTCTAGCGGTCCCTAAGAAGAGACGCCTTCGATGCACACCACTGGCAGAAGAAGATACTCGGACGACTCCAGAGGATGGACCGAAACGCTCGCAGCACTTGGGCTTGACAACCCAGGGCGTGCTTCCACCTGATCCGGGCCTTCCTTCAGATCTTGAACTCTACGAGCTTGCCACCCACCCGATAGACACAACAAGAGGCCCATTGATAAGGACCACGGATGACCTACGATACTCACAACCCCCGAACAACCTGTACACGAGATCGTCTCAAGGACTCACGCGGACACCGCACCTTGATGACGCACAGGCCCTCTGTGTGCAAAACGACTGGCCATCTGAGCAGCACATGACCGGCGAGCTATACCCTGAGAGCTCAGAAGTCACACTGCCGAATGCCGGGCCAACAGACCCCAATTACCATCGCCAATCTGGAGGTTCAGCATGCGATGGCCAGAACAACGCCACAGCCGAGGACGACATCACGCAGAAGGCCTCTCCATCAGGACCAACTGGTAAAGGGGATCGTATACACCGAATTGCACCTAAGTACCCACATCGACATAACCAAACTTCAGTCCCTGTTTCTCTACGTACGTCGGTTTCCTGTGATCACAGTGTTTCAAACAGAAAGTGCAGGACCCGGATTTTGCGAACATTGAGGATAGCTCGATGGGCCAACACACCGCGGGTCATGACAGGCTTCTTTTTACTGTGTAGGCCCTGGGTCGAAAATTGCTGGTTTGCGCAGGAAAAAATGAGGATCGACGATATCACCTTCGAACTAGCGCATGTTGGGCGTTTCATGTTTTCTGATGCTTGCAACTTGAGAACTTTGTCTGCGAGACAGGTCCGGCAGTCATTCCACTGGTGTCTACATGTTAATGCATTGTCTGACACGAGCACCACCAATTGCAGAGACCAGACGTATTGTTTGGAGATTTTTGCTTGTAGAACACCCTCCTCTAATGGACAGAGGTTTGAGCACACATCTCCCAAAGGGTGGGCGGGTACCGCACCCATTCACAAATCCAACATTATGTCTGTACAACATGCTAACGGATGGCATCAATGGCCGCGATCATTCCCTTGCCTGACTCAGAGCACAGGCCCTGGGATAGAAAGCAACATGAGAAAGGATGCAAACCCCTTGACTCCAACAGCCCAGGTCTGTGCGACACTCATCATGCTTGAGCCGGGCACTTACTCCAGACTGGATCCGTCATCATGGAACGATTGTTGCCCACCTTGTAGCCCATTGGATCTCGCGGTCACCGCGTCCCCCACCTCATGGAGGGCCTCTCTGATGCCTTCCTTGCCACATGACACTATCAGAGCAGTCGTTTTTGATCTGATACTGGATGGTCCTGACAGGTACCGGCGACGCCACAGTTCTGGAGGGGACCTTTCCACTCGGACCCCGCAGGCCACCCACTCACGACTTGCCTCTCTGCATGCTCTCATTAAAAGACCACGCAGACCGTTGCCAGAGCTCAACATGACCCCGATTATGCAGCCGCCCAGCTCTGTTACCTTTCTTCTCGAGAGCCAGCCTCATGAGGCGGTTTTCGCTATCTTCTCGCGATACCAGGCTCAAAGATCCCTGGCCTCACTGCACACCGTGCCTCGGGAGGAAAAGGGAGACCATAGTGTTTGTGGATCACCACTCACTATTGCCACCGCATCCCCACATATTGCCAATAAGCACCTCGCCAGGAACCGATTACCATGGCAGCACAGCTATGAGGAAGAGGCCCGACCAGCATCCATGCAGCTATGGTTCGTGCCCAACAAGCCTGATTTGCAAGTGCATGCATCTTTCACCCCCACGACTTTTGTGCACGCAAGGAATGCTAGTAACAGCCAAGCGACACAATGCTTATCCAAGTTTGGCTCGAGGAAAATGGGGAAATCCCCTGCTGCGAAGGCACGACAGGCATGCAGGCCGCCGACTCGCTTCCGAGCACCGGATAAGACCCCGGAGGGGGAGCGACCGGCTCACCTTTCGGAATGGAAGCCCGAGCGGTTCCCTTGGAATCATAAAAGCTGGTACCAGACGACGCCGGCAAGAGGACGAGGGAACTACCATGGGCAACCTGGGGGGTGTGTGCAGAAACCACCCAAGCCACCGAAGGCGGTGAGGAAAGACACAACGCAAGAGAGGGCCACTCCATCTCAAAAGGAGACTGTCTCAGTGCGCAGGATTCCACCGCGGCCCCCGCCAGCACCGAGCAGGAACGGACAGGACAACCTGGAGGACGCCACCGCTCGGCCACGAGGCCTGCTGCTGGAAGAGACACGTCCCACGGATGAAGCGCCCACTCTGGATGACATGGACGACGAGCACGTGGCCACCATGGGTGCAGAAGGCGTGGCAAACATTGAGGTGAAGCACGAGGGCCCTGAACTGCAACCAGACTTCACGGAACATCAGCTTCAAGAACTTCAAAACCGACTACTCGGTTATGTCATCCCCGGAGCCCTGGAGGAGGGAGCCACAGAGGCGCGCGTCGCAGACGCCATGCAGATGCTTTGGGTGCCAGTTTTGGAACAGCGACTGTGGAGAAGCACCACGCGCTGTTTCCTATGCAACATGCATCAGGAAGGACTTCTCGCCTGGAAGCACCATCTTCTCACGCGGACCCACCGCCACCTGATGTCAGCCGCCACGCAGTTCTGGTTCCGAGCCTACACCACCATGAGCGTGTGCGAGGACATACAGCAACCTGATAGCTTTTCGCAAGCCCTTGCTGTTTTTCCCACTTGTTGCATACATAGGAAGGGATGCCCCCCCCCCCCTCTCCAACCATCCATTACGGCCTCCTTTCTACTCGCTAGGCGCCCCCCTTACTCTCAATGGCCCTGCCTCCACCCCATAACATTGCATCCAGTCCGGCATAGCCAAGGCGAGCGCAACATGCCACCAAAGAGATCCAGGAGGACACGCCAAGGGTGCATCAAAACGGAGCCAAAGTACAGATCCCCAGCTGGCCAAAAAGAGCGGCAGCTTACCATTTTGCACAGGCAGTGGAACGTATGCACTCCCAAGCCTGATGGTCGACCGACAGTGTTTGAAACAGCCATGCGAGCAAAAACTCCAGATGGACTGCAGGAGTGGAGTCGGCAAGCCAACTCTCCGCACCAACAACCATCCCAGCACCCCAGTCATACCTGGAACAGGTCCAACTGGCGAAACGTTCGCTGGAGGCCCCGGGCTGGGAGAGCTAAACGGCTCCGTCGTAGATCAAAGACCCATGGCGTTACATCATCGCCTCTTCCTACCATTAAGCAGGCCACACGGGTTTGGATCCATCCGGGGTTCGAAGCTCGCTGCTGCCCCAGTATCCTGTGGTTATGGTGTTGGATGTTTGTCACTTGGTTGTTTGGCCCTGCACGAACGAGGGGACCACGAAACAGGAAGCAGAGTGGACTTGTCCAGCGGAGTGTGTTTCATGTTGTGTGTATTCTTGATTTTGGGTGCATTTATTCCAAAATCACGTTTTATGGGTCTTTGCATAAACAAGGGTGGTGGTTTTGCTTAATGCACCACCTAAAATGCTTGAAGATTGCGGGGGGTCCGCGCATGTTCATGCTGGTTTTGCTTAATGCACCACCTAAAATGCTTGAAGATTGCGGGGGGTCCGCGCATGTTCAAGCTTGCTGGCAGCAGAGAAACTTTTGTTGCACACAACCTAGAAACACTTCTCAAACTTGGCCAGATATGCGGGCGAACCGCATCATCACTCCAATATGTATGCCACACACACACACCTAGTTCAACATAGGAGCTTGCCCGGTCCCAAGTCCGGGCGGCGCACATCAATCCCACCAACCGAAGGCCGACTGGGCCTCGCGAAATGGTGCTTTTTCTTCATATGTGCGCTGGGGGTGAGGGTTGCAGTGATTGCCCTGTCACTGCTGAAGTCAAAGATGTTCGCAGGTACGGCCTATGGAGGTCTGGCGAACACAAGGGCCTGGCTCTCAGGAAACACAAGCGACTACTGGATATGCAATTTCAGCAACCCCCAGAAACAAGGAGAGAACAAACATCGACAGGCTAAGCGTACAGGGAGCACCCGACGCTTATGGCAAACCTGGATCTGGCTGCTTTGCTTGATCATGAGTATCCATGTTACGGCAGCGACGCCTGAAGTAATTGAGCAGAATGGGGGAACCCCCAACACCTTTTCCTGGATTAGGAAGCGGGCGTTTCGCAGAGCTCGAGCCCGAGCCCTACTACATGGCGGCACATGGTATAAAGGGAAATGGCACACCCCTTCAACTCTGGGTGCCGAGGGAAACCACGCCACTAGGTCATTTGACCAGCCTGCGCCTCACCCTCAGCGAGCATCCCATCAAGGCCGTAGACTCCATGTGCTTTCTCTCAATGTCGGCATGCTTTCCACAAGTGCATACGATGAATTCCTTACATGGGCGAATCACCCACCACACCCCTGGGACATCATATGCTTACAGGAAACTGGATGGACTTTGGAGCAGCAGTTCCAGGCAGGCAATTGGCACATTGTGTGTTCGGGACATGCACGTGACCGTAACAGCGGTGTTATGACACTTATCTCACGCACACTCCTTCCGGCGGATCGTATAAGATACTCCGCCATCCATGAAGGTAGACTTCTTTGGGTCAAGCTTGAGTTCAAAAATCATCACGTGGACATTTTAAATGTCTATCAGCACGTATGGAATGCCACCGCGCAAGTGCCAAAACTTCTCCATCAACGTGATAAAATTTGGACAAAACTGAACCAAACGATTTGCCACCTTGCTGTACGTAACACACTGATCATTCTTGGAGATTTCAATACACCACTCATGACGGCTGAGAACAGAGTTGGAAAGGGAATTATTAGTAGAAACAATCCCCCGCCAGACCACACCACCTTTGATGCGATCCTTGAGGCGCATGGACTTGTTGCCCTCAACACATGGGGCCCACCTGGATTAGCAGCCACGTTCAAATCGGAAACCGCCGCTACCCAAATTGATTTCATTCTAACCAGAAGAAGAGCTGCGGACCCCGAGGCAAGACGAACCAAAGCGGACAATACCCTCAAACTCTTCGAATGGAGAGGAGGAGGTAGGCACCTTGGAGTTCATGGCACCCTTCCGTTCCGACTTTTCCAGAAGACTCCAATGCCGGCCCCCAACTACGACAAACAGGCACTGCTACACGCTGCGCAACATCGCACCGAAAAGTTCGCTCAACTGGAGTCTGAGGTCACCTCGGCTCTAGCGACCGCCACTGACCACACACCCACAAGCCTCAACACTATGCTGCTTGAAAAATGTTGCGACGTTTTTCCCAAGAAAGTCGAAGAGCTACCGCTCAAACCTTGGCAAATGGAAGAATCCAAGCAGACGGTGGCTGATATGTGGACGGCAAGACGCCAAGCGCGAAAAGCCGCCATACGTTACCTCCTTTTGGAAAATGTGAGCGATCTTTTCCGCGCATGGCAACAACAGTGCCGCTTCCACAAATTGCATACCCACTTTCACAAAGCAGGAAAACAACGGAGACGAAAACTCTACCTTGACCAAATTGAAATCGCTGAACAAGCGGCCAAAGCGGGCAAACAACGCGAACTTTATGAAGTGATTAGAAGGTTGGCGCCCAAACAAGAACGTAGAAAGGTTCAACTCCGTGACAACAACAACAACATCCTTACCACGGCACAAGAAATACAGAAACTTACTGAATTTTGCCAGGACCTCTTTCTTTCAAAAGCGCCGGAGGTCACGGTATCCCATTGCCATGAACCTGTCAGATTTGACGTTAAAGAGGTCCAACAGACCCTTAACCTACTCAAACCGACGAAAAGTGTGCCACGACAACTTGCACCTACATCGGCCTGGAAATACCTTTCACATCTTTTAGCGCCACACCTCACTGAAATATTCCATCGCAGCATTTCAGAGGGCACTCTTCCGGAGCTTTGGACGCACGCGTGGATCACCTGGTTACCAAAGCCGGGGAAGCCACCGAACAAACCCGAGAACCTCAGACCCATAGCACTCCAAGACTGCGGAGGTAAGAGCATTGCCAAGGCACTCCAGCAGAGGATCTCACCTTGGATCAACGAGATGGTGTGGCAGCAATCTCAATTTGCTTACACTCCAGGACGCCTCCTGGAAGTTGCCGTCTTGCGTGCGGTGCACCATTGTCAAACGGTTAAGGAAGTCATTCGAGCCCAACAGCGCAACATCCGCGAGAAAAAGAAAGGCTTGGGAGCCACAGCCTGTGCTGGTGGTGCCATACTGGCACTCGACATGAGTCAAGCCTTTGACCGAGTGGACAGGCAGCAGCTGCAACACTCCTTAGAGCACTCGAATTTGCCACAGGCCTTGGTGGGGTTAATTACGCAGTGGCATAACGGTATTGCATATCACCTGAGGAGTGCCAACAAAACCAGCTGCGTCAGATGTGGAAGAGGCCTCCGACAAGGATGTCCCATGTCTCCGACCTTATGGAACGCCATAACTAGCCGGGTCATGACTATACTAGAACAGCGTCTCGGCCAGGAATGGGTGCGGAATAACTCCACCTTCTTCGCCGACGATGTTTTAGGCAAATGGGTCTTTCACTCTGTTGCCGATCTCAAGTTTATGCTCCGAGCCATTGACGCGTTGTTCACTGTGCTTGAGGAATTTGGAATGAAGATCAACAGTCTTAAATCAGCGCTAATCATTGACGCCCGCGGGCACTCTGGAAAACAATGGCTACGGGCACGCACGCGATACCTTGAGGGGAAACCGTATTTCTACGCCAAAACGGAATCAGGCCGCTTGCTTTCCATTCCGATTCAATCTGAAACCAAATATCTTGGTACGATTATTTCCTTTGGTAACTTTGCCAAAGCAACGGTTCGATACCGAATCCAGCAGGCGGAGACCCAAAGACGACGACTCCAACGAATCTTACAGGGTAAACACACCCTGAATCTCTCGCAAAGACTTAGACTCTGGCGAACCTGCGTTTGGACCTCCCTTCAACACGGTCTACACGCCATCGGGCTAGGTCGTGATGAACTTAAGTCTATTCGATCTTGCTGCGCCAGACACTTGCGTGCAATTGCCTCCTGTCCCGTGCACATCACACGTGACTCCACGACCGAACTCTTTCTCAGATTGAAAGTCCCGGAACCACAAGAGCTACTTCAACAGCGCCTGGATGGTCTCGACCGAGCAATGCGCTGCAGTCCTGACCCGATGATGAACACCCCGCATCTCCTCACAACACTCGAGACCCATTTGGAGAGCTTTCGTGACGCGGTACACTACTGGACTGGCAGAAACGAAAAACCAACACATATGCCTCCAGATGCAAACTGCACGCTCCTTAAACCTCGGGAGGGAGGAATGTGGCTCCAGCCAGTGCTCACGTCCTGCGGAGTCAAACCCGCCATGTTCACTTGTCCTGCATGCCTACTGTCCTTCGTGAACCTAGGAGCCTTGAAGATACACCACAACGAAGCCCACGATGGACCCCTCCCACCACCCTTTTCACACTTTGATCGGCACGTTCATAGCTGCGAAGATGTACCCAAGTGTAGACACTGTAGGCGAGATTTCTTGACGTGGCAGGCCTTACAAACTCATATCCAGACCAACTGCTGCGCCCTCCTGTGGCTCGCGTGTCAGGATGGCACACTACTAGGCACAGAGGTTACCTCTCCTTTGCCACCCGAACCGGGACTTCCTGTTACCTCAGCCCTGCAAACACACTGCCCCGATATCCCATCCCTTGACGAAAGACCACTGGCACAACAATCCCCGCTGCGCGACTTCATGCTCCGATGTGGCTGGATGGCTATGACCTCCTTCACCACTGCGTGTGCACGCCTCAAACACAACTGCGCATACTGCGAACAATGGATAGGAGATGGCAAAATGAAACTCCATTTTCAGAAGATACATCCCGAGGTTTGGAACAGATCGGGAACCTTGGCGACCTTGGATGGGGGGATTGCCAAATCTGGCGCTGTGTCTCCTTGCAGATTTTGTGGTAGTCAAGCCCTTAACTGCCGTGCGCACATCAGTAGGTGCACAGTTATTTGGCAAATATGCGTTTTGCGACGGGAATGGAAAGGACAGGAAATGACTACCCATCATGCAAAACATTTCCTGGAAAAACGCACACGCGCCCTGCAACTGGGACGTACACAACGCAAGTGGCGCTCGGCACACATGCAACATGTTGCAAGTGGGGACCCCCTCCAACAACAAATGAACCCCACCTTCTTTAACAAATCACCTCCCCTACTTGAGCCCCCCCGATGGTGGCATGCACTCCGCGACCCCAATTGGTGTCTCAGACAGGCGAGCCAATGCATTATATGCATGGTCTCTACCTCAGATGCTCGCGCCTACATGCTTCACTGCTTGTCGCACCATCCATGTTTCTGGTCCTCTCGTAAAGAGCTTATGCATGACAAGACCTTTCTTGCACAAGCCGCTGCAATCTGCCCCTGGTGCCAAGCAAACTCCACCAGGACTCACCTTCATGCGGAGTATTGCATCCCAGCACTCAATGCAGCTATGCTTCACTTTTATACCAACAGCCCTGATCAGGACCATGGACTCTACACCCCTGGACGAACTGAAGAACATGTACGGCGAAATGCTTCCGTCACTGAGCACGACCTCCAACACACCAATGAGCTCGGAAGCAGGCTCCCCCAACAAGAGACAGGCGGTGACGCAGAAATCCAATGCCAGCAAGAAGCAGGGAGGCCAGAAAGGATCGAAGGGTCGAGGCAAAGGCAGAGACAAGCCACAGCAACGACAAGGGGACCACTGGGGCTTCGAGGACACCTCGGCCCCGGACCCCACGGCAAAGATGATGCTCAAGCTGATGCTGAGGCACGAGCAGCAACTCATGCGGCTCAACCAAGACACAACCCTACTCTTTACGTTCCAAAACAAGCCAGGCGAGAAAGAGAACATTCTCCCGGTGCTGTTTCAGGTGAGCCAAGCATGGAAGGAGAAGATGGAATCCAGCGAGAAGCCCACGATGTCACTCAGAGTGACTGTACTTCAATGTATCTGCGCGGAGTTGCTGGACCGCAGCAAGAAGGTCATGGAGCAGGACAAGTTCAAGGAAGTGGTCATGAAACAGGGCTGGATATCCACCGAGGGCAACTGGAATTTCCTGAAGTGGAACTCAACTACAGAATCCCTGGAAGTTATGACGGGACAGGGGATCCTCCAGGAGGAGCTCGAGCAGATCGTTCAGACCATCAGCAAGAGCTGCATGCTGCAGGGCGCCCTCTATCGGATGCAAGCCACACGACGATTGGCAGCCGAGCTGACTGGGCATCAGCTCACGTTCGTGGCCGAAGTCGGTCTGCGACAGCCGGGAGCTCACAGCTTACACCAAGCCCTGCTACGGCTGCAGGGAGTGGCAGCACTGCAACTTCTTGGACTCCGAATCCACCAGCCTCGTCTGCAGATTTCCCCTTTGGCGGAATCACTTGGCCAATTCCTCCGATGACCATCCGCAGCCTCGCCCTCAACAACCCACACAATGTTTGCTACATGAACTCTGTCATCTTAGCGTGGCTTTGGATTGCAGCACACACACCAGGATCTCCCCAACACGTTTTTGGACGAGCCGCAGCCGCTTTCGCGCGGATCTTACATGCCACTTCCGCCAACCCGTATGTAGCGGGAATGTTGGCATGGAGACCCATCTTACAAACCTGGGCTGATGTGCAATCACAACATGATGCTCATGAATTTCTCTGCCATGTTCAGGCTTATGCAGATGCCCCAGTCTTCGATGGAGTTTGGGAGGCTCGTCGATATCAAATCCCAACACACTCTTACGATACCATGGATTCAGGCACGATGCAGGCAGGTATCACTATCCCGATTCCCCCTCACGCCAGCTCGCTAAACACGTGTCTTCGTGATTGGGCAATGCAAAGTCACACTCGTGCGCTCATTTTGTTGCCGCAGTGGATTAGCGTGCATTTGCCTAGATATCATCGAACCCGAACCGGCACTCGTAAGAGCAGGGTATGTATACAAATCACTGCTGGAGAAGTCGTGTACGTCCCCATCTTTAGCCGCAAAGGTTCCACGCTTCAATGGATCCCATATCGCCTCATGGCAGGCGTCATCCATTTGGGAGCCAACACACTGAGTGGCCACTATAGGACCTTTCTATGTCACCATGACGCCACTTGGAACTTCTTGGCCACAGATGACAAAAAGCCCGCAGAGCTTTGTGATGACAACTTCCTGCACCACATTCAGCATGATTGTTACCTCTGTTTTCTTCAGAGAGTGCCTGCAGCACCTGGCACCACGTCAGGTCGAACCGATTGAGGTCACCTCATCGGTTAGATGCACCGAGCCGGTATGAGTGACGCAATGTACAGTACATTACTTTCTTTTCTTCATTTCTCCTCCTGTCGATACTACTCTGTATAGCTGGGGAATCCGTAGAAGTAGTTCTGAGACTGCGGGACTCATGAGTCGAGTCTTTGCTTGTTCCTCGTGCCTCTCCGCTTGCGGCTAGCCGCGGGGGAGGTTTTTAACACTCTACTTGCCATCTCGAATGGCCGCATGTACATACATGTGTCAGGTAGAAGTAGCCGCGCTAGGTTCAATCACCATTGAGCTGCGTATGCAAATGCAAAAAAAAATGCCTTTGTCTTGATGCGGCGTCCATTCGGGAGTTTGTGGCTGGACACCTTGACATAGGTAGGTTGAACCCAGACGAATTTACCACCCCGCTTCACTCGCTTCTTCTTGTGAGTGACAGCATCATGAACGACGCCAGGGATCTTCATGCGGTAGGAACGCGCGGAGTCGGAATGGAGCACGACGGATCGGTTTTTGAGCCACTTGTTTGCTAGAGGTTTCCAGTCAATTTTGCGCATAGCCCCTGGGCCTGGGGCTCTGGGCACGGTGATTGCCGGATTGAGCTTTGTCAACACCAGGGTGTGTGGAGATCCTCTTTGAATAAGGCCGCCCCACTGCTCCCACTGCACGTTTTTGCTTGCTGCAGCATCATCTTTTGTGAGTTCGTACTCTTGCAACGTTTTCTTGTTAAAGGTGGCCTCATCGACCTCAACATCTTTCCAACTCTTGGGGTTCCCTCCAAAGCAGATGGACTTTTCGGATTCCTGCACATGACCTTTGCGAAGAAGTGACAAGTTCTTGTTCATGTGCTCAACTGCTTTGTGGTTCATGTGGGTCAAGATGTGAATGTCAGCCAAAGGAACGTTGACGAGTCGAAGTAAGAGTGCGGCAGCTTGCTTCTGTAGGGAGTGGCCTTCTGAACCCATGGTCTTTGTGAAGATCGGGTGCAGCTCCACAGGCGAGATGTAGTGCTGACAATGCTTGCGATTGCATCGATACACGAGATGATCAGAACCGGGACGAGTCATGAGGGAACTGAGTCTTCCTGTGTTGCAATGAGGACATACAGCACCAGTCCAGTCGGGTAGCATCTTGTCCTCCTGTAAGATGCGTATGATGCCCTGGGGAGTAGCAGTCAAGAGCTCGTCCAGGCTTCGCTGCCACTTTACTTGCTCTTTCCGAACATGACTGGGACCCTCTGAATGCCTCTGATAAGGAATCTTGTTCCACTCAGCTTGCTTCTTGCCGGCCGGACGCTTCGCAATCATGCGCTGCACCCCTCGTTTGGGGGCTGGAAATGGGTTCAAGCTCTTCCCCATGTTGTATGGGGCGTCAGGGCTGAGACAGTGGAAACTACGAATCACACCAATAAGGTCTTGAGTTAAAAGCAGACAAAGACATGCTCATGCAACTGGTGCTCTGTGACACGTCGTCCGGAGACATTTGGACGCATTTGTTTTACTGCGAGAGAGACGCGAGGTAACTGCTTCATATCGATTCGATGTTGCTACCTTTAGCAACATACAGACACCACGCCTCCAAAATCCAAAGCAACTCGAAGGTTTTTTTTAGCCCTATATCTTAAACCACACGACACACCAACATACATCACTTTGTGTGTACACATACTCAAAACGCAAAACCTATATGCTGGTTTCCCTTCAGTGATTAATAATAGTGTTATGTAACGAAGCCGACGAGTACTACTGAATGTGTCAAAACCAGTAGTCGGGCTAGCGTTGCGTGTCAGTACTCGGAGTCCACGAGTAGTCGGTATGGCACTCGCTGTGCGTCACTACTTGGAATCCATTGAGTCCACCACGTCCATTTCTGTGCACTCTTCGTCAATGATAGCTTCCAACATGCGCTCAATTTCATCAGGATGCTGACCGACCTGTGGCATGATATCTTCGTCATCAAAGTCATCGCAGGGGACACCTCGTATCTAACTTCACTGCACTTCGATATTAAAAACGAATATATGGCCACAATACTTTTATTTATACTTCTTGACGCACGAATTGCCTGAAAACTCTGGGTTGGGGATGTCAGAGACCGAAGAAGCTTTGATCTTTGGGTTCTTGCTGGAATCCACATGGGCGGACGATGCAGTCGGAAGAGGTCGCTTCTTTGATGGTGTAGGCGAGTCAAGTTCGATGACCTGTGGAGCCGATGCCTTCAAAGCCCGAAATGCTGTTGTGACCTTCTCTTCCTTGATCTTGACGCGAAGTGCTTCAGGCGAAAGGACAGACGCATGAACTGACTGAGGTGGCCTGACACATAAACGAGTATTGTTTTCATATCTATATTATGAAAAACAAGTTTATCTGATAGGCTCACATCTTAAACCCTAAACCCTAAATCCTTCACCTTAAACCCTAAAACCTATTTCATTAGGAACCACAGCCTACGCTCGCCGAACGGACTCGTAGGAGTACGGATAGTGTGACTGCGTGGGATAGTCTCTCCATTCAGGAGTCTGCGAAGCATCTCTTGTGACCAAGCACAGTCTTCGTGATAGCAGTCCGGAAGTTGATGCTGAGAAGGATTGAGCTTGTAGGCTTTGAAGATTGCGTGGTAAGATGGTGCGAGCAAGTCCTTGGGTTGATCTTTCTCCCACTCAATGAATGGCGCAGGAGAAGTGCTGGTGGCCGCAACTCGGTAGTAGATGCCATTGTCAGTGAGTACGATGAGATGGGTTCGGGCCAAGATTGCGGCCATGTCCTCATCATCATCAACACCGCAAAATGATGGGTTGATCAGCTTCAGGAATGTCTCGTGTGGAATTTCCCAGATTTTCCGGCTGTTCATGGCGGCGAATGCTTCCTCATCGACTCTGCGATCATAAGGATTGTTGCAAGCATGCCGACCAGCACCTTGCTCAAATTGCGCGGAAGAATATCGTGCCCATACCGTCGCATCCTCTTCCTTATGTAAATAGAAACTCTTATACATGTATTTAGAAAAAATATGGGTAACACCACCTACAAGTACTAAACACCACCCAGAAGTACTAAACGACACGCAATGAAAATTTATTTAATCTCGAAACAAAGACACAGAGGGGTTGAGGAAGGCTTTCAGGAAAGAGGCATCCATTTTCTGGAGCATGCCGTCGTCGAACACACCCGGCTTGAACCTTGTGAGTGGTTCAGCCTTGAAGAAATCCAAATGTTTAGCAGTCACAATCGAGGGCACGAGGTCCTTGCGATCTGCGACATCGATTTCGTACTTCGACTGCATGAAGAGGATTGTTTTCGAGCCTAAGGATTTTCCAGTCCGAGTTCGGCCGATCCATGTAATTGAGTGCTGGCGCATGGTGGGAAGCATCTTCGTGAGGATGATGTCAAAGAACCACGGTGTGAACGACTTCAGTGTAAAGGGCCAGTATTCCAGCGACTTCGCATTCTGCCTGCCGCGCATGTGATTGTGCAGTGCTTCCTTGACCTTCCCCTCTGGCCAACCCTCGATCTTGCTCCCAGGCATGTTGATGTGTTCATCAGTCCACTCCATGAATTGGTTGCGATTATTGGCCTTTGGGCCAAAGTCCCTGATGAACTTGTAGCCTTCTTCTCTGGCCTGTTGGTCCACAGTGATTTTTTTCTCGTACTTGGGCTTGAGTACCCAAAATCTAAGCTGTTTACCGCCCATTTTGTCCATCATGAAGTTCAGTCCCATGAGAGCAACTCTTGTATGATGTCCCCATTCGAATCTCAAAGAAGTGCCGTGACACATAGCGACACAGTCCGCTGCGGTGAGTTTGTTGCGATGCAAGTACACATGCTTGAAGATGTGGAAATAGGAGCCGTTTGGATCTCCACCTGCCGGTGGCTCACTCGACTGAATGATGATTTGCATGGTGTAGGGCACGGAGGGTTCCTTCTTCAGATTGAAAGGCTCAGGCAACTGGGCAAACTTGCTCTCGCAGCAAATCTTGTAGAGGTTATCGAAAAGGGCACTTGTGATCTCGATGGGGTGGCATAAGAGGGCATCGGCGAACTGCTCAATTTTGTGTCCCACACTAGATTCTAGGTGCCGCACAGGAAGATCGCCCACATCAACTTCTCCTACCGCCCTATCTGACCGGAAAGGTCGTCTTTCCGGCCCTTGCAGTTTCATGCCATTGACTTGGCCGCAAGCCTCATCAAAGGTTAACGGCCCGTCTTGAGCTTCAGCTTCGGCTGAGCGAAAGGACGCCATTGGCAAGGAGAGATGCGAGTGTGATGGAGCGACAACGAGTATGGTGACTGCGAGCCGCGAAAAAATGTGCAAAGACACGACGTTCCGCATATCCGCAACTCTCCGTTTACGCAGCACGCACACCAAAACCAAAAAAACCAAAAAAACCAAAACCAAAAAAACCAAAAAAACCAAAACCAAAAAAACCAAAAAAACCAATTTTCCGGGACTCTTGGAGAAGCCTGGTAGGAATTCCTGAGAGTCCCGGAAAATTGTTTTTTTTTGGTTTTGTTTTTTTTGTTTTTTTTGGTTTTGTTTTTTTTTTGGTTTTTTTTTGGTTTTGTTTTTTTTTGTTTTTTGCCTTCTATTAGTTTGATTTAGTAGCCTGCATTGCCTTTTTTGCTTGTTTTGCCTTTTTTGCCTTTTTTGCCTTTTTTGCCTTTTTGCCTTTTTTTGCCTTTTGTTGCATTTTTTTTGCCTTTTTTGTGCCTTTTTTGTACCTAAACCCTAACGATGCATACCAAGTGGGCTTGTAGTGCAGCTGGGTGACCTGAGACAAGGCAAGAAAAAGGTAGGTCACTGGGGGGGGGGGTACCATATATATATATATATATATATATATACATGTATATATATATATACATATCTAAAGTCTACATATGCTAACATAAATTGTTTTTCTTCGAACATCCCGCTTCGAACTTCGCAAAGGCAGTGCTTCACCTCTGCGCCTTCGTGGTGATGAGGTCACGGCTTCGTAAGCAAGCAGCAGTGGTTGCCGGATGTGCTTCGCTGCGCCACCTGACTGCGTGGGTACCCGTGTTCAGACACCCACTCCGGACGCCTCGTTCGGTGAGCCTCCGCAGACACAGTGTTTCCACGAAGTCTTCGGGCACTTTCGTGAGAGGATGTCGTACTCCATTGTCAAAACCGCCTTACGAAGCGACAGCTCCTGATGTACTGAGGGCAGCGACGCCGCACAGCACCGAAGTGCGAACGCTCCCTGCAGATCTGTGGCGCTAATCTGGGCCGGGATGTCATGAGTCAACCGGGGCTTCAATCCATGGAGACCGCGGCGCGAGTTTTCGCCATTGCCGGCCTCGGTTGTTTCTTTTGCTCCTGTGCCCGCTTCTGGAGCTAGACGGAGCTGCCCGGCATGGCGCCATGGCAGCCATTGCATGCCAGGCGAGCACCAATAAAGAAGCGAAGCTTCCCGAAATGGCCCTCGCCCCCAAGAGGCGTGCCGATATCCTGCGGCGGCTGCGGCGGCGGCATCCTACGCCGGCACATGTGTCTGGGTGTGCTTGGTGCGCACAGTGTGCCCTGCTGTCGCTTCCAGGCTTGGATATGCCTTGGAGCCCCTGCCTTGCGAAGGGGAGCCTGTGCAGGCTGTGCGAACAGCTGGGGAGCGCTTCGCGGCCGGAGAAGAAATGCTGTGCCGTGGGCCACAAGCACAGCTGCAGCACAGCGACACAGTTGAAGCACAGGTAGCTCACTGACAGAAACACCGCTGGTGCATATTCATCCTTGGTGGCGCTCACCTGGATGCACCTGACTCAAAGGCGCTTGCAGCATTTCGCATGTGTGCTCCGTCTTCCGCGCTTCTGGCTGGTTTGACTCAGCTTCCGCAACTCCCCGCTTGCCTCCCCATCAGCACATATCAGCATCACACCTCGTAGAATGGACCAAAGTTGCCAGCTGTAACGACAGCTCCGAGCCTATGGCTCGGGCTGACAGAGCTAGTTGGCCCTTTTCTCAGTGCCACAAGGTACATCAAGTTGAAAGATGAACTCGCCGGTTTCAGTGGACTCGCCGAGATGAGAAGTGCAGAGAAGTTGGCTCAATCTGCGAGAGTCTTCTTGGGGAGCGAAGAACTGGCCCTAAACCCTACGCTCTGGAGCCCTAAACCAGAAAGTGCCCAAACTTTCCGGGTTTAACTGGGCACCATTTGGTGCCGACTTATGTCTGCTAGAAAGCGATGCCTCAAGCCCAGGCGCCTTGAATTGAAGCAATTTGGGGTGGGCTCTACGTTGACATGGCCTTATTGGGTTGAAGGACCAGGGTTTTGTGTAGTGTTGCTAAGGCAGAAGCAGACAAGCCTTACATAGACTTTCGTGGCAGCGTGCAGGTTTCCTTGAGGGTTGGCCGTCAGCTGTCGTGGGGTTCGATGGATTTCTGCCCGGACCTCGTGTGAGGCGACCCTGATGAGACCTACATCGGGTTCAGGGTTTATAAAAGCTACGTCGTAGGAAACCGTGCCGTCAGCATTCAGCGGAAAATTTTCACGCCTCGGCACAACTGTAAAACCTGAGCCCAAACCTGTAAACGAACCCTGACCCCCAGGCGGGACCTGGGCATGTAGGGGAGTTGTAGTGAAGACCCCACGCAGTTCCACCCAGCTCTACATCCCACCAAACGCTGGGCCCAGAGCCCGAAAGCCTGCAAAACCCTGCTCTGGGACTGAGTCCTCTCGAAAGCCTCAGCCACGTTAAAGCCCTCCTAAAGCAAAATCAGGGACCCCTAATATAGTCCCGAAATAGTAGGATTCCCTCCTAATAAGAACCCCAAAAAGGCACCCGCCCCAATTTCGGAAGCCCCCCAATTCACCAAGCATCCTCATTTATCCCTAGACTCCTAGAGGGCGGCGAGCTGATGGGCGACACGGCGACTCGGACACTGGTCCCCAAGGAAAAGGCCCGGAGGAAGAAACTTGTGCAAGCCTTAGTGCTTGAACTGAAGTCTGACTTCGACTTGAGTTCTGGGTTGGGTCGTGTTTAAGTTCAGTGGTTTTAGGGAGCAAGGTTGCTGTTCAAGGTGTTGCCCTTGTTTGATTTTATAGGGGTTGTAGTTGCATCCTGATGGCTGAATCAACATATTTTATCTGTAGTCGAGTGGGTTCTGGGGGGCTTCAGATGTTGAAATGTGTTTTTACACCTTTAATTTAATCTCTCAGCCAGGAGCCTTCAGTGCTTCAGAGGCTGGCGAGCCACGGGGCCCCAAGTGCCTCCCCCCCCCCCACCTGTGGTATTCATGTGTTGCAAGGTGCTGAAGAAAGAGCCCAAAGCAAGCCCTGCTGATGAAGAACAGGACCTGGGTGTTTTCCCGAAGCTCTGTGACCTAGACATATTCCTGGCGGTTGTGTATGCTGTCATGGGAAAACTCATTGCGGCCGCGTTCCGCGACTGCAGGCCGAGCACGCCCGAGTCGCCCGAGTACGCCCGAGTACGCCCGAGTACGCCCGAGTACGCCCGAGTACATACCCGGTCATACCCGGGCATACCGTCCCGTGGTTTTCCGCAGTCGCGGTTTCCCGTCACAGTGGGAAAACTGACAAAAGCCTCGAAAACCTTGACTTGTAATCCCGGGAAAACTTCGAATAGTTTTGCTGTCCGGTGAGGACGACGGCGGAAGTCGGCCTGCCCCTTCCAAGGCAGAGCTGAGAAAGGAGCTTCCTTGAGAAGGGACAAATGAAAGGTTACGCATGGGGGGTTGGTATAAGCACTTGAGCAAGGCCGTGTGTTCAAGCTGCTTTCGTTCATTGTTTCATCATGTGGAAGTCTGCGTTCTGAAGGAGCTCGCGAAGTCCGTGGCTCATGGGGCCCACGACCAAGTGAAGCGGCTCCTTGAGCAAAGAGCCAGTGTAGATGGTGACCTCGGCCTGGCAGGGGCAGTGAGAAGCAACTTCTTTGCTGTGGCGGGGCTTCTTTTGGATGCGCGGGCCGATGCCAACATTCCAGACGACGAGGGAGTATCGGCCTTGGTAAGGGCTGCAACTCGGTGTCGCCCCGAAGGTGCTGAGATGGTAAAGCAACTCCTGACTTGCGGCGCCCTGCTGGAGCCCAACGCAGAATCTGAGCCGACAAAGGAGACAAGCACGGGCTCCTTTGTGACGGATCGCGCAAGTTTCAAGGTGGCGGATCTCCTGGTGTACCTGCTTCGTGGCGAGGGGAGCGCCTTTACAAACATCGTGGAGGTCTTGCTGGAAGAGGTTGGGGGGCATGCTCTTCTCGAGCTTGAAAAAACTGCCGTCGTCTTGGTCGTCGCAGTCGCAGGCGCAGACGCAGGCGCAGTCGCAGTCGCAGTCGCAGCAGTGTCATAGCCGGACTCAGGAGCAGACATAAAGTGCATGGCTGCATGGGATCAGATGCACACACGGGCCCAGAACAAACGCAGGTCTGGACGAGAGGCCCATGAGCACAGACACGCAGCAACACGAAGCCATATTTTTCCAAAAGGCTGCTATTTGTCCGTTAGCGGTGGTGCTCTTGTGTGCACTAGGGCATTTTTGAGTGATGATTAACAACGCAAGGCGTTGGACATGTAAACGTACAAAGATTCGATTTTTTTACCGAGTCGCAGAGATATGGCCGGGAGGTCGAGAAGTACCGGTCGGAGAGGTTGCGGGAGCACATGCGCACAATCCTGGGCTGCTACGATGACGAGAAAAAGCGTGTGCTGGGGCTTCCTTGGAAAGTCCTTTAATGTAGGAGCTTAAGTAGTAATTACCATTTTTGTCCTTATGTTTGTAGTGCCTATATAAACATAAGGTACGATGCCCCCGAAAACTCCCTTCTAATAATGTAGGCCCCCGCATGATACCAGTGTACGAGCCGTGGCCTAGCATTCTACAAGAGAGGTTTCGTTGCTGTCCACAGGTGTTTTGGCGCCTAGAACGGTTAGGCTTGCAAGAATGATGTTTTTGAGCAACTCAGGCGAAGAAATTTCTGGATGACAAGAAGTACCCGAATCTGAAACCCGAGGATGTCGACTTGTTCAACCTGAACTTTCAGAACCTGCTCTATGCCCCCGAGGTACAAACCTCCTTGCGAAGGCTTCGAATATCCGCACCCGTCGCGTGCAAATCGGCGGTGCTGAAGGCTGTGGCGGAAACCGCCAATGAGGGGACCTTGGCCACCGATACCGTAGAGGCCCCTTGACAAAAGTAACGTACCTGTTAAAGTCGCGCAACAGTTGTCCCTGCTGTCTTACCCTTCTGCCTCACAGCAGTCTAAGCCTCAACCCTAAGTTCCCCAAAGCCTGAATCGTAAACCTTACGCTGGAGGCTCTGGTTTCTGCGGCCTGGCTGCAACTGCGTGCGTTCACTGCGATCGATGTGGGACTGGATGCAGTGGCCTTGGCCTGCCTATGTTGCCCGGACTCCGAGTATGTTTTGGAGGTTTTGGGTCTCTCGGCTCTCGGGACTTTCGGGGCTTGACGGGCTTCAGGGCTTTTCAAGGTTCCGTGCTTGGGTGAGTCGGTCTTGTCAAAAGTTCGCAACAAATGGCAAAGACAGTTCTTTTGGTAACTAGGTGGGCTGTTGAGCCAGAAATGGACAGGTGCAAAAAGGTCAAAACGAATCGCTGTAGCAGTAGTGGCAGTTCGACGACGGCTACTGCTACGACTACTGCAACAACCATTACTACTCCCTCGTCCTACTGCAACAACAATAGTAATTCTTTCTCGTACTCTCACCCGTACTCTTCTGACAACTACTAGCACTCTCATGGTCCCTAGGTTGGGTAACCTACGCCTGCCGGTCTGAAGAACTGGATGCTCAGCCTGTGCCCCAGCAGAACTTCTTAGGTTCCCCCCGGACCCGCAAGCAGACGCTTGTTCGTCAAGCCCTAAATTTCACGGGGTTTTGCGGGGGCTTAGGGCCTAACCCCTAAACCGTACCTTCACACCCTAGAATAATGAGATTTTTTGAGATCCCCGCACTCGCCATGATGGGTTCGGTTTTGTTATTTGCAACAGTACCAACTTGAGTTATTCCTCCAAGCTCTGTGGCGCAGTCAAGTTCTTCTCTCAGACACTAAACCCTTGCAGCTTCAATTACTTGCTTGCGGGCTGTCGCTTCTACATCTCTTTCCTTGTGCTTGCGATCCGCGCACAAGAGCTTCAAGCTGCCGGGCTTTCTCCGCGGTTGAATGAGCGCCTGCTAAAGACATTCCTCTCAAGGGCTTCCTTGTTCGGGATGCTCGGCATCCTTGCCTCCATCGCCACCTGTAAGGAGACAGAGAGCCGCGAGTGAAGCCTTCACGCCCTAAACCCGAAACCCGAAACCCGAAACGTTAAACGCTAAAGTTGAAGGCCCCTTCGCCCTAGGCTCGATGACTGCCTTGCGCCATTCGTCGTCGAGCCCCGCTTGCTCGAAGCGACAAAATCTCCAAAGTCTCTACAAAGGCTTGAAGCCCGTAACACCTCAAGAACCCTTTTCCCAAAGATAGAACAACAAAAAGCCTGAACACTAGACTACTGTACCCAAAGAGCCCAATGCCCCTTAAATTCAGGAGGTTACTTTAAATCATATTCAGGATCCTTATATGATTTAAGGCATGGTCCTTAATTAAGGGGTGTAAAGGGCTCTCTGGGTACCCCCGAACTAAATCCAAGGCCAGCTCTCTGGGCCCTGGCGATGATTCAGGGCAAGGAGGCTGTGGAGTCTGGGGCTTTTAGGGGCCATCTGATGCGGGAAATTTTGGGTTGCATGTTTTTTTTTTTGAAGTTTTTTTTTGCATGTTTCCCTCCTTTGTTGCGGGGACCATTAGGGGGCTTGGGGGATCTCAGAAAAAACTCTCAGGGAGGGTTTATAGGGTGTAGGCTGTTGGGGTTTGGGGTGTTTAAGGTTTACCTAAGATGTGCTAGCCTGAATGGCATAGTTCCGATTTCTGGTATTCCAGGGTACTGTCACCTGTAGCTGTACTTCTATTCTTAAATGAGTGCTGAGCCTAGAAGTTTTTCTACTTGGGTCGCTTCTGGGTCTTGAGTAGCCTTGGACCCCAGGATTAGTGTGCTGCATCTTGCGTTCCCCCTTCCCATACCTTCAAAAACCACCCTTTTAAGTAAAGGGCAGTCCATTATTTAAATGCTCGCATTGTAAAGATGATGAAGTTCTTGAACCACACGAAATGAAGCCCAAGACCCAACTTCCCGAACTCTAAGCCAAGAGACCCAGGAATGGTCCGCTCAAGTTGGCCTGTTCCTGTGGGGGCACTTGCCTTGCAGACCTACGCTGCCTGCGGTTGGCCGCCTAAACTTCAAAAGCGAAGATGCACAGCAGGAAAAGCCTCCTTGCTTGCAGGATGCCAAGTCTATGGTGCTAAATGATCTGAGTGATGGGGCCGCTGCTTCAGCTCACCCGGCTCCGAGTCTGGAAACTTTCGCTGATCTGTTGTTTTTGGTTTTTGGCTTCGCCGCCATTGTTCGCCAGATGGAGTTCTGCAACGACTTGGACCAGTATTGGTTGCCCTGGTTTTGTTCCATGTATTGGCTCCGCTTTGCGTACAGCTTGCGCGGGGAACGGTGGCTGGGGCCGTATCTTCTTCCCATTCTCTCCGCCGTTCGCGACACTGGGGCTTTCTTCTTCGTCACCTTGCTGTGTGTGGCCTCCGCGACCCATGCTTACATCATCCTTAACCCCCGAGGGGGGGACACCTTCCCACTGTATTCGGCCTTTACCCATACCATCCGCTTGGCCATGTTCGGAGACTTTGACCTCTTTGAATACCAGGGCCAGGACTATCTACGTGAGGGTTGTTCTACCTGCAAAAAGACCGCTGTTTGGTCAGTATTCTTCGCATGCTCCCGAAACGGTAGGCCCAAAAACCCAAGAGCCTAACCCTAAACCCCCCCAAGCCGCTGACTCCAAAACACAACCTCTAGGACACCACCTACGTGCTCAACGCCACGACCGGCGTCTCGGAGCCGAACGACCCGCGGCCTGAGGACCTCGGGGACACATGGCAGATGACCTACATCTATCTGCAGCTCTTGTTCTTCTGCACTGGGGTGGGTGTGGATGTACCTGTGACACCGAACTTACTGGGAATTTGTACAGATCAGACTCATTGCTCTTTGAAGGGTGGCTACAATTAATTTGCGGGTAAAGAGGATTTGTAACTCGATTCACTTGTATTTGAATAGGCATTGCCTGCTAAATAGCAGGTACTGCCTATGAACTCGTGAAAAATAGAGTCGCAAGGTACTTCTGATGAACCTTTTGATCGGTATCCTCAGCAACAACTATGACGAGCATTTGAAGCGAGCACAGGTGCTCTTCGTGCAGGCCTGGCCCCTAAGCCCTTTAAACCCTGCAACCTCGACAATTTAAAAGCCCTCGACAAACCCCCAAGAGAATCTCCCTAAGACCCTCTCTTTGTGCAGGCCCGGGCACGTATGCTGCTTGAGCACCAGCGCCGGCCTTGGATGAGGCTGGCGAAGATGATCCAGGGTCCAGGTGCGGCGGGGGGCACAAGTTCTTCGAAGTTCTGTCCCGGTTTGGGTTTAGGGGATGGTGTTCGAAATTCCGTTATTGTATACTTTGCATCTAGCGTGCCCGAAGATTCAGAGTCTTCATCAGGTCATGGGAAGTCCTCCTCCGAGCTGAAAATGTCGAGATGCAACAGTTTTTGCAGCTGGCTGGGGATCACAGCGTTGCGACCCCTTCAACCAGTGCTGGCACCCCCTCAAGACCGGGCGTTTGTCCTTCGCAAGGAGGACGTCTTCAATCGCGTAATTGCACGTCTGGTACTGGAGCCTGTTTCGCGATCACACTTCTTCGCCTTCGTGATTTCTTTGATGCTCAGACAGTCAGGGGTACCCCTTTATTCCTTTTCGTGTTCTTGGTCCCTTGCGAAACGCTCCACACCACAAATCAAGCTTGATGTGCGAGCTCTGACAAAGTACATAACACCCTAAACTCTAAACATCCCAAAACCAATAGCCTCTAGAACCGTGAAATCCCAACAGCCCTAAGATTCTGGGGCTCCCCCAGAGACGTTGAGACGCACTACACAAGCCCAAAGACTTTTCAAGCCCTAACAGCTCTAAGAATATCGAAAGACCCAAAAGCCCAAAAGAAAGCTTCGCAAAAAGTCCTGCAGGCACTAAAACAACCCCAGCAAGTCTAACAAAAACCTAACAACCCTGAGCAGCCCAAAGAGAAAGCCGCTCTGAAAAGCTCCCTAAGAAGCTCCCTGAAAAGCTCCCTTAGACTTAACCCCCCCCCCCTCCCCCCTGAGGATGTCCCCGGTGCTCTTGGTCCTGTCCCTCGCAAGCCTGGTGACGTTTCTGGCCGTGGCCTTGGTTCTTCGCATCCTGGGCTTCCAGGTCCAAGGCCGGTCGACAGGGTCCGGTAGTAAGAGGGCTTAGGGTTGGGGGTTTAGGGTTTAGGGTAGATGATTAGGGTCGGGGGTTTAGGGTTTAGGGTTGAGGGTTTAGGGTTTAGGGCTAGGGTTTAGGGCTTAGGGTTTAGGGATTTGGGTAGAGAGTTCTTTGGGCCTCGGGTTTTTGGGTTTCAGGGCTCAGGGTTGGGGTACGGATCATATGCTGCTTGTACGATGACGACGATTGAATATCTACATCTACATATATTTTACGACTGCCATTATCAGCACCAGTCCCACCACAACGACGACTACCACTACTGCTTCTGCTATTGCTACTAGTGGGGCAAGAGCTAGTAATTCGTAAGTTTTTGGACAGCTGCTATTTGTATTCATACCTACTCGTCTATGCTTTCATTTTTTTTGACAGGTTCTTGCGGACGCCACCACTACTCCCACTCAGCACCACTGATTCACGTTTAATTATCTCCTGCTCGACTACCTATCCGGCTTGTTGTAATCTCTTGGCGTTCATATTCAGGTCTTAGAAGCTGTTTCTCTTCTTCTAAACTACTTATGGAGGCTTGCACTACACGATCAACCTCACAGTCTTCGGCCTCTTCGGAGACCGCCCTGCGTCCGAGTGCCAGATTATGGCTCTGGTGCATCAAGACACGGAAGAGCAAGATCTCCAGGAGACAGGGGATCTCAGGTCAGTTTTTGTAGCAGCAATTCTTCAAAGTGGTTTGCTTAAAAGTGGTAATTCAGACAGTTGCTACAAATGATGAGTGTGCGATTTTTGTGCTCCATAGGTCGACCGTGAAGCTTGTGGTGTGGGGTTCAGGGGATTTCGGGCACGCGTCCGTCGACTCAGGGCGTTCATTTGGCGCGATCTGTTTAATGTGTTGTTTCTCGCGGTGTGCCCCATGGTCTAGGAGCAGGTAAAGAACCTGGACACAGCGCTGAAAGAGCATCACCGAGAGCAGCAGGACGTTTCCCTTCAAAAGCCCTAAGGGCTCTGCGCGCATTCTGCCAGTTCCCTATGAAGCCCGTGTGTTGTGAAGGTCGGTTAATTCGTCTTTGTCATAGCTATGGCAGCTGGCAAGTCCTCCGAATTAAACGGTGCTAGATCTTGGGGTTTCGGCTTGTCCATACAGGAATCCACAAACGGCTGAACTCCGGAAAAAGTCCAGTGCTCTGAAAGGACGGACGGAAGAAGTTGGAGCAAATCATGCAGGAGCCGCGGCCACAGCACGTCCAACACACCATTTCAGCCCCATGCTCCGGCAAAACACATGGTCCCTTCAGACCCTAGACCCCCAATGACCCTAAACCCCAAGTCCTAAGCCCCTGCGCTTTAATCGCATGCCCGGCAGTATTGCAGGTCCTAGTTCCTGAGCCCATTTAAACCCCAGCCCAAATCTTGTCAAAGTTACGGCGTTTCCCCATTTGAAAAGATCGGACCTTTTTCAAGATATGGTTATTCTAACGTACTCCGTTTTTGGGTACCCCATCTCGTATGGCATATGCTATAGCGTGCCCAAAACTATGTATCGGGGACCTAGCTAGGACCCGGCCAGTAAGTTTTGAGCAAGACCTATGCTTGCAGGACCAAGTGGGGAAGGCGAATGGCGGGCTGCAAAAGCAGCTTAAAGATCAGACGGACCTTTGCCTGGATTCACCGTACATCTCCATGCCTTGAACCAAGCACCCCTGAACTCGGAAACATGGGCCTTAGAAGGACAGGCTGACGGAGCTGGAGAACATGATGAAGGAGCAGCAGTTGCGGCAAGCTGCGAATCAGGACCCACATTGCTCCCCCCAATATCCAGCAGATGGAAGTCCTCGTCGGCTTAGGGCCCTCTAGACCCTAAACCCCAAAATCCTGAAGCACCCTACAGTCCAGCCCTTCAAGGTTGGAAATTTCCTTTGCGCTTGTTGGGCCGCGTCCACGGTTCAGTTTCAAAGGGGGGTGTTGAGGGGCTTCGGATTTTTGGGTTTTGGATCTAGGGTTTCAGTTCGGGCCTGGAGGCCGTCCTTAGGGTTTATGGCGTTGTTTGGCTTTGTGTTAGGGTTCTACAGTTTTCCAGGGGGTGCGCAGAGCAGGAACAGATGAGGAGCCTGGATGAGAAGCTAAGCCGACTGCTGCGACTCCTCCACGATGGCTGCCCGGCTTCTGAACCTGGCAACCCTTTGGATTCTTTGGGGTTTAGGGTTTAGGGTTTATGGAAAATCCAACCAGTTTAAAGGGCACCCCTAAAGCATGCCGAAGCTCGAACCCTCGAAGCACCAGGGCGTTCCAGGAAGTAGAGTCGTCTAAGGGCTCGTAAACGCATCTCCAGTTGTAGTTCAATCAGGGTTCAGGGTTTGGGACTTAGGGTTGAGTAAGAGGATACTGAGTGGTGCAAACCAAGGCTGACCATCGCACCCCGACTTTCGAAGCCCCAAACCTTGTTGCAAGCTCTGAGCGAGGGTTTAGGGCTTTTAGGGTTTGTTGCTTTTAGGATTTAGGGGTTTTGGGGTTTAGTGTTTTTAGGGTTTAGAGTTTTTAGGGTTTATGGCTTATGGGACGAACGGCACCAAGCCAAACCCCGAGCCAAGCCAAGCCAAGCCGCACCTAAGAGAAAAAGACCCGGAAGCCGAAGCCATTCATAGACACCCAGATCTGCCAAACCCCCTGATTAAGGAATAATCCCCAATTCATAACTATTCTAAATTAGGGTATATTCCTTAATTGAGGGTTTGGGACTATCGGCACGAAACCCAGGAACCTAGACTCCACACCTCGGACGAAGCCCGAATCGAAAAGTTCTAAGATGAGCCCTAAACCCTGTTAAACCCTAAGCCCTAAACCCTAATCCCGAAACCCTAATCCCCCAACCCTCTTCTCCGAGAGGTGCCGCCTAACCTGGAGTTTCGGCTGGGCCGCGTGCGCTGCGGGCGGGTCTGAGGCGAGCGGCCCAGAAGTTCGCATGGTTTTGGCCAACCCTAAAGCCACCAACCCCAAAGACCCTATAAAACCCCAAGGCCCTGAAACCCTTAAACCCCAAACCCCCTGAACTCCTAAGCTTCGGGGCTGTATTTGGGGTTTAGTCCGGGTCTAGCGTGTGTTTCCTACATCTTGGAAGGCGTTAACCCAGACTTAACATCTAGGCCTTCGGGCATATCGGTTTCGGTTCTTTTGAGCTGTGCATGTACGAGGGTGCAGGGTTTCGAGTTTCGAGGTTTTTGTGGGTGACTAGCCGAGGGCCTGCAACACCATGGCCATCATGTAAGCTGCAGTCGTATCCCTGAGTATACAATCATTGAGCACATAAAAGTCCTGGGTATTATCGGTTAAGTGAAGCCGTAGTTCAGTGAACACCATGAAGGCCCCAGTTCTGCAAGCGAAGCACAAAACCCTACACTGCAACTCTACACTGCAACTCTGAAGCTTTAAGCCAAGCAACCTTACAGCCCCCAAAACCCACTGATCCAAAACGAACGCAGCCATCGGGCGCATTGTCGCATCAGTGCCAAAGGCAACCGTGATGGATGTGTACAACTCCATGGCTACAATTGTGGATGGGTCCATTCCCAACAACATGTTCTCCAAGGTGAATCCTCTTGATGCAGCTGCCGCTGCAAAGGGCTTCTACACCTTCAAGGATGTGGTGGCAGCGTCGCAGAGGTGATGAGAGTTTTTGGGCGCTATGGCGTCGAATGGTCGGACCCCTTTAGGGCCATATTTCAAAGTAATTGTTCCAAATTACTTTTTTAATTGTACAGAAGAAAATTGGAGTCGTTGGCGATTGACGACAAAGTTGTGCCTTGCAGCAGTGATAACTGGGCTTGAGATTGGCAGGTGCGGCATTCAGAGCTTATTCTTGCTTTAGTAGCATTGTTCGAGGAAGTGCTTCTTTGCCGGAGTTTTTGGGCTCCACCTGGCTGTTGCACGCAGCAAAGTACTCCGTCCTTTCCTTGGAGTCATGGCACGCTCATCGTGGAAAGTCTTGAGCGTGGCTGCTGCGCTGGTCGCTTTGTACAACTTTTGCAACAGCTTGAGTTTTGTGCCCGGGCCCTTGAGAAAGCAGCTGCCGGTGGCCGCTGCGTCTGCAGCCGGCATGATGATGGCTCCAGCTGCTTTCGCTGACGAGATTGGTGACGCCGCGAAGAAGCTTGGTGATGCTTCCTATGACTTCGCGAAGGAAGTGGACTGGAACAACGGCATCTTCTTGCAAGCTCCTGGCAAGTTCCAACCTCTCCAAGCCCTGAAGGCGATTGACAAGATGATTGATATGGGAGCAGCCGCCGACCCCAAGCTCTTGAAGGCAGCGGCGGAGGCCCATCACAAGGCCATCGGAAGCATCTCGGGCCCCAACGGTGTGACTTCTCGAGCTGATTGGGATGCGGTGAACGCAGCTCTGGGCCGCGTAGTGGCGTCTGTCCCCAAGGCAAAGGTCATGGACGTCTACAATGCGGTGAAAGACATCACTGACCCTGCCGTGCCCCCCTACATGAAGTCTTTGGTCAATGGTGCAGATGCCGAGAAGGCATACAAGGGCTTCTTGGAGTTCAAGGATGTGGTGGAAAAGAGCATTGGAGTTGATTCAGATTTATGTTTGACTTTCTCATACTTTCTCAGCATGCCCATGTCGTTCTGCATCTGCATCGCTTCTAAGCTGAATTCCTCAAACAAATCCAAGGAACCAAGTGTCCGCGGTTGGTGCTCCTGCCACTGTGCCCACTGGTGACAAGATTGGTGCGGCAGCGAAAGCCCTCTCGGATGCATCGTACCCTTTCTTGAAAGAGGTGCAGGATTGCAAAGTCTTTGCTAGAGAGCAATGAGAAGCTTCATGTAGTCCCCAATGCCATGTCCAGTTCCGAAAGGCTTGAGATGGGTTTCCTTTGACCGAGCATGCTGGTTTGTTTGTGTGCGAACCATGCGAACCCTCAGGTGGACTGGCTGTCCGATGTTTACCTGAAGCCGCTGCCAGGCACCACCGCCCCGAAGGTGATGACCGCCATTGACAAGATGATCGTCATGGGCAGCCAGATGGACGGAAACCTGTTGAAGGCTGCCGCCGAGGCGCACCACAAGGCCATTGGCAGCGTCGACGCCAAGGGAGTGACGTCTGCTGCGGATTACGAGGCAGTGAACGCAGCTATCGGGCGCATTGTCGCATCAGTGCCAAAGGCAACCGTGATGGATGTGTACAACTCCATGGCTACAATTGTGGATGGGTCCATTCCCAACAACATGTTCTCCAAGGTGAATCCTCTTGATGCAGCTGCCGCTGCAAAGGGCTTCTACACCTTCAAGGATGTGGTGGCAGCGTCGCAGAGGTGATGAGCGTTTTTGGGCGCTATGGCGTCGAATGGTCGGACCCCTTTAGGGCCATATTTCAAAGTAATTGTTCCAAATTACTTTTTTAATTGTACAGAAGAGAAGTGGAGTCGTTGGCGATTGACGACAAAGTTGTGCCTTGAAGCAGTGTTATATGGGCTTGAGATTGGCAGGCGCGGCATTCAGAGCTTATTCTTGCTTTAGTAGCATTGTTCGAGGAAGTGCTTCTTTGCCGGAGTTTTTGGGCTCCACCTGGCTGTTGCACGCAGCAAAGTACTCCGTCCTTCCCTTGGAGTCATGGCACGCTCATCGTGGAAAGTCTTGAGCGTGGCTGCTGCGCTGGTCGCATTGTACAACTTTTGCAACAGCTTGAGTTTTGTGCCCGGGCCCTTGAGAAAGCAGCTGCCGGTGGCCGCTGCGTCTGCAGCCGGCATGATGATGGCTCCAGCTGCTTTCGCTGACGAGATTGGTGACGCCGCGAAGAAGCTTGGTGATGCTTCCTATGACTTCGCGAAGGAAGTGGACTGGAACAACGGCATCTTCTTGCAAGCTCCTGGCAAGTTCCAACCTCTTCAAGCCCTGAAGGCGATTGACAAGATGATTGATAGCTCTTGAAGGCAGCGGCGGAGGCCCATCACAAGGCCATCGGAAGCATCTCGGGCCCCAACGGTGTGACTTCTCGAGCGGATTGGGATGCGGTGAACGCAGCTCTGGGCCGCGTTGTGGCGTCTGTCCCCAAGGCAAAGGTCATGGACGTCTACAATGCGGTGAAGGACATCACTGACCCCGCCGTGCCCCCCTACATGAAGTCTTTGGTCAATGGTGCAGATGCCGAGAAGGCATACAAGGGCTTCTTGGAGTTCAAGGATGTGGTGGAAAAGAGCATTGGAGTTGATTCAGATTTATGTTTGACTTTCTCATACTTTCTCAGCATTCCCATGTCGTTCTGCATCTGCATCGCTTCTAAGCTGAATTCCTCAAACAAATCCAAGGAACCAAGTGTCTGCGGTTGGTGCTCCTGCCACTGTGCCCACTGGTGACAAGATTGGTGCGGCAGCGAAAGCCCTCTCGGATGCATCGTACCCTTTCTTGAAAGAGGTGCAGGATTGCAAAGAAGTCTTTGCTGGAGAACCAATGAGAAGCTTCATGTAGTCCCCAATGCCATATCCAGTTCCGAAAGGCTTGAGATGGGTTTCCTTTGACCGAGCATGCTGGTTTGTTTGTGTGCGAACTATGCGAACCCTCAGGTGGACTGGCTGTCCGATGTTTACCTGAAGCCGCTGCCAGGCACCACCGCCCCGAAGGTGATGACCGCCATTGACAAGATGATCGTCATGGGCAGCCAGATGGACGGAAACCTGTTGAAGGCTGCCGCCGAAGCGCACCACAAGGCCATTGGCAGCGTCGATGCTAAGGGAGTGACGTCTGCTGCGGATTACGAAGCAGTGAACGCAGCAATCGGGCGCATTGTCGCATCAGTGCCAAAGGCAACCGTGATGGATGTGTACAACTCCATGGCCACAATTGTGGATGGATCCATTCCCAACAACATGTTCTCCAAGGTGAATCCTCTTGATGCAGCTGCCGCTGCAAAGGGCTTCTACACCTTCAAGGATGTGGTGGCAGCGTCGCAGAGGTGATGAGAGTTTTTGGGCGCTATGGCGTCGAATGGTCGGACCCCTTTAGGGCCACATTTCAAAGTAATTGTTCCAAATTACTTTTTTAATTGTACAGAAGAAAAGTGGAGTCGTTGGCGATTGACGACAAAGTTGTGCCTTGCAGCAGTGTTATTTGGGCTTGAGATTGGCAGGTGCGGCATTCAGAGCTTATTCTTGCTTTAGTAGCATTGTTCGAGGAAGTGCTTCTTTGCCGGAGTTTTTGGGCTCCACCTGGCTGTTGCACGCAGCAAAGTACTCCGTCCTTCCCTTGGAGTCATGGCACGCTCATCGTGGAAAGTCTTGAGCGTGGCTGCTGCGCTGGTCGCATTGTACAACTTTTGCAACAGCTTGAGTTTTGTGCCCGGGCCCTTGAGAAAGCAGCTGCCGGTGGCCGCTGCGTCTGCAGCCGGCATGATGATGGCTCCACTCTTTCGCATGACGAGATTGGTGACGCCTCGAAGAAGCTTGGTGATGTCCTATTATGACTTCGCGAAGGAAGTTGACTGGCACAAGGCAACTTTCTTGCAAGCTCCTGCAATTCCAACCTCTTCAAGCCCTGAAGTCGATGACAAGATGATTGATATGGGAGCCAAGCCGCCGACCCCCAAGCTCTTGAGGCAGCGCCGGAGCCTCACAAAGCCATCGGGGGGGAAGCATCTCTCGGGGGGCCCCAACGGTTGACTTCTCGAGCGATGGGATGCGGGTGAACGCAGCTCTGGCCCCCCGTGTGGTGGCCGTCTGTCCCCAGGCAAAGGTCATGGACTTCTCCAATGCCGGGAAGGACATCACTGCCCTTCGTGCCCCCCTACATGAAATCTTTGGTGCAATGGCGCAAGATGGCCGACGGCATACAAGGGCTTCTTGGAGTTCAAGGACGTGGTGGAAAAGAGCATTGGAGTTGATTCAGATCTATGTTTGACTTTCTCAGATTTCCCAAGTCGTTCTGCATCTGCGTCGCGCGTTGTCCTAACATATTTCAACTGAATTCCTCAAACAAATCCAAGGAACCAAGTGACTGCGGTTGGTGCTCCTGCCACTGTGCCCACTGGTGACAAGATTGGTGCGGCAGCGAAAGCCCTTTCGGATGCATCTTACCCTTTCTTGAAAGAGGTGCAGAATTGCAAAGAAGAAAAGTTGGGGTCGATGGCCCGTGCTATTGTCTCTTTGTAATTGCCGGAGATAAACTTGATTTAGTCCCCCATGCCATATCCAGTTCCCAAGGTGCAATGGTTTTCCTTTGACCGAGCCTTCTCTTGTTTGTGTGCGAACCGTCAGGTGGACTGGCTGTCCGATGTTTACCTGAAGCCGCTGCCAGGCACCACCGCCCCGAAGGTGATGACCGCCATTGACAAGATGATCGTCATGGGCAGCCAGATGGACGGAAACCTGTTGAAGGCTGCCGCCGAAGCGCACCACAAGGCCATTGGCAGCGTCGATGCCAAGGGAGTGACGTCTGCTGCGGATTACGAAGCCGTGAACGCAGCAATCGGGCGCATTGTCGCATCAGTGCCAAAGGCAACCGTGATGGATGTGTACAACTCCATGGCCACAATTGTGGATGGATCCATTCCCAACAACATGTTCTCCAAGGTGAATCCTCTTGATGCAGCTGCCGCTGCAAAGGGCTTCTACACCTTCAAGGATGTGGTGGCAGCGTCGCAGAGGTGATGAGAGTTTTTGGGCGCTGTGGCGTCGAATGGTCGGACCCCTTTAGGGCCACATTTAAAAGTAATTGTTCCAAATTACTTTTATTGTACAGAGAAAAGTGAGTCGTTTGCGATTGACGACCAAGTTGTGCCTTGCATCATTGTTATATGTGCTTGAGATTGGCAGATGCTGCTTCATAGCTATTCGTGCTTTTAAGTACATTGTTCGCGGAATGCTTTCTTTGCCGGAGTTTTTTGAGCTCACACCGGCTGGTTGCACCAGCAAAGTACTCCGTCCTTCCCTTGGAGTCATGGCAGCGCTCATCGTGTAAAGTCTTGATCGTGGCTGCTGCCTGGTCGCATTGTGTACAACTTTTGGCCCACAGCTGTGAGTTTTGGCCGGGCGCCTGATGAAAGCACTGCCGGTGGCCGCGCGTCGCCGCCGGCAATGTGATGCTCCAGCTGGCTTCGCTGACGGAGATTGGTGACGCCGCGAAGAAGCTTGGTGATGCTTCCTATGACTTCGCGAAGGAAGTGGACTGGAACAACGGCATCTTCTTGCAAGCTCCTGGCAAGTTCCAACCTCTTCAAGCCCTGAAGGCGATTGACAAGATGATTGATAGCTCTTGAAGGCAGCGGCGGAGGCCCATCACAAGGCCATCGGAAGCATCTCGGGCCCCAACGGTGTGACTTCTCGAGCGGATTGGGATGCGGTGAACGCAGCTCTGGGCCGCGTTGTGGCGTCTGTCCCCAAGGCAAAGGTCATGGACGTCTACAATGCCGTGAAGGACATCACTGACCCTGCCGTGCCCCCCTACATGAAGTCTTTGGTCAATGGCGCAGATGCCGAGAAGGCATACAAGGGCTTCTTGGAGTTCAAGGATGTGGTGGAAAAGAGCATTGGAGTTGATTCAGATTTATGTTTGACTTTCTCATACTTTCTCAGCATTCCCATGTCGTTCTGCATCTGCATCGCTTCTAAGCTGAATTCTTCAAACAAATCCAAGGAACCAAGTGTCCGCGGTTGGTGCTCCTGCCACTGTGCCCACTGGTGACAAGATTGGTGCGGCAGCGAAAGCCCTCTCGGATGCATCGTACCCTTTCTTGAAAGAGGTGCAGGATTGCAAAGAAGTTTTTGCTGGAGAACCAATGAGAAGCTTCATGTAATGCCATATCCAGTTCCGAAAGGCTTGAGATGGGTTTCCTTTGACCGAGCATGCTGGTTTGTTTGTGTGCGAACCATGCGAACCCTCAGGTGGACTGGCTGTCCGATGTTTACCTGAAGCCGCTGCCAGGCACCACCGCCCCGAAGGTGATGACCGCCATTGACAAGATGATCGTCATGGGCAGCCAGATGGACGGAAACCTGTTGAAGGCTGCCGCCGAGGCGCACCACAAGGCCATTGGCAGCGTCGATGCCAAGGGAGTGACGTCTGCTGCGGATTACGAAGCAGTGAACGCAGCAATCGGGCGCATTGTCGCATCAGTGCCAAAGGCAACCGTGATGGATGTGTACAACTCCATGGCTACAATTGTGGATGGGTCCATTCCCAACAACATGTTCTCCAAGGTGAATCCTCTTGATGCAGCTGCCGCTGCAAAGGGCTTCTACACCTTCAAGGATGTGGTGGCAGCGTCGCAGAGGTGATGAGAGTTTTTGGGCGCTATGGCGTCGAATGGTCGGACCCCTTTAGGGCCACATTTCAAAGTAATTGTTCCAAATTACTTTTTTAATTGTACAGAAGAAAAGTGGAGTCGTTGGCGATTGACGACAAAGTTGTGCCTTGCAGCAGTGTTATTTGGGCTTGAGATTGGCAGGTGCGGCATTCAGAGCTTATTCTTGCTTTAGTAGCATTGTTCGAGGAAGTGCTTCTTTGCCGGAGTTTTTGGGCTCCACCTGGCTGTTGCACGCAGCAAAGTACTCCGTCCTTCCCTTGGAGTCATGGCACGCTCATCGTGGAAAGTCTTGAGCGTGGCTGCTGCGCTGGTCGCATTGTACAACTTTTGCAACAGCTTGAGTTTTGTGCCCGGGCCCTTGAGAAAGCAGCTGCCGGTGGCCGCTGCGTCTGCAGCCGGCATGATGATGGCTCCAGCTGCTTTCGCTGACGAGATTGGTGACGCCGCGAAGAAGCTTGGTGATGCTTCCTATGACTTCGCGAAGGAAGTGGACTGGAACAACGGCATCTTCTTGCAAGCTCCTGGCAAGTTCCAACCTCTTCAAGCCCTGAAGGCGATTGACAAGATGATTGATAGCTCTTGAAGGCAGCGGCGGAGGCCCATCACAAGGCCATCGGAAGCATCTCGGGCCCCAACGGTGTGACTTCTCGAGCGGATTGGGATGCGGTGAACGCAGCTCTGGGCCGCGTTGTGGCGTCTGTCCCCAAGGCAAAGGTCATGGACGTCTACAATGCCGTGAAGGACATCACTGACCCTGCCGTGCCCCCCTACATGAAGTCTTTGGTCAATGGCGCAGATGCCGAGAAGGCATACAAGGGCTTCTTGGAGTTCAAGGATGTGGTGGAAAAGAGCATTGGAGTTGATTCAGATTTATGTTTGACTTTCTCATACTTTCTCAGCATGCCCATGTCGTTCTGCATCTGCATCGCTTCTAAGCTGAATTCCTCAAACAAATCCAAGGAACCAAGTGTCCGCGGTTGGTGCTCCTGCCACTGTGCCCACTGGTGACAAGATTGGTGCGGCAGCGAAAGCCCTCTCGGATGCATCGTACCCTTTCTTGAAAGAGGTGCAGGATTGCAAAGAAGTCTTTGCTGGAGAACCAATGAGAAGCTTCATGTAGTCCCCAATGCCATATCCAGTTCCGAAAGGCTTGAGATGGGTTTCCTTTGACCGAGCATGCTGGTTTGTTTGTGTGCGAACCATGCGAACCCTCAGGTGGACTGGCTGTCCGATGTTTACCTGAAGCCGCTGCCAGGCACCACCGCCCCGAAGGTGATGACCGCCATTGACAAGATGATCGTCATGGGCAGCCAGATGGACGGAAACCTGTTGAAGGCTGCCGCCGAGGCGCACCACAAGGCCATTGGCAGCGTCGACGCCAAGGGAGTGACGTCTGCTGCGGATTACGAGGCAGTGAACGCAGCTATCGGGCGCATTGTCGCATCAGTGCCAAAGGCAACCGTGATGGATGTGTACAACTCCATGGCTACAATTGTGGATGGATCCATTCCCAACAACATGTTCTCCAAGGTGAATCCTCTTGATGCAGCTGCCGCTGCAAAGGGCTTCTACACCTTCAAGGATGTGGTGGCAGCGTCGCAGAGGTGATGAGAGTTTTTGGGCGCTATGGCGTCGAATGGTCGGACCCCTTTAGGGCCATATTTCAAAGTAATTGTTCCAAATTACTTTTTTAATTGTACAGAAGAAAAGTGGAGTCGTTGGCGATTGACGACAAAGTTGTGCCTTGAAGCAGTGTTATATGGGCTTGAGATTGGCAGGCGCGGCATTCAGAGCTTATTCTTGCTTTAGTAGCATTGTTCGAGGAAGTGCTTCTTTGCCGGAGTTTTTGGGCTCCACCTGGCTGTTGCACGCAGCAAAGTACTCCGTACTTCCCTTGGAGTCATGGCACGCTCATCGTGGAAAGTCTTGAGCGTGGTTGCTGCGCTGGTCGCGTTGTACAACTTTTGCAACAGCTTGAGTTTTGTGCCCGGGCCCTTGAGAAAGCAGCTGCCGGTGGCCGCCGCGTCTGCAGCCGGCATGATGATGGCTCCAGCTGCTTTCGCTGACGAGATTGGTGACGCCGCGAAGAAGCTTGGTGATGCTTCCTATGACTTCGCGAAGGAAGTGGACTGGAACAACGGCATCTTCTTGCAAGCTCCTGGCAAGTTCCAACCTCTCCAAGCCCTGAAGGCGATTGACAAGATGATTGATATGGGAGCAGCCGCCGACCCCAAGCTCTTGAAGGCAGCGGCGGAGGCCCATCACAAGGCCATCGGAAGCATCTCGGGCCCCAACGGTGTGACTTCTCGAGCTGATTGGGATGCGGTGAACGCAGCTCTGGGCCGCGTAGTGGCGTCTGTCCCCAAGGCAAAGGTCATGGACGTCTACAATGCGGTGAAAGACATCACTGACCCTGCCGTGCCCCCCTACATGAAGTCTTTGGTCAATGGTGCAGATGCCGAGAAGGCATACAAGGGCTTCTTGGAGTTCAAGGATGTGGTGGAAAAGAGCATTGGAGTTGATTCAGATTTATGTTTGACTTTCTCATACTTTCTCAGCATTCCCATGTCGTTCTGCATCTGCATCGCTTCTAAGCTGAATTCTTCAAACAAATCCAAGGAACCAAGTGTCCGCGGTTGGTGCTCCTGCCACTGTGCCCACTGGTGACAAGATTGGTGCGGCAGCGAAAGCCCTCTCGGATGCATCGTACCCTTTCTTGAAAGAGGTGCAGGATTGCAAAGAAGTTTTTGCTGGAGAACCAATGAGAAGCTTCATGTAATGCCATATCCAGTTCCGAAAGGCTTGAGATGGGTTTCCTTTGACCGAGCATGCTGGTTTGTTTGTGTGCGAACCATGCGAACCCTCAGGTGGACTGGCTGTCCGATGTTTACCTGAAGCCGCTGCCAGGCACCACCGCCCCGAAGGTGATGACCGCCATTGACAAGATGATCGTCATGGGCAGCCAGATGGACGGAAACCTGTTGAAGGCTGCCGCCGAGGCGCACCACAAGGCCATTGGCAGCGTCGACGCCAAGGGAGTGACGTCTGCTGCGGATTATGAGGCAGTGAACGCAGCTATCGGGCGCATTGTCGCATCAGTGCCAAAGGCAACCGTGATGGATGTGTACAACTCCATGGCTACAATTGTGGATGGGTCCATTCCCAACAACATGTTCTCCAAGGTGAATCCTCTTGATGCAGCTGCCGCTGCAAAGGGCTTCTACACCTTCAAGGATGTGGTGGCAGCGTCGCAGAGGTGATGAGAGTTTTTGGGCGCTATGGCGTCGAATGGTCGGACCCCTTTAGGGCCATATTTCAAAGTAATTGTTCCAAATTACTTTTTTAATTGTACAGAAGAAAAGTGGAGTCGTTGGCGATTGACGACAAAGTTGTGCCTGGAAGCAGTGTTATATGGGCTTGAGATTGGCAGGCGCGGCATTCAGAGCTTATTCTTGCTTTAGTAGCATTGTTCGAGGACGTGCTTCTTTGCCGGAGTTTTTGGGCTCCACCTGGCTGTTGCACGCAGCAAAGTACTCCGTCCTTTCCTTGGAGTCATGGCACGCTCATCGTGGAAAGTCTTGAGCGTGGCTGCTGCGCTGGTCGCTTTGTACAACTTTTGCAACAGCTTGAGTTTTGTGCCCGGGCCCTTGAGAAAGCAGCTGCCGGTGGCCGCTGCGTCTGCAGCCGGCATGATGATGGCTCCAGCTGCTTTCGCTGACGAGATTGGTGACGCCGCGAAGAAGCTTGGTGATGCTTCCTATGACTTCGCGAAGGAAGTGGACTGGAACAACGGCATCTTCTTGCAAGCTCCTGGCA
This sequence comes from Symbiodinium natans, assembly GCA_905221605.1. NCBI lineage: Eukaryota > Dinophyceae > Suessiales > Symbiodiniaceae > Symbiodinium > Symbiodinium natans. The sequence continues at coordinate 199,883 of CAJNDS010000198.1, forward strand.
AGTTCCAACCTCTCCAAGCCCTGAAGGCGATTGACAAGATGATTGATATGGGAGCAGCCGCCGACCCCAAGCTCTTGAAGGCAGCGGCGGAGGCCCATCACAAGGCCATCGGAAGCATCTCGGGCCCCAACGGTGTGACTTCTCGAGCTGATTGGGATGCGGTGAACGCAGCTCTGGGCCGCGTAGTGGCGTCTGTCCCCAAGGCAAAGGTCATGGACGTCTACAATGCGGTGAAAGACATCACTGACCCTGCCGTGCCCCCCTACATGAAGTCTTTGGTCAATGGTGCAGATGCCGAGAAGGCATACAAGGGCTTCTTGGAGTTCAAGGATGTGGTGGAAAAGAGCATTGGAGTTGATTCAGATTTATGTTTGACT
>CAJNDS010000199.1:0-200141 GCA_905221605.1 Symbiodinium natans
CTACCCCCGGTCTCTTGCGTAGAAACATAGAGAATCATCGTAATCCCGATATTAAATTGATGATTTCATAATTTCCAAGAATTAATAATAAGTGGAATGACGATAATTCGAACAAAGATTACGAGCTCCTAATAATAATGGATGGAAGAATAAATTAATATTAGAAATTTTAAATTAATGAAATATATTTTAAATTAATGAAATATATTCAAAATATTTCTTAATCTATGCAATTGAATTCAATATATTGTTCATATATCAAGAGGTATCATATCCGAAATTTGTTTTTTAATTTAATTCGAATCCTGAATCCAAAAATCTCCCAAATAATCTATTTAATAATATTCTTCATATTCCTATTTCAAATTCTTCTAAATCCTTAATAATCCTTCTAAATCCTTTAAAACCCCTTCTAAATCCTTCCATAATCTTCTAAATTCATCTAAATATCAGGAAATCCTTGAAGAATTTTTCTAAAACCTTTAAAATCCATCTAATCCCTTCAAAATATTTTATAATCCCTTCTAAACCCCTCGATTCCTTCTAAATCCTTTCAAAACCCTCCAAAAATATTCTACAAAACCCTTCAAATCCCTTCGACATTCTCCTCAAATTATTCTAAGCCTACGAAACCTTCGACACCCTTCTGAACCCAAAAACTCTAAACTATTCTAAACCCTTCGAACCCATTTTTCCACCATTCTAAACCTTTCTAAGTCGACATCCTTCCAAGCCTTTCTACACCCTTCTAAACCCTACGCAACCCTGCTAAACTCTTAAGAACACTTCTAAAGCCTTCTAAAACCCCTTCGAAACCCTTCTAAACAATCTAGTGCCAAAACATAAGTGTTTTCGCTAGTGCTTTTTGAGGCTTTTCGGCAAGGATGTTGAAGTAAATTGAATACATGGACCAACGAGTTTGAGTAAATTGACGACTTCTTACGAAAATTAAGTGAAACATGTGAATTTTCGCTAGTACCATTTGAGGCTTTTCGCAAAGAGGTTCAAGCAAATTGAAAATCTGGACCAAAGAGTTTTACATCAATCGAGACTTCTTACGAAATATAGCTGAACCTCTTTATTTTGCGTTTCCTCAGTTCTTTGAGCATGCTCTAGTCTTCATGTCTTAAGTGAGGCAACCCCGAAATCTTTCGTTGTACCAAAAGTTCTGCGCTGGCGCATGAGGGCGAAGCCCCTAAAATTTAGAGTTTAAGGTCTAGGGTTTAGGATTGAATTCTCTGGTTTTGCTGTTTGAGGGCTTACTTGGGGTTTAAGATTTGTAGATTTGCCTGGCGGTCATTTACAAGGCACTGAAAGCGGGTCATACACCTTAACCTACCAGCACCCAATTTCGGCCCTAGACCCTTGAGGTCTCCGAAACCTGTGCCTTAAACCGCTGAAAACCCTAAACCCAAGGCCCTTAACGCGAAAGCCAAAAAAAACCTTCTCTGACCTGCAACTCCTCGACACTGCGCACCGTGGTGCGGATGGGTCAGGGCTTTGGGACTCTAAGGCTGAGGCTTAGGTGTGTATGTGGGTTAAAAGTTAAGTTAAGGGCTTATGATTCTGAATGGGGCTGTTCACTGGAATGGGTGGTATGGAAAGGCACAGGTAGGGGCCTTTGCCCCACTGCAAAGTATCAGAAGCGAGACTTTAGCTCAGCCTTCTGTCATGCTCAGCAAGTGTTGTATACATGGCTGATTCATTGCCTTCTCGATCTCCTGCCTCGAGAAAGGCTCAGGAAAAGGATTCATCCCTTCCCCCAGCAACACGCCTCCACTGGCTCCTGGTGCCATTGCAAGAAGTGGGGCGATTTTCTTGCTAGGGATCCAGGCAACACAAACCAGAATCCAAATACAAGATCCCGGATTTCCAGCGCTAGGCTGCTGCCTCCCAGTTCGGCATGTGTCAAATGAACGACCGATCGAGAAGTTGCCACTACAGCTTGCGAGGACAATGTCAGTCAGACTATGTTATACCCAAGACAGGCAGCATACTCTGGTGCTGCTACGGTATCGGCGCTTGACACGCTATCCGCTCGGGAGTGCTAAAATCCATCTCTGTACACACGTCCTGGAGCTGGGACACAGAGCACAATTGTAGAACGCAAAGTCCTGTGAACCCCACTAAGCTTGGTGATGTCTATGACGAATGCACTGACCAATCCCCTTGGAACCGAATCGGATTGAATCAGACTGAGTCAGTTGTCATCTTGTCTATGTCTCGCATTGCTCTGATTCACAGCTCAAGCGTCACCAGGGACCCAAACGGTAGCATGTTGAGGGTGGCGCTTCCTGTGACGGGCCCACCCGAAATTTCATGCGCCAGATCGGCAGTTCGGCCGGCACCTGACAAGGCCATGCGAAGGAAGTCCGGCACCTGCATCTCTTCGGCCAAGGTCAGCGCCGTCTTATTTCGGGTGTTCCGGATCTCGAGGTCCGCCCTGGCCACAATCAGGAAAGCTGCAACATCGAAGAGCCCGGCCACGATGCTGACCATCAGGGGCGTAGCACCCCAGCTGTTCACGGATATCCATGTGAAGGTTGTTGGCCGCCAACGGTGCTTCAGCCGCATCGCCGCATTCACCATCCACAAGGTCGAGCGAGCCTTCGGACAAAAGCGCTCGTTGATGTCGGCCCGGGCCTGCAGCAATGTGGCCGCGGACTCCACGCTGGCATTCTGCGTAGCCATCATGAGGTACAGCATCAGATTCAAGGGCTGCGGCGCCTCCAGCAGGACCTTCATGCTCTGCACGCACCCCATCGTACAGGCAGTGGCAAATGGTGTGAGGCTCAGACAGGATCTCGCAGTTTTCAAACTTAGATCTGCGCCCTCGGCGCACAGCATCCGCACAGCTTCTGCGTTGTTGGCTCCACAGGCTGCGTGCAGGGGGCGTGACTTGATCGCATCCTTGGCATCGACACCGGCCCGCCGTGCGATCAGAACTCTCAGGCACTCGTTGTGACCGTTGAATGCACAGACTGCCAACAGGGAGGTGTTCCGGCTGATGCCCAACTTCGGGCATGTCTTGCAGACCCTGTCGTTCGGGTCTGCTCGATGTCTCAATAGAGACTCCAGGAGCAGCGGATCCCCGCGCACGGCCGCGTAGCATATGGGCGAGAAGCCCCCCACGTCACGCTCAGCTATATGGCTGAAGCCCATCTGGTACAGGAAGCTGGCGAGCTTCGGTTCCTTGGAGACCTCTGCTTTGAGCAGTGATGGATGTGATGCATCAAACTCATCACATCCGATCAGGAAACCATCGAAGACCTGAATGGGAAGATTGCGGAAGATCCGGAATTGCTCGTTCAGAAGGAAACGGTAGCTGACCAAGTCGCCTTTCCTTAGACAGTATAGCAACTTCTGCTTCACCAGTTCTCGAACAATTCCGGCAACCTTCTCACGGTCGCTCTCGAAGCTGAAAACCCCCCCGCCGGGTGAGTTCTTCTCCAACGTGGTCACCAGCGCAACGTGCCTTAGAACTGTCTGCTACAAAGCTGCTTAAAACCTGTTCGGAGGGATACTTGTTCGTTTGGCCTTGCTGCCTGGAGCTCTCCACCCGGATCATGAGGTTGTCGTGTGCCGGGCACAATTCACGGGCAAGACTCTCCGTGCGGCACCATGCCCTTTGCCGCCAGCTCTTGTAGTTCAAGATCCGATCCTCGTGGTCTGGAGTGATAAGGCTGTGCGGATCAAGACACAGGTCATGGCGATGATGCGACTACTGCGCGACCTACTGCCAGAAACAGCCGTGCAAGTGCAAGACTCATGATGTAATAGCGGCTATGGATCCTTTGCAAGCTCATTCAGGACTAATCCGCCTCACTTGCCGCATTACCGCCTTGTTCAACAAGCTGCGAATGAGCCGTTGCTCCCCGAGAGAAAGAGGAAGGAAAAGGAACTAGCAAGCCTAGTTGTTGTCGCGTCTTGGCTCTAAAATCTATCGTCTCGGCTTTCAGACTTGCGGACATGAAACGACGAACCCCCGAACCCTGAACACCTCCCCAGGTTGGGCAGGGTTGGATTCTTGCTCTTTGGCCCCTGCTGTCAGGAGATCTCCAGGGTGTAGGGTTAAGGGCTTGAGGTTGAGGGATTCGTTTCCGACATCCGAACTTCCTCCTCGCCCGCCCTGACCGAGGGTGACAGGATGACGAAGAGCTCGCAGCGCTGCACGTACATTGGGATGCTGTCGATGGCCAGCTGGAGACCTTCTCTAAGGCGTAGTGGGGGGTTCTATGGAGAATATGTTCGTAGGAATGAGATACCTGGCAGAGGCAATGGAATCAGATGCGGAAACCTCAAAGAGGAGGCTGCTTGTACATGGGTACTTGGATGCCAGTAGTTGGATGCCAAAAAGAACACCCGGAAAAGGGCACTACGACGAAGACCTTCAATTTTTTGGGGGGCGATCCTGAATTATTCGGGAGGCCTGCTGGAGTTCGGGAGAGGTCCGGTGTCGCACCGTGCTGGGGGCAGGAGAAGAAATCGTACCAAAGGAAGAGCGGCTTCTCCTAGGTGCCAGGTCTGAAGCAAAGATAAGAGGATGCTTCTGATGAGCTCTCTAAGAATATAGAAGAAAAGAAACCCAAACCACAAAAAGAAAAAAGATGTTCGAAGACACATCCTGAACCCTAAACCCACCAAGTCTCGATGATGTCGGCGTTTGAGTAGCCATGGGGATGTCCGAAGAGCACTTCAGTGGTGACGTCGATGGAGACGCTGCTTACACCTCCGACTCCGCTCATAGGGATTCCTAGTATACAGGGTTCAAAAGGCTTAGAGTAGGGTCTATAGGACATGGTGCTCTGGGCCTTTTGGCGCATTGATTCATCCAGTATTCATCCCTTGGCATGGTAACACCCACCTGTGACCAGATTCTGCAGCGCTTCCTGGAGAACCCTCGTCTGCTTGAACTCAGGATCGGGATGGTCTTGTCCCAGCCACTGGTGCGACACGAAAATGGCGCGTCCCATCTCGGGCTCAAACGTCACCAGGATCCCCTGCCGAGGGATCTATCCGGTTGAAAGCAAGGCCTGATAGTTGCGCTGGGTTGCTACGAAGCCTGAACAGGAGTTTCGATGATAAGAAGGAGGGCACCTATGCTAGATTCCGCCTCGGCCAATAACGTCTCATGGGGCTCGATGCAGGTCATGGACATGAAGCTCGACAAAGGCACCTCGTAGGCAAAGCAAGAACAGAGACTAAGGATGACGAGACTATGGTAGTCACAGGCAACCTAAAGATGATGGCCACTTCGCAGAAGGGTCCGAATCTCATCCAAAGCGCCGTGTACATGGGAAATAGAGGGTCCGCTTCATCTGGCCCCACCCGCCGCAGTTCCTGCACGAAGTTCTCCAGCGCAGACGGCATGGAAGGCAGGCTCACCGCCCACTTCGTTGAGTGTTGAACTTGGGCCGGTGCTGAAAAATGCGGTCTGTGGCCCGTTCATCCCAAGTATGCCCTCCCAGGCCCATATTCCAAGCTGGAGACATAACATGTGCCGTGATACGACGCTGGAACTCCTAACAACGGCACTGGACTACAACGGATCAGGCTAATGGTTTCAATAGCGACTACTATGGATTTGCTTGCTACATACTTCTTCTTTGCCGCTAGTACAATTACAGACCCCCACAACAGAAATAATCGAACTGCAGATTCTTCAGCGACCTCGGGTAAGTAGGTGGTGCAAATGCGTCCTCTCATTGTTTTCGATGGATTGATGGAGTTCGAGGCATACCCCAAACCCCTAAACCTCAAGCCCTAACCCCACAACCCTCAATCCCAAACATCCCCGAACCCGAAGGCCCTGCAAAAAAAAGCTCACGCCCCGTAGCGGCGTGGAAGGTCCGTCGTTTCTTGAAGGACTCTATAGACCCGTAGAGGTTCCATGAAGGTCTCTACGAAGTTTCCGATAATGACTCCAAACGGATTCTCTAAATAAGGGTCCCGCTCTGGATACCCCAGAATGGTGCTTATTGAAATCGGGACCCGACCAGGGACCCTCGAAAGACCCTAATGTAGAGAGCTCCCCATACTATCGCTCTTTAGGGCTTGACCCTGGGGGTTGAAGGATTTAGGGTTTGAGGCTTTTTCACCCTTTGGTGGGTTTAGCGTTTAGGGTTTCGGCTTCAGTGTTTGGGGTTTAGGGTCGTCTAGGGTTTAGGGTGCCTGGGGTTGAAAGTTTCGGAGTTCAGATATCTTTTCGTCGCTCGACGAGAAATAGAGAAGTAAAGATTTTGCAAACTCTAGCATAATATAATTTTGAAAATCTTGGATCTTAGAACAAGTATCTTCTCAGTGGGCGAAAAGAAAACGGAAACCTTATCACTTCATGCACCAAGCTAAGTACCCTCTCATATGAAATTAAAAGAATCCCCCAAAATAACAACGTAAACGAAATCTATTGGCGAAATCCCAATAGTTTTGAATTTCGATTTGCCATGAGAATTAGAGGTGGCAATTCAAATTCATCCTATTTAGTAGTACGTATTTTGTGTGGTCCAGTTGGGCTAGAAATGTTCTTGTAATTGTGTTGTTGTATGTTGCGACCCATCGGAAATTGGGGGTAACGCACGCCGCCGTGCCTCGGGTTCCTGAGTCTTCTTCGCATCCATTATATTACCGATTCAGTTTCCTATTCAATTTGACATCCATATGAGATAGCCACGACCCTGCATGACGTTTACATTCTTCCGAGCTGGGCACTTTTTCATTTAAGCAACAAGGGCATGATGCTCTCCCAGCCTCAGATGCATCTCAAATCTCATCGCGAAGCACATGCCAATCCAATCCACGTCTTCGGCCCGAATGCAAACAAGTTGCTGCCGCCGAGCGGAAATTGCACGAAAGGCAGCTTCGCCTCCGAGCACAGCATTCAAGAGCATCGCCCTGACGGGTGTCATAACGGGCGTCAACAAGGCAGCAAAGTTGTTGAGGCAGAAGATTTATGGTGATGGTCAGGCAAGGGCCGCAGAGAGCTGGTCCATGAACTTTTGGTTGAGCGATGGTTCCTGCAGAAGGAATTACGGACTTAGAGAACCTTAACAGCGCAACTGTCGATGCCATCTGCCCTGAGCTGAAAGATCAAGGATCTGAAGAGCCTTCTTCTCATGCCCCAGGGTGAAGTCATCAACCAAAAGGGTCTGCGATGTGAAGTGGCATACCTTCCCAGGCAAACAGCAGCTCCACAACACAACGACCAACACTTCCCACAGCTGAAACACCCTTAGATACCCCTAGCCAACTACAAGAAGCAGGATCAGGCAGCGCTTGCCTTCGACTGAGGTCGATCTACAACGATCAGGTCGTCATAGTCGAAATCATTCAGCTCAAGCCACGTCTGCGTCACATTGAAGGCGTCCTGGCGGCCCACATGCCACCTACAAGTTCAGCCCTCAACCCGTGTGCAACTCTGTGAAATTTTGTCGCATACTGCAAGCTGATGCCATGCTCCCCTTTGGTGAATGACAAGTCCTCGTACGTCCCACGGGCTGTGAGAAAGCGGATGAAGTACCGCTCGCGTAGCCTTCCGTGTGCAACACATAGGCTGACTGCTGGTTCCGACAGCTTTTGAAGCTAAGCCGCTTGAGTGACAAAACACAAAATTTCTACGGCAAAAAACGGAAACTGTTCCCGATGGGCCTAAAAACGACGAGATGCTCGATTTACTTGAGCCATTTGCTTGATGACACAACCATTGCAAAAAGATCGCGTTTGTTCGGCAAGGAAGCTGGCACTTCACGAAGCAAAAGCTCCACATGCCGGGCGATTGAATAAATTGAACAAAAGGCTTTTGAAGGTCCGGCCCAGGAGTGTGTTAAGAAATTTTATTAATTAAGAAATCTGGACCTGGACCGGCCACACATTTTAAAATCCAGGGCCTCGCGGGCTCGCCCAAAAAAATTCCGCCGAGGAAGTATTAAGTAACGTTCTCTGTCATATTTACCAAGAACCCAAGAAACTGCAAGCCTCAAACCCTCTAATCCCAGGGCTCAGGGCTCAGTGCTCAGGGCTCAGGGCGCAGGGGCTTAGGGCTTAGGGCGGAAGAGGCCCGGCACAAAAAGTCACCTTTTTTGAGGTGTTTCAGGCCGGAAAGGCCCAAATAAGGTGACTTTTTGTGCCGGGCTCTGCCGGGCTCTTGCGGGGAAGCCTTTAAGGGCTCAGGGCTCAGGGCTCAGGGCTCAGGCTCAGGGCTCAGGGCTCAGGGCTCAGCGCTCAGGGCTCAGGGCTCAAAAAGAGCTTTTTTCTTTGGCCAATGTTGGTTGAAATGTTTCATGTATTCAAGGGCCACATGGTGTAGTGGTATCACATGCGCTTCGCATGCGGAAGGCCCTGGGTTCAATCCCCAGTGTGTCCATTTCTCAGACAGACAAAAGCTTAGGGCGGAAGGCATAAAAAGTCACCTTTTTGAGGTGTTTCAGGCCGGAAAGGCCCAAAAAAGGTGTGACTTTTTGTGCCGGGCTCTGCCGGGCTCTTGCGGGGAAGCCTTTAAGGGCTCAGGGCTCAGGGGGCTCAGGGCTTAGGGCTTAGGGCGGCAGAGGCCCGGCACAAAAAGTCACTTTTTTGAGGTGTTTCAGGCCGGAAAGGCCCAAATAAGGTGACTTTTTGTGCCGGGCCTTTTCCCCGCGTTTAGGGTTTAGGGTTTAGGGTGTAGGGTTTAGGGTTTAGGGTTTAGGGTTTAGGGTTTAGGGTTTAGAGCTTAGAGCACACCGAAAAGCTCTACACTGGTGAGTTACATGTTCCCCAACTCTGTCCCTATACTCACCTCTAATCAACCCTCGAATAAGAAATATATTTCAGGGTCTGGTTCAAACCTAACTTTCTTATTTCCATTTGGGGTTTTAAGAAATTTCGAAACCCTGGCTGAAAAAGGCAGATTTCTTATTAGAAGCCTCAGCCGTCCCCCGCCCCAAAACAGCCAGAATCCACAAAGGTAAAACTGCAAAATTCAGCCGAAGCACCAACAAGCTTCAAACAAATCAGCGGCAAACATGGCATCAAGCCTGTTGCGAAACTTCATGCCAAAACACAAGGCCACTTGCCTTCGAAGCGCATCGGCTGCACCAGGAACTGGGAGATCCTTAATGACCTTAATCTCAAACAACCGGTGCAACTCAAAACCTGAAGCTCTGAAAAGACACCGTGCCAAGAGCAAAGTCTATAGCATTTTTGCTTCCCGCCTCGCTGGCCATGTAGGCTCTCTTGTCTCCCTTCCACCGCCTGGAGAAATTGGGCCAGGCTGCTGATTCAGGCAGTTTGCCGTGCACTTTGGTCAGTCGGATTGCTTATGTAAGCAGAGAGGTTAGCTGCATGACATACAGTATGTGCAATAGGTTCAGATAGGTTCAGATACTGTGAAGCCTGAGTACCCAGACCTGGCCTTACGCGCTCCATGGACAGGGACACCACCTTTTGTGTCCAAAGCGCTCGCACGTGCCAACAGCTGTGCTTGTCAATATGAACGACAGAGCAAAGATCAAGGGATGGAAGTCGAGGGCCCTGAGGGCCAGGCATTATCAATATCAACAAACAAGTGCTTGCGTTCAGATCGATACCTCGATGACTGCAGCTGATGACGACACCCTTCTCTGCAGGCATTGGGACTTAGGGACTTCAGGAAGGTGCCGGTCGATCACCGCCAAGATCATGAACTCCGTCCTTACTGGGATGCTTCAGGCTAATTAGCAGCGACTGGCGATGGCAAGCATCGATGGCAACCCAGGACCTAGTTCCCTCGGTCGAACATTTTCACATGCTCCTGCAAAGAGACGGAATGACAAACGCAGCGTCTGGACCTTGGCCCTGCACCATTCGCGCCGCACCTCCAGATACCTGCCAAACAGGCTGTTTTGCGGACTTGAAACAACATGCGATGACAACGGGCGAAAGCTCTCAAAAGCAACTCGACACAAACAGGTCAGAAGGTACGCTGTCCGGTAGCCTGTGCGGTGTCTGGGGTTTGTGCTTCTAAGCTATTAAGCCAGACCGCAGGGGGCAGAAGACTGCATTTCGCAGCAGTAGGGTGGCTTCGATCTGTACTAGGAACTGTGCCTGATGTATGCTTGAACTCTGCGTAGGTCTTGTGCCAGGACGCTGGTGCCGGTCTGGGCCAAACGGGGGTACGCACGCATTCTTAATTGGCAGCAGCCTGCATGGCTGATTCCTTGTGCCGGCGTGCATGCCGGTATACGCCGACACCGGGCAGATGAGCTGCGTGGCCGTGCGAAGACTCAGGCAAGCACGGATTGATATCGCTCGTGGGGGAGACCTCGACACCAGCGAAATCAGCATGCAGGCTACTAGGCCCCCCCCCCGCGGACAAGACCTCAAGAGTGTACGGCATGGTCTTCACGTCCGCATCCTCCTCCTCCCATATGAAATCGACACCTGCAAAGATGAATCTGTGGATGTCTGCGGAATTTCGAATCCATGCAGCCCGTACCAAGTATAGATGCCTCGTACCGTGTCTGTGTGCGTGCTTGTGCTCCTCCCTTTACCGAAGATTCCAGTCACCATTATCTATTTCCAGACCCTCTGCGGCTCTGTCCAAACATCCAAACAGGCCGCAACGGCCGGAAGCAGTTCATGAGTGCGGTCGGGTATGTCCGATCATCGGATATCAGACGTGTAGGCCAACGCAATGTAATGATAGGATCCCTCTCATGACCCCACCCCCCAGCAAGGATTTGTTCTCGCACTGGGTTCTCAACACAAGTTTGCCGAAGAAGGGTCCCAGCAATTAAAACTGGGAGGGAGGCCGGGGTCTCTTCTGGCTCTTCGGTTCTTCTGGGCATCTTCCAAATCTTGTTGTGATATTAAGAGGTCTAAGGAGCAACTGATGGCTTAAGCGATGCTTTGAGCCGGCTCTGCTCATCAGGAGTTCTGAGTTTGAAGCTTTGTAAAGGAAGCAAAGTGCTTGTGATGCCGTGCCGTGCAGCCAAATTTTGAGGTGGTTTCTTCGCGACACGTCGACCAGTTGCAAGGCACTCATACTGTCCGTGCTGGATTGAGAAGAGCTCGCAGCAAGACAGGATATCAGGCTCTGGAAGGCCGAACGAAACGGAGATCGTTCATGACAGGATATTCCCACCCGCTTTGTGAAAGGCATGGGAAGCACGCGCGACGTGCCGGACTGCTATCCTGCGGCTGCTGTTCGGGATGCTGTAAAGCCTTGGTCCTTAAACACCAGGTCTCGGTGCAAGGCCCCCGTGTCCAAGCCTGCTCTGCACAGGCGTACAGCCCCATCCTGAGAGCCAATGGATACGGCCCCTGTACGGCTCGAAGGCCGTTCTATGGGGCGGGGGGGGGGGGGGGGTGTAGGTACTGCATCGGATTGCGTCTTGCTTTCTTTGGTTGGTTCCAATTATTGTTTCCGGCTGCCAGTTGTGTGCTACGGCCCTCAGCATGACTGGCGCAGTGACTCCCTGCTAGAATCTGTCAGACTCGTTTTGCTTGAATACCTGTTTGGCTGGCGAAGCGCCGGCAGGGATGTGCTATTTGGAGTCTGGAGTCTGGAGAGAGTGCACTGAAGAATTGCTTGGTCATGTCAGGTTTATGACAAGTGCCGCGAGCCCGAGCACACAGCTCTGCAGAGTGACGGTTTTTCCACAGAGCACACGTATTTAAGGCTTTGTTGCGTGTGCGCGATGGAAGCCCTGTGACCAAAGGCTACCGGATCTAAGCCCGACTATCAGAGACTGGACTAAACTGACTAAATCAGTTGCCAGCGACATCTCTCTCCACTCCAGCGGCACGCCTCCCACCGGTATTCCAGTCCTTGGATTAGTTCTTTGGCGATTTGGTTGAAGGAGTCTGCAATGATAGCTCAAGGTAAGCATGCCAGATTTAACGAGTCGTCGGCCCAACAGTTATGGCCCAGTGTGACTATGGCGTTGCTTACACGCATCTTGCGTACCTGCTGCTTGCTCTCTTGCAACCGAGCCGCCTATTGGCAAACTCTGCCACATAGGGCGCGATAGCTTCCCTCAGCGCAACAATGTGCAACTTACTTCGTCTTCAACTGTGTCACCATGTCCACACACCATGACAGAGCATTCCTTTCCCCGCAGGGTCCCTGCAGAGGGAAGTCGAAATCCTGGAATCCTCCGAGATTGCTAGCCTGGCAACCAACAGATTTACCTTCAAGGCAACTCTGTTGCGCAGCAGCAGCAGCAGCAGCAGCAGCAACTGTGCTAAAAACAAGCCAGCCAGGCCGCAGAGGCTGAATTGAGGCTTTTCCTGCAGCGATAGGTCCAACATCGCCAAAGTGTCTCGGCCGAGCCGTCAAGCCGCTATCCGCTGCGGAGCACGCGACGCAGACATACGCATACAAATCCACATAAAGCACTCGCCCCAAGTTGCTGCAATCGTGCCTTATCCGCCAGTAGCCGTGGAAAGGGCGCCCGTCCACGTAGGTGACCCGCGCCTCTTTCAGCGCAACCACCTGACAGCCGGTCGGGTGCAGCACGAGCTTGGATAAGTTTTGGGATCTGTTTGAAATATAATAAGACTTCTCAGAAATCTGAACTCCTACATATATGACAGGGTGAGTTGGAAACGAGAAAGCTGTCGTACCGACAGATCGAAGGGGACTGCTTCAGTTTTGTGAAAGCACTTTGGTCATGCGGAACCCTCAGATTCACACTGTTGCATCTTGCTTGCATTCTTCCTTTCATCGTGCGACCAACCAGCTCCTTGTCTTGCCTGCCCTGCTTTCAGGCACAAGCTGAAGCCCCGACCTTGCTCTGCACGATAGCCTCCACATCAGGCAGCGCCTTGGAGAAGTAGAGCTCCATCTTCTGGCGTGAGGCACGGCAGTGGAGAACATATAGATATTGATAGTACACTTCGTTTTTTTTAACTCTCAACACTCAACTGCCATCTGCAATTTCCTAGGGTCCTAAAGGAGTATAGCCAGCGTCAGCCGACATATTGAGCCTCCATGAATTCATCTTTGCCAGCTGCCTGGAGCAAGCCGAGACCTTGCAGAGCCAGATTCGCGGCCCTTAGGCTCACTGCACAACAAGCGGAAGATGCCGAGGTGCTGGAGAAGCCGTAAGGGTCCTCAGAGATCCGCGCGAATTGGCCCTCATTTTCTGATCAGGCCATCTGACATGCCTTGCACAGCTGGTGCGGTCCTTGATGACTACAGGGAACTGGATCTTGTCCATCTCCTAGCTCAGACGGTCATAGGCGGCAGCTACGAGCTTCGAGGGAAGCAGAAATCGGCAAGGCATGGCCCAAGCATGGCAATGCCCACATAATTGCTGGGCGTCCGGGCCGACTTCGCCTCGTCCAAGCTCGTGATGACCCAAGTGGGGGGAATCTTCACCTGCGCTTTCATGGAACTCTCCTTGCTGTGCAAACTCATTTTTGTGGTGGCTAGCGCAATTTAGCAACCGTGCTGCTTGCCAGAAGGAGGGCCGCATCCACATGGGGAGTTTCCAAAACATTTCCGAAGGGCCCCGTTTTTCAACCAAATACCCGATAAGGACCCCGCAATCAAAAGGGGGCCCTCATTTTCGGAAACCTGCACATCACACCGACCTTGCGTTCGATGAAGAGGCGGGCCAGCCCCACCTTTTGATGCGAAGTGGCAATGCAACCGTACAATGAGACTCTGTCATACTCAGCTGCAGGCTTTGTTCTGATAGTACAGGTAAGATTCAGGTGGTGGATATAGAATACCACCTGACAGCTGTCTCAGAGTCTCTCATAATTTGCCCCATCTGAACATGCGCGCCGGCCGAGGGCTTTCAACCACGTGCAGGTTCTGCTTGTGCTACACCACCCCAACAGTGGAAAGACCTCGTCGCTCGAACTCTGCGTACCACTCCACTATTTGGTAGGGTAGCCTCCGCGCAGCCCATGTTTTCTTGTACCAGCTTCAAGGCAAAACAAGGCTGCAATTGCAGCTTGCGCATTCCGACTCCAAGCGGCCTCTTCTCATAGAGCTCACCCTCTTTCAAGGGAAGCTCAAACTCATGGTTGCCACCGACTCGCCAGACATACCTGTCCAAACTGGCCAGCTCAGATGCCAATTTTATGAGGACCAAGTCTGCTAAACACATGTCAAGCTGCAAATTCAAAGTCATGCTCGAAGCCTGCTCGCGAGACATGACTGGAAGCAGAAAGCTTTATTTAGCAATGTCTCCTGGCCCTGACAGTCGGAAGCCAGACCGCTACAGGAGTATGCTTCGTGGCGCCTCGAAAACGACAAACGAACCAGACCCACTTCCGAATCCACTCGTAATCCCAGATACCCTCCTATTCCTTCTTAATTAATGGCTTGCAGGGTAGCCCTAGCCAGTTCCAACCTGAGCCCCAATGACGTGTCAATCCCATAAAGAATTGAATAGGCAAATTCCCAATGCCCAATTTGATGCCAGCGAGAACACCGCTCAACGGCCACGAAGCAGACGATCAACCACAGAACTTCCGCTTGAAGCCTTGTATCTGGCACGGTCTCCTCAGCGGCATCAATGAGGTGTGGCCTGCAGCATTCCAAATTGCAAGCCAGGAACACAAGTTTACATCTTTCATCCGTGCCAGACGACTCTTCGACTTGTGATCCTGACTGTTTATTACTTGTCTTGTCTTCAGTGCCGAAGAAGAGATGCCGGAGGGCTGGAATACTTCGGCCTCGCGACCCCAGCTCGGGGAAAGGTTTGCAGGAAAAGCTCTCGAAAGATCTCCTGCAATCATTTGGGCGTTTTCCCAACGAGTCCAGATTCTTTTTGGGACTTATTTTTTTTAAGGATGTTTTACTGCTGTTGCTGCTGGCTGCACCGTAGCCCTTTAGTGTTCAGGGTTAAGCGTTTAGGGTTTAGAGTTTAGCGTTTAGGGATTAAGGTTTAGGGTGTAGCGTTTAGGGCTTAAGGTTTAACGGTTTAGGGTTTATATGGTCGCCCTAAACCCTAAAGCCCTAAAGCCAGTGGAAAAGTAGAAAGCAGGAGACGGAAAACAAACCCAAAAACAAACAAAGATCCTAAATTAAATTTCGGACTCCTTTTCCATCCATTCCATGGACCTTGCTGCGAAAGTTTGGGATGCTTTAATACGACATGTGCAGATGGAACTTTGACTGGGGTCCTGGTGCACGACGTGCTTCCCCCGATTGAACCTGCACGGCGCACAAGTGCCAACATTGAATGCAGCCAGCTGGCAGCTACTGGTAGCAACTGAACAACTGAGAAGGTGGCTCTATCCATCCAAACGGCGGAGCCATGGGAAACACCACTGCAACCTCTACCCAGCAGAAATCAACTCAAGACCGCTGCTGCGCTGCGAAATGCTGGGAGTGCTTCGAGCTGGAAGTGAGCAGCGGGCCATAGCACGAACCTTCTTGAGAGGCATGTTTCTCGGCCTCACAGTTGGGACAAATTTGTGCCACCTGCACTTCGGGCCTGGGACTTCACCGAAACAACTTCTCGGCCCGCGGCGTTGAGAAGCGAAGCATCGACTTGCACCACGGCCCCGCGGTGATCGTATGACCTGGAGCTACAAACACCTCCAAAGCTCCAACGCGGGTATTAATACACGTCCGAAAACGCCAAACCTGAGATTTAGAGGCGATAGATAAAGAGAGATCAGGAGTCGGAAGTACACAAATGCCAAAACATGCACGCAGCAAAGCTGGGATCGGAACGCCAGTGGCTGAAGGCCCCATCACCCTTCTCTGCGATGTCCGCATGGTTGCTGTGGGCTGGACCTCAACAGGAATATCCTTACTGCAAGACATCCACTAACCGTCACTAACCGCATCAGGCCGCACTGATTTCGGAAAGAAGCGCAACAGGGGTGCCATGGGTGCTGCACCCATGGGATGGAAGTACTCCTTCTCATCTACGTGGAAGAGCTGCAGCCTTGGCATTGCCCAAGGTTCTGCCCTCAGCAAACTTCGAGGATCCTGCAACGCCCCCCTGCCACATGTCCTGGGCTTGGCACGTGGAGCGTGTGGATCTCCAGCTCCCTGCTTCGTCCTTTGCGACGCGTGGCGCTTTTGCATGGAAGTTGCAGCACGCTGAAGCAGCATTATTGTGGGAGCCAGTGATGTTGAAGGCTTGAGCAATACTTACCCATCGCGACAGAGACTCAGCCGCATTCTTCTTGATTCTTCGACGCTCGAAGAAAATAAGCAATTTCTGCACATGTTTCCGCGGTCGGCTGGGCCGGAGCCGATCATTCTGGTGACGAAGCTAAGAATGTTGACGGCATTGTCTAAGGCACTCTAGGGCCTTGTCATGATCAGCCACGGTTGCTTGGATTAGCTTGGGGCCTGGTCCGTAGCAAGGCCACGCATTGCGCCGAAAGCGGCGGCTGCCACACTTTCGGGATTCTTGGCAGGAACTGCTGCTGCCGGTGGATAATTGGCCGCGCGAAACGTGGCCGCTGTATCGCCAACGGGCCCTTGTCACAGGTGTGACCGGCAATGACTCGGCGCCATTGGCGGCATTGGCCTTCACAGCTGACGTGAAACCGGTGAAGCCCTTGAAGGCTTGAAGGTCTGGTAAACCTGTGCTTGCTTGCCTTGTCATTCTGAACATGTCCATCTGCAATTTGGTACCTGGGACTACATGTCCGACAGCTTGTTGAGCGTCCTTGTTGGATGATCTTGTTGGAAAGCATCGAAAAGTCAACTTACAAAGTCACGTGGGAGTTGGATGCAACGATGAGGTTCACAGATCGGATAACGAAAATTCCAATTTCCAGCAACGGCAAGGACGTCTCAACTTCGTTTGCAGAGTGTCTGGTCTCGTCTTCCGCCATGCTCTCTCTTGCTGCAAACTAAATTTTGTGGCAGCATCCAACACGTTTCGACGGATGCCCCGAGCTTGCGACTGCTGTACATCCCTTCCCAGCCCCTGCAGCTTTCCTAGTCGCTTGTTCAAGCACTGGCGCGACAAACAATCGAGCTGGAATTGAAGCTGTAATGGAGAGCGGAATATTCGATGAAGCTGGCATTCAATCGAAGCTTCTCGTTCTTGTCGACCCTTGTTTAAGAATCAGGGCTGAGGTGCTGCGACAATGTAGCGAGGGAAGGGCATCTCATAGGCGAAGCCGGTCACCTTTTTGGCCTTGCCACGCGGGGCGCACTCTCTTAGCGGAATGGGTCCACAGCACTTGCAGTGTCCGTTTGACATGTGGACGGTTGCATGAGGATACGCTCTCTCTTTGGCCTCGAGCAGGTTGAGGTGGAACACAAGCGCCTAAGCGAAACTCATGGACTCATGGTTTCCTGATGTTTCATGCCTGGCGAACCAGGACATTGTGCGCGACATGTGTGATTCCTGCATATTGCCGCATTGCCAGTCACTAGGATGGTGACGTCTCCGCGTGTTTCACAGCTTTTGATGCCGCCGGCCTCCAGCTGAACAAGGGAGCTCTACCCTTTGCTGACAGGACCGAATTTTCATCGAAACCTTTCTCACATGTTCCTCGGACCCCGATATCCGATGCGCTTCCACTGCTTCAGTCATCTCTGATCTGTCCTGGGACGCCCTGCCGGCTTGAACCGGATCGTCTCCAAGTCCCTCTCGGGCACCTTTGGCAACAAGGAGTCAGCTGTTAGCAGTTTGTAGCGGCAGCGATCGTAGCAAAGTGCGAGAGTTCACCTCGGGGCGCGCCTGCCGCCAGCTGCTTTTTGCACCCGATGGCATGATGCACTCGGCAGAGAGTATTCGATACCTCTGGAAGTCTCTGGACCGTTATCGCTGATGGAGGGTCTCAGCATCTGTCTTCAACCTGCTTAGTTCCTACGCGATACTCAACGAGCAAATGTGACGTCACAAGAGCACCCATCCATCCATGAATGTAATGGCGTTGAGATCCATGCGAGGATCGGCTGCGAAGAGGAGGGGCCTTTTGCCTGTGCACAAAGCTTAGGATGGGGGAGGGGCGGCCCTGGATGAGGTACACCCATGCGACATTTCTGCCCTTCCCGAATTCCCGGAACAAACACTTGCAAGCCCGAGCCTTTGTCTCGCTGGAGTGGTCGCAGGCTCCCGAGACTCCTGAGACGGGAAATGTGTTCAGGGCAAATACATGTACCGATCACCAAAGCCAGGGGCCAAACACGCCAAACACCCTAAACACGCCAAATACGCCAACACCGCCCTACGAGCACAAGGCGTGCAACATGTTTTGCAGTACAAGCCGGCCCATGTGGTGTGCATTGGTGTTTTGGCTGCTCTCGATACTGGCCAGACCTGTCCTTGGAAGCTGGAAGAGAGCTTTTTGTGCTCTGCGACTGTGCCTTGCGGAGTTTCTTTTCGCGGCAACACACTTGCTTTACTTAGTCGGCGCTTTACTTTCTTGCCAGTACTATAAGACGAGCCTACTTAAGCAAATCATAACACATCACGGGCCAGCCTGATTGGCCAACAGGTGCTGAAGCGTCGGCGGGTCCTCTCTGCTACTACAGTCAAGCTGATGCAGAAGACTCGAAAGGGGTCACACGTCCCCGCTAAGCCAGCACGCGTTGGATGTTCGAAAACAATGGCAAGAATTCATTAAGTAGAATGAACTCGCCACCTGCTCAAGCTTCGTGCCCCAGATCCATGGCTTTCAGGGCTGCGAAAGTTGCAAGTACATGCGACAAACTCTAAACCCGCTGCTGAATGTGGGCTCGGTCCTGGTGACCTCAGCTTCGCAAAGTGCGGCTTCAGTTCTATATTGCTCAGCATGCAGATGTTCAAAGTGCTGTTGGGTCACAAAGCATAAAGGAACCAGTGCCCTGGTCCAGGAATCAGCCAAGGTGCTTGTCATGTGGTTGACGCCACGGAAGTTATGCAAAACGATACCTCATCCCAACAAGCAGTGGCTGCTCATTGCAGGGTCCCCGAACCGGCACACAGGACCCAGTCTTTAACGAGGTCCGGGCCCATGGAAACAAGGCTCAAGATGAGAGCAGTGCACTTGAAGGAGAACCTCCAGCTAAAATCAGTTTGGAGCTTCGGTTTCTCGCAGAGTCCATGCGAGTCCATGCAACCTTTGCCTCATGAACTCTGCAACAGCGATGGAACAGCAGTGCTTGCAGCGCCAAAAGAGGACATTGGCACAGGGACCAGGGATTCTGTATTCCGCTATCCTGCCAGCCTGTCCGACATGGGGTCTAAACACGAATTATAGCTCGACTGAAAGGAAACTGATCCTGTTCGAGCAGCAGCGCACATGCAGTCATGCGATCATGTTGCCCTAAAATGCTTCTGAAATATTCCGCCACGTCTGGAAGACTCACGAAGAAGCTACGGAATCTCGAGTGGGGAAGATGCGCGCGTTACCCTTCCTGGTCGCTGCAGCCCTGCTGCATGTCTGTTCCACAAGCCATGCGAGCTTTTTGGGCCGCTGCCGACACAGCATCTATGATGCTGATGACCTTGCTTGAGATCTGACGCCGTGGTGAAACGTCTTTGCATGGCACATGCCACCTCGATGCACCTACCAAATATTAAATAGTGACTGTTCCAAGCATGCGGGCTGCCGCAGTTTGATGCAGTTTGGGAGCCATTGGCGGTTTCAGGTCATATGTGTCGACACGGCTCCCTGTCTTTAGGTGAGTTTGGTTTGAACATCAGAACTGCGTGCATAGATGATTCCGGTTGAGTCAGCTCTTGTTCGGCTTCGCGTCCGAGGGCCCCCGAGGCGCCCTGTCTGCTGCGACGGAGTTCGGCTGCTGAAGGCGTTGATCTGGTTGTGCCCGGGGGGGGGGGGGGGGGACTGCCAAAGTTGACGCAGTGCAGTCACACGACGCCTCCATGAGGGATCTCGCTACTCCAAGAACACGCAGAAGGGTTTGGGGCTTGTTGGGTGATGGAATGTTGAAGATCCCTTGAGTTGTGAAGTCATGCTCCCGATTCCTCGGAAACGTTAGAAACTCCTCATCCCTGAACATCCCTAAACTCCACTCTGTGCTCTTATGGGGACTGAGGGGCTTTGGTGTTCGTGCCTCGTCTTTGCTCGCAGAGGCGACGGCGTCTCCACTGAATTCCTGGCGCACGGTGCCCGGGGCTGAGTGATTTCGGACTTGACAGGGTCTCGATTCGAGGTTGGGAGGGCAGAGCTCCACCAAGCTTAGGGCAACAGGATTGAGGATTGCAAGGGTCTTCGCCAAGAAAACGGGCTCAAAACAGGCGACTTCCGGCTACCGGCGAACTACTGTTCCGACCTTTTTTCGCTATTTTGCTAGGGGAAAGCCCTCGCACAAAAAAAAAAACCGGCCGAGGCGCAGCGGCAGGCAGATGTGGTCAGATCGCGGTGAGGCTGATCAGGGGCTTGGGCCACATTGGGGCGGGAAGCAAAGTGCAAGGGGATCTTGGCTTACCAAGCCAGCTAGAAAAAAACGCAGCTCGGCTTAGGGCTGGGTAGCTGCAGCCCATGCAGCCTCAGCAACGTGCGGCACGGCCCCACTCCTACCACGCACTGCGGCGCATCCGGGCTTTTTGCGAGCGCAGCGCCGGACGGCAGTCATTCGCTAAGCGAACAGTGTCCAGATGAGACAAACGAAGGGGCGATACTTTGTCCCTCCCCTACCGTGCGTTCTAGCTTTGCAACGCCTGACTCGTTCGAGCTACGGCGTCCCTATGTCCCTCCTCATAACTTCTCAGGATGCACCAACATCCGCTATGCTAGTGCTGTTTTGCAGCAGCCATCTGCAGCCCAAGGTTAAGTCACCAATAAAACGGAACAATTGCAAGAAATTGGCACCATTGCCAATGTGAGCGCGGGCGGATTCAGTTGGGCCCTTTGCTGCCTTTGCCGCCCTTGCCCCCTTTGCCGCCGCCTTTTCCACCACCTTTGCCTTTCCTGCGAGAGGAAAGCAGGGTTGGCAGCTCATGTGACGATGCCGCTACATCCGCAACATCCAGGATCGGAGGCTCCTCCGATAAGTCTGCCGCCCACCAGCTCACTGCCCACCAGCGCACTGCCCAACAGCGCACGGCCCACCAGCGCACTGCCCTGTCACCCCAGCGCCTCCGCAGGCTCCCCAGGCCCAGGCGCCGCCTCCGGCACATCCGGCACCCAAGGCGGCGGACACGAGCAAGCCACGCAAGCCCAGGTGGGTAGCTGCAGCCCACGCAGCCTCAGCAACGTGCGGCACGGCCCCACTCCTACCACGCACTGCGGCGAATCCGGGCTTTTTGCGAGCGCAGCGCCGGACGGCAGTCATTCGCTAAGCGAACAGTGTCCAGATGAGACAAGCGAAGGGGCGATGCTTTGTCCCTCCCCTCCGCGCGTTCTAGCTTTGCAACGCCTGACTCGTTCGAGCTACGGCGTCCCTATGTCCCTCCTCATAACTTCTCAGGATGCACCAACATCCGCTGTGCTAGTGCTGTTTTGCAGCAGCCATCTGCAGCCCAAGGTAAGTCACCAATAAAACGGAACAATTGCAAGAATCTGGCACCATTGCCAATGTGAGCGCGGGCGGATTCAGTGCCGCCATTTCTTGGACCCTTTGCCGCCTTTGCCGCCCTTGCCCCCTTTGCCGCCGCCTTTTCCACCACCTTTGCCTTTCCTGCGAGAGGAAAGAAGGGTTGGCAGCTCATGTGACGATGCCGCTACATCCGCAACATCCAGGATCGGAGGCTCCTCCGATAAGTCTGCCCACCTGGGCTTGCGTGGCTTGCTCGTGTCCGCCGCCTTGGGTGCCGGATGTGCCGGAGGCGGCGCCTGGGCCTGGGAGCCTGCGGAGGCACTGGGGTGACAGGGCAGTGCGCTGGTGGGCCGTGCGCTGTTGGGCCGTGCGCTGGTGGGCAGTGCGCTGGTGGGCAGTGAGCTGGTGGGCCGTGCGCTGTTGGGCAGTGCGCTGGTGGGCCGTGCGCTGTTGGGCCGTGCGCTGGTGGGCAGTGAGCTGTTGGGCAGTGAGCTGGTGGGCCAAGCGCTGGGCAGTGCGCCGGCGGTGGGCACTGGGCCGGTGGGGGGCTGTGCGTCAGTGGTGGGCAGTGCGCTGGCGGGGGTGGAGGCATTGGCACCTGTAACGTGTGAGTCCAGGGTGGAGTTGCAGGCTGGTTGGGCTGGAACTGGGGAGGGAGCTCAATTGGGAAGAACCAGGCAGGGGTTGCCGGCGCAGGCTGGTATCCAAGGCCGTGCCCCACGCCATAGCTCATTATTGGGGTAGCCACTGGGCAGGGTGCCCAGTGCCACTGCTGGAGGGGTCCCGGCGGCCACGGGGCACAAGGGTGAGCAACTTTTGCCCAATGATCTGCAGGAGGCGCTAGGCCCCCGCGGTACTGTGGCCCATAGACTTCTTGCTCGCCCACAAACGCGGGCGGCAACTGGAACACGGCATTGGACATTGCTCAACGTAGAGGAATGTGTTCCGTTTACCTTGAGCCAGAGCTCGACGAAGGACACACGATCTGAGCGCAGGCTGATGGCCCGAGAGCTGACAAGCTTCCCGCCACATGCTGGGTTTGTTTTTGGTTGGGGACTTCACGCTGCATCACCTTGGTCTAGGTATGCCTAGCTGAGACTCAATCAGTGTTTCCGATTCGGGCAGCTGGCAGCGCTTTGCTTCGTGTCTGGGATCCCCGACAAGACTGCTACATCGACTATCGTGTCGTACATGCTTGCGTGTGTGCGTGAGTGTCTGTCGCGCAACCCATGCGAGCTTTTTTGGGCGGATGCCGACACAGCATCTGTGATGCTGATGACCGGGAAGCTTCTTGCATGTTCCCATGGCAATTTGATGCATGCCGTGGTGAAACGTCTTGCATGTCCACGTGCCACCTTGAGGCGCTTACGAACTGTGGACTCTTCCAAGCATGCTTACAGGAAGTATTAGCAGCATCAAGTCATGCATCGAGACTGCTCCCTATCTTTCGCGGAACCTTGCAGCATGGCTGCTTAGGTGGCATGTGGGCTGCAGTGAAACTTCCTATGCTACACCAACGAGTCGAGACGAGCTATCCGACGCAGCAGACAGCGGCAACTTCGAGGACGTAAACACAGGTAGACCGGGTAGACTCATGGCCGAATGCCGGTGATCACCAGTAGCTGCATGAGCCGTCACGAAGTTGTGCTGCGCTGGGCATCACGGTGTCACAAGGACCTCGAGGAAGTCTTCACTCACGAAAAAACTAAGGCGAACCAAGGCGACGCAATCCTAAGACTGTTCTCAAAGCTCAAATGCAGATTCTCCGCCTTTGGTACACAGGCTCATTGCCTAAATGGCCTAAGCCCTGAACCCTAAACCACAGCCCCTCCGAACCCTAAACTTCCTAAACCCTAAGCCCTAAGCCCCCTCCAAGCCCAAACTTCCTAAACTTCTCAAACCCTTGAGAATCTAAGCCCCCAAATGAGCCGAGGTGCCCCAGCTGCTCTCGCACCTCGGCTTCCAGCCGCTGGTAGGCCGCCTCGGCCTTGAAACTCTGGGGCTTGAGGGTTTTGGGCGGGTTTTAGGGTTAGGGGCTTAGGGGCTTAATTAGGGGTTTTTGGATGTGTTTGGATGGGTTCAGAGCTCAGGGACCTCGGGCTCAAGGCCTTTTCGGAATCCACGGCATGGCCGCAATTGAAGACACAAGGTGCGTTGGCTGTCTCGTTGTGGAAAGTGCTGCAACACCGGCTTCTGTCGATAAGAACAAATATTGACTGACAGTTCCAGTGTACCCCCCCTGCCCCCCCCCCACATGGGAAATCTGTGTCAGGCTCCCATCGACTTCCTAGGTGTTGCAGTCTGAGCAGCTGCGTCTTCCTTGTCATTGTCCTCCGCCTTATCCTTGCCGGCCGATGGCTGTCAGGATACATACCGAGAGTTTCACTCACGGGGACCGAGGCGCATGAGCAAAAGACCTTTCATGACAATACTAGACAGGAAGTTACACAAGATCACATGGAGCCCCGGTGATCTCACACAACTTTGCATCACCTCTAGACTCTAGCTGACTCACAAGTGCGCACCCAACCAGCGCCCATGTCGTGTGCTGCCTGGCCTTCTCTTTCTCCCCGGCACCATCGGCTGCCATCTGAGCCTGCCCGTCAGGCACCGTCTCTCCCCATCAACAGTGTGTCCACATTAATTATGGGATTCCAACCTTCAGGGTAAGGAGGAGGGTTGAGGTGGCACGCTCTGACGAAAAATGCGCAAACCTACTACTACATGAAACGTGCTTTTACACAGAGCTTACGTCACGCTGTCGAGACGAAAAACCATGGAACAACCTTTACAAGCTGCGAGTGGACACTTGCAAGGGGGTCTATGCTGGCACAACTGTTTAGCACACGTTACATAAAACTTGGGATATTGTCCGCTTGGCTTTCATGTCATGTCTGCAATTATGATGGTTCCACCTGCTTCTCCATGAGGTCTTTCAGGTCTCTCAGCTCCTGCTGCCGCTCCTGTTCGGCAGGAAACGTCCCGAGGCTCAGGAGGACATGGCGAACAAGATCTCCAACCAGCAATCTCTTTAAGCTGCAACGCCGGCCTGGAAGTATTTAACGCCTCGGGAAAGCACAACATGACAGGCGTGGCACAGAAACGAGCACATGCCATGCACTCTGTTTGGGTCATGATCCAGAGTCCAGATCCTTCCAGGTGGTTGATGCGGTGCTTTTCCGACAGGCTTGAAACATCCCTTTGGCCCCCGGGCGTTTCTCCTCTCTATCGAGGAAGCGCCTCCAGAAGGTGTCAGATGTCATGACCAAGTGGCTGCAGCTCGGCAGCTCCGCTAAGACAATCGGCGCAGTTCTGTCAGACTGCACTGTGTGCCTCATGTTTTCCTTCTCTCTGCCACCTGGCTTGATCAAGTTCCTGAGGGGCGGTGCAGACTCCAACGGTAATGCAAACAGTGCGTACACAGCAAGCCTCCTAAAGTCCTTAACTAAGCTCAATGAAAGCCCAAGGTGCTTTGGGATATTCTGGATGTGGAGGTGCCCCTGCGCATCTCCGACAGCCAGCTTCTGCCCTTCCTTGATGTCACCTGGAGGGATGTCAGGTGTCACCGGTTCGAGTCATCTAAACCGGAAGTGCTCGAACCAAATCTGGGGTCACAGCCATGGTAGCAGAACATCATGGACGTGATCGCCACGGACGCGCCCGTGTCGGAGAGGGACGCCTCGATGTCAGGATCACTAGGTCTGCACTTGGAATGCGGCCGACAGCTCCCACCTTGTGCGACTGATCACTGAAGTCCCAGATGTCAATCCTTAGCAAGGACAAGGTGAGGACGACCCCGGTATGCCCTCGAATCGTGGGTGCTTCCAGCTTCCAATATGCATATACTTTCATTGGGGGGGGGGGGGGGGGTTGTTGAGATCGCCACTTGCCAAGTCTGTTCTGTGACTTCGGGTTTAGGCAGCTTCATGCAGGGGTGAGGCGGCTTAATGCAGGTTCAGGGGTACAGTACCGAGTACATCGCAGACGAGAAAAGGTACGCACGAAGACCTGTGGCGACAACTGGGAGAGATGATCGATCCAGGGCTTCAAACGCCAATTTTTGGGGTTCACATAATCGATGGGTTCACAGTTCCTCGAAGACGCACTGGGGATGAAAACGGGGAGTTGCCAAAGTTAAACGCAAGGATCCTGCAAACACCGAACATGGCGGCAAACAGGTTTGCTGAAGACTTCACAAACCTCTTGATAGAAGGGCATTCGTCTCCAAGCGTTCCTGGAGACCTGCTGCTTGAACCGTGCTGGAATGTCAACTTGAACCGTCCAGCGATGAGCCAAAAGGCCCTGCTGATTTACACACAAATCCAGTTTTTTTTAACTAAGATAAGCCAGGTTTACTACTGTTTGGTTGTAGATGCAGCCATCCAGTAACAGAAGTGCTGATGGACTAGGCAGGGATCCCACCACTGACGAGGCCAAGGAAGACGACCGAAGGCCGCGTGGGGCTCCATACACCTTGGGTTTTGGGTTTAGGGTTTAGGAAGCTGCTCCAAGAGCTTCATGCTCAGAGCTTCACCGCGGGTGTAGTACGTCGAGGTGTAGGAAGACATGAAGAGGTGCTCACTGAGCCCGTCCTGAGAAAGAATTCCACACACAAGCCAGGTAAGCATCACTGCCGCCGCAGCCCACCTGGCCTTGAACAAGAAGAAGGCCCAATCCTGAACACTGGAGCAGCTGAAAGACTCGGTCAACGTCTGCCAACTTTATCTCGGGGCATGTTCGGCATCGTTATCATGGCCTGCCGGCTACTGAGGTGCGCGCTGTGACGCCCAGCAGGATGTCTTCAAAGAAGGGCGATCGCCTCGGGCACGGAAAGTGTATCCTGAAATGGCCGACATTGACAAGCCACAGAAACCCTGTCTTTGCGCGTTGACATGCACCTCTGGAAAACCACACAAGTGTCATTGCTGCAACAAGCATTCAAGCGCATATCACCGTGATTTACTGTGATCGTATATCTGTTTTACCACGGTCGTACAACGAGGCCTAAATCATCCCGATACCCGAAGCTCGGATGCCAGCTCCAGGGAAAGCATAGGTCGGAAGGTTTTGCAGGTGCTGTACATCCTTGGCCAAAATCCGGGCATGCTCAAGTGCAAAACCGTCACCCGCACGTGTGACAGCTACACCCTGCTCCAGACGGCTCCAGACGGCGCGCATTTCCTCCCTAACCCTGTAGATGACATGGCTCATGGTGGGCGCAGTAAGTTTAAGGTTGACGCTTCTTCACAACATCCGCCTTCCGGTCCTGACCGACCGGTACCGCCGGAGCTCAATTTTGGTCCCCGGTCGGACCGCTCGTAGTACAAAAGCACAACCATGACCAAATGACGTGACCAGAAGCGCCTCTTCTCCCCGGGCCGCCCAATCCCCAAGAAGCAATTCCTCGGCTTCGCATGCTTCAGCACGTCAACACACCAAGGAAATCCAAGAGCTTAGTGCCAGTGTTTCCCGTCATCGGAATCTCACTTGGAATGTTTGGGAGCACAGCATAAGCATAAGTGTCAAAAGCTGTCAAAGTTAGGCTAGCGACATGTTCCCAAGCCTTTCAAGTCCATGCCATCAGCTGCCATCTACCATGCACCGGTGCAAGCAAGTGTCGCCCTCTTCTGTGCTGGCATAGAAGTTCGTCAGCAACTGGCAGGACATAGGGAACGGAAAATGATGAGAAATGCAAGCTCGACTTCCAGGAACTTGTATTGAGCATTGCAAACCCAAACTGGGACCTTGGTACCCTTGTCGTCAAAACGATCGTGGCCTCAGCTGAACTATGGACGTGTGGCTAACATGCGCAATCGAAGCACTGCCTGAGGGGTCTGAGCGGCCAGCAGTGCAGAATATGACAGAGACCCATCTCGGTACCACTGTCCTCATGCAGTGCAGACACAGGTTCGCTGCTTGCAAATCTAGGTTCGCAGCTGACTGTTGTAGAGACCTTAGCTTGCTTGTCCCGTCCTGGCGTTGCAGTTGCACGCGGTGGACAGGACGCCAGAGGAAGTCATTGTCATTGATGGCGTCAAGCATGGCCTACACTGGATCTTCGGCCACATCATCACAGGTCGCCGCACTAGAAGATTGCATAATAAAAGCCCGGTGAAGCTCGAACAGTGCTGGCACCTGGAAATCCCAGATCATGACCTGGCAGAGTGAACAAGCTACACGATCCAGAGCCCTGCGCCGGGGCATCCCACCTGGCCATCCCCTGCCACTGTCAGGAAATACCTCAGACAACTCCAAATCGAACGACTTCACAACTGACACAGTGTTGCAGTGTCCCTGGGCACTTGATGGGTGCATCTGGTGGATTCTTCTCGCTGGCTCCCTTGCCACGGCGCTCCACCTCAGGTATTGGAGATTCTCGGCAGCGATAGATGCGATAGCTGAAACAACTTGTCTTTCAAAGGTGTGCGCATGCACGCGTTTCTTTATGTTCATACTTCGTGTGCTGTTCTGAGCCCAATAATCTGCTACTCGTGACAAATCATAGTCGTGCGTCGTACTTCAGCGAGCACTCGGCAAGCTGCGGCTGAGGCAGATAGACACTATTTCCTATGCTCTCTCAATCGGAGCTGGTTGGTACCAGAAGCCTGAACAGATTGTCAACATCATTCGCCTCGATAGTCGCAGGCATGAACTCGATGGCGACCACCGCTTTTCGGTGCGACTCATCGATCATCGACATCTGGCGGTGGGTGACCTGGGCTGCATTCAGCCAGCAATGGCCAGAGCAGGCGAACACCACAAACAGCACGGAACAGATTCGCAGAAGTGTCGGATCCTGCAAAGTCCGCTGGGAAGGCAGCTGTCGGGATGGTGGAGTTCTTCTCCTCCTGGGCAGCTCCCCCATCGTCACTCCCTAGTTCACTCCTTTGCCTCCTTACCGGCCTCCAGGCTCCCACCACGCGCAGCGTGATTCGTCGCCTTTGCGGCCGCAAAACCTTGCGGACAGATCAATGCCCCGTGGCCAATGTCCCGTGGTCAGTGTCTTGCCTTCATCGCTACAAGTTCGGATTGGGATGAGGCACTTTTTGCAGCCAACTGTTACGCAACTTCCCGGCCCGTTGCCGAAAGGGATAGTTAAACATGCAACGCTTTGGCTGACTCCAGGATACGATGTCCATTCTTGGATTTTCTGGAGCAGGTCCTGCCATGACCACCCTTTTCTCGGCCCCCAGCCTAGGTCGGTGGCGGACAGCTTCCAGACCTGTTCATGTGAGCTCATGTGATGACTGTCCACCATGTTTCACGACTTGCCATGTCCTGGAGTAATCTGGAGTAAGGCTGAAGGGTTGAATGTAACACAAAACCCAGCCCGCTTCGTCAGCCCCTAAAAGACATGTGATTTCTGAGCCGAGTACAGCAATCTGTCCATTGCCAAGGCCTCGGAAGCTTCCACTGGCGTGTCAAGTGCTGGGGTAGCAACTTTCGAGTCAATAAAGGAGATCAAGGCACAACCATGAGTCGTGCCGACTACAGTAATGTCGTACCCTGATTAGTCTGGACCCCCTCAATAATGAAAAGTTTTCCAAAAATCATTCAGGAGACCCAAATTCGATTGCCCCCCCACAATAAAGTAAAGTTTTTCGGGCATGGGTTTCGGAACAGCTCTCTGAGCTTACCTGAGCTTAATTATGTAAGAGGAGAGGGAAAGGAAGAGGAGAGGAAGAGGAGAGGGAAGAGGAGCGAAGAGGAAATGAAGAGGAGCCGGTGGGGGGGGGGGGGGGGGCCCGGGGCCGAAAATTAGTTTGGGGGGGTCCCTTTTTTTTTACACTATTACGGGGGTGGATTTAGTTTGGGGCCCTCACACTAATCAGGATACCACATTACCGCAACTCACTGTGATTCGTGTCGACTCTTGGCAGTCGTGGTAGACAAAACTCCTGAGGCTGCATCCACCGATGAGAAAGGTCGGGTCGCTAGGATAAAACTTGAAGACTGTGACCTGCCAGCAGCGCTGAGCCAGGTCAAAGCGCGCGAAAGAAGGGGGACTCCCTCATGATCCAAATCAGAGTCCGCAAGCGCCTCCCAAGGAGACTCCAGGATGGCGTGCGGGCTGAGGGAATCTGCAAAAGACCAGACCAACACGGTGCTGACCTCGGCGCTTGTTTGTTGCTTGCACAGTTTCGGGTGAGAATGAAAACCTTGCACACGGGATTTCTGGTTTTAAACTGGTTTTTGCTTCAGAAGTATTTGCTGCCGAATTTCGATGTCATTCACTCAACCCTCACATTCACAAAAACATCGGGGCGCGGCAGAAGCCTTGCCCGAGCTCTCCAAGCGGTCGACGAATGCCAGGTTCCTGACACCGATTAAAAGACAGCACGGGTACAAGTAGAGCTTGTGGACGAGAGTCTTGCAGGCGGACAGCACAAGATTTCA
Organism: Symbiodinium natans; assembly: GCA_905221605.1. Classification (NCBI taxonomy): domain Eukaryota; class Dinophyceae; order Suessiales; family Symbiodiniaceae; genus Symbiodinium; species Symbiodinium natans. Next base: position 29,771 of record CAJNDS010000199.1, read on the forward strand.
TGAACCAAGCTCCTGCCCTCCCTCGGACTCCAGCGGAGGCTTTACAAAAATTTCGGGACAGCCAGAAGAGGTCTTGAACGAACTTAAGCGCCATCTACAAAGCGCCTACACAGCACCCTTCGCAGCATGAAGCCGGGGTCTCGGCTCGCAGCACGAGGACACGACCATGTCAGAGGAGCCCGGGACCCACTCGACCCATTCCTCAGTCTCTTGAAAAAACCCTCTCACTCTTGAAATCTCTTGACAGTCGTCAGCGGGCAGATGCTGCGGGAACTAAACCGAAGGCATTCCACCTCCTGAACCCTACGGAGTCACTGCATGGTCGTCATAAGATCGTCATAAGCTACCGTCCTGAGCTTCGGTCGATACGCTTTCCCTTTGTGTAGGTCACATCGTGGAAGTTCGGATGCTCCTTCACGGGTTCAACGCAAGCCGTCACTCTTGGCAATCGAGAGTTCGGAAAACTTCCCGGCAATGTTTGCCTAGAGTGCCAGCGCTCTGCGGCTCTACGACGATGGCACACGCACAACCGCGTCCAGCACTGCTGCAGGTTGTGCGGAATTCGTTCGTGGTGTGTTTCGCTGAGGCTGCTTAGTCTTGCATTCCTGCGTGCATTTGGATCCCAGATCCCGCGGTAACATAGGCGGGATCAGGGAAGCTGTGTGATGGCAACAAGGCGACTGAGCAAGATAAGCGCTTTCTACTCCAGTTAACACTGGCCGCAGCCGGCATCTTTCGCTGTCGGTCGCAGTATCAGCTCTGCCCTCTGCAAAGCCTGGCCTTGAGCTTGGAGTGGGTCTTCGTGACTGCGCCGGCCTCCTCCTCTCCCAAGTGTGCAAACCTGATGCAACTGCTGTCAAAAGTCGCTGTTGAATGCCCGCATTCAACAGAAACATAGCACCGGCCCCGTGAGCCCCATGCTCTTCTTGGAAGATGTCGACCGTCTCATTCGTCTGCAGCGCCTCCTCGACTCCCACACCTTGGTGTAATCTGTGATGTTGTGGTGCGGGGGGGGGGCATGGCTTCGTACGCACCTGAATCTCAGCACCGCTCCGAACAACGCCCCAGAAAGGCGAAGCGCTCTCTCTAAGGCCAAAACTGACCGTGGAGAGGAACATGGAGAGCTCATCTACCTGGCACCGGTGCGGAGCTTTCAAAAAGCTCAGTGGGGCTCCATACGACATACGACATACGACAGAACGGTAAAACTGTTGATGACTTTGCGCTACTGTTGCCCTTCTTCAGATGCTAGCCCTGGCTCCGGCCTACTTCAATCCCGCCCCACATTTGAAGTCTAGTGAAAGGTGGGAGGGCAGCGGCTTGTTCGTTGCGTTGCTTGTCACAGAGCCTTGTCATAGCCAAGGTCAGCGCCCTTCTGCAGGAAGTCCCCAGGACTGAGCAGATGAACAAACACACTAAGATTATCGCATTATGAACGCAGCCCTAAATCTAGAAGTCGACCTTACCACTGCAATCCTCTCAAGTCACGGCTTGCGCAAAGTCAGTTCCAAGTGTTCCATCCAGGCTTCCGGCATGTACTGCGTGGACTTGTTGACAGGCCGGAACCTCGAAAGGCATCGACCATTTCTAAAAACATGTGCGAACTACGGCCCTGGCTATCCTGCAGGCATCCCTGCACCCCCAACCCCCACGCGCAAACTTCTGCAACATCTGGCATTGCTCATGAGGTCATATTAGGTCCATGCCAAGTAGTTTGACAGGAGCACGTTCTCGTCTCCTTCACAGCCTGAAAGCAGCTGTGGCAGATGCCTCAACACCTGCCCAATCCTGCCCAGCACAGGTCATCAGATCGAGCCTGGATTCCGATCTCCAGCTCTTTCTTTGGAGGAGCGAAATTATGGTCCTGCAGAAAGTAGCAATGCAATGCATTTTGGTGGTCTGCGCTGGCAAGTGCTCGCTCAGGGTCCTTCTGCGGTCTGCAGTTCTGGTTGTTTTCACCTTCCGCGAGAATTCGAGCAGTTCAGCATTGGCATTGCACCACATGCGTCCACGTTAAGCCAGCCCTGCCCTTGCTCTGCAGCACAAGTTCAGGAACAAGTCCCAGGGCATGTCTCGACATGTCTCGACCATGACCTGAGTCACTGAACTTCGTCGACTTCCCAAACTGGCTGCGAGGCCTGGTCAGGTCCAAGGGCCATAGGGAGCTGTGCTGGCGTGCGGGATGTCGGAAAAAAACGCTTTTCCCGAAAAGCCACTTTTCTCGAAAAGCCACAAAAAGTGACTTTTCTCGCGGCGTTGGAGCGCGCGGTGTCCCTGAAAAGCCACTTTTCCCGAAAAGCCACTTTTCTCGAAAAGCCACTTTTCTCGAAAAGCCACTTTTTGCGAAAGGTGACTTTTCTCGCGGCGTTGGAGCGCGCAGTGTCCGCGAAAAGCCACTTTTCCCGAAAAGCGACTTTTCTCGAAAAGCCACTTTTTGCGAAAAGTGACGTTTCTCGCGGCGTTGGAGCGCGCGGTGTCCGCGAAAAGCCACTTTTCCCGAAAAGGGACTTTTCTCGAAAAGCCACTTTTTGCGAAAAGTGACGTTGCTCGCGGCGTTGGAGCGCGCGGTGTCCGCGAAAAGCCACTTTTCCCGAAAAGCGACTTTTCTCCACCAAAAGCCACTTTAACTTTTCGCGAAAAGTGACTTTTCTCGTGGCGCTGTGCGCGCATTGTTTTCGACAATAAATTGTTCTTGAAAAGTCACCGCTGCAGCTTCTTGCCAAGAAGTGATCGTTCTTGTGGTGCTGCGCGTGCAGCATCTTTGAAAGGCACTCGTGCTGACATTGCTTTTGTTTCCTAACAAGACGGGTTTTGCGAAAGTTGTTCTTTGTCACGCCGCTATGCTCTGCACAAAACAGGGCTTTTTGAAAAGCTACTTTTCTGTAAAGGCTACCTTTTGTGAAAAGCCATGACCTTTTTCTTTGCGAACATATTGTTCTCATGGCGTTGTGTCAGTTAGGTAGTGTCATTGAAAGCTGGTAAACGTAGTGTGTCCGTTGCGTGTGGATTCAGTTTGTGCAGCCACTTCTCTCGCTGTCGTGGACAGCTGCGCGATAGCCATACGCAGCACTTCCTTGTGGGGCGCTCTGGGATTTGGGTTTAGGGTTTGGTTTAGGGTTCAGGGTTTGGGTTTTAAGTTTAGAGTCTAGAGGGTTTGGGGCTTCTGCATGCACAGCATATCTTTGATTGGGGTGTGCAGATATAGAACGTTCTGGACAGGCAAGGTGTACTCTCGTCTAAGAATTTTGAGGGCGTAGTGCTCTTAATCTTCGACAGCGATTCTGTCAGGCTGCGAACCCCGCTACTAGAACTCCACAATCCCCCAGCCCTCCTATGATTATCAAGGCAGGTATAAATGCCGCCGTGGGTGCCTTGCCTTGCCATAGCTCAGAGAAGCGGAAAAGGGAGGTGTAGAGGTTCTCTTGGTTGCTTCAATGGTGGGCGCCGTGCCACTTAGTGCCGACGCATTGCATGTTCTCCAGAAGCTATTTTTCCTGAAAAGCTACTTCTTCCGAAAAGCCACCAGTTCTCGAAAAGCCACTCTTCGACAAACGCCACTTGCATCGAAAAGTTGTGTTGTTTTTTTTCTGTAAAAGTGCCTTTTCTCACAGCGTTGGGGCGTGCAGCGTTTGTAACAACACGTCTCTGGAAAAGCTACTTTCAGAAAAAGCGTTGCCTGCGGCGTATTCCGGAATGCCACTTTTCTTGAGCAACACTTTTTTGAGTAAAGTGACTTCTCTCGCGGCGTGGGGGCGCACGCGTCTTAGAAAAGCCACATTTCTCGAAAAGCCACTTTGCGAATAGTGACTTTCCTCGCGACGTTGGCACGCGCAGCGTCCGCGAAAAGCCGCTTTTCTCGAAAAGCCACTTTTCTCGAAAAGCCACTTTTTGCGAAAAGCACCTTTTCTGGTCGGTTTTCCCGCTAATCTGGAAGACGCACCGTGTGACAGCTTAGATAGGAAGCTCCCACACGAAGCCACAGCAAAACAACGTGCATAAATGAAAAAGCATCCGGCCTTGTGATCATGATCTCAAGGAGTGGGCGGCTATTGTGCACAGTGAAGGTACGAACCTGAAGGCTGGTTCATGTGACTTCGCACAGCGTAAAAGGCAAAGTTTGCTGGCCTCGTCATGGGTCGCCTCCGCCGTTTCCGATTTCCACTCTTTGCACTCCTTTAGATAGTCACGCTTGGAGCCTTTGCAATTGCTAGGATCTCTATTTTGTCTCTTCACAAGCTGCTAAACACAGTGTCCTTGGGGAGATCACGAATGACGATGTTCTCTTCCGGCTCATCCTGACCATCGTGCCCTTGTGCTCACTCACACACTCACTCGCTCACTCACTCACACACTCTTTTACCCTTTGTGATTGATGCAATGCAATGTGACCCAAGGAAAAGGCCGACTGCGGCAACAAAGAGACCATGCATGCAGCCGGTCATGAACCTGGATGAAGTTACACATGAGGATGTGACAACAAGCCATGGACATGGACCTCTAGGCACAAACCAAGCGAAAAGCCGCCCGAGCATGGCAGTCTACAGTACAGACCAAGCAATATGACACTTTTTCTGGCTACTTTCTGCGGCTTGTGAAATCATAGTGTCAGGTACAGTGCAACTACTGGCACGTGTACGCCACTGCTTGGAGTGATGTGTGTGTGCGACGCTGGTATACCTGACCTCTATAACCAAGGTCTGACCTCACAGGGTTGAACCTACAGCGCTCTCAGCCTGTTCACATCCAGTTTCTAAGCTAACCTGTTCAGCCTCAATGGCAGCTTCTTCCCCCGGCGCATTCTCTTTCTCGAACTCGTCCATGACGCCCTCGAAGCCAGAAAGCATCAAAAAGTGCATCTATCGGAATCTTTTTAACAACGAACTATCAGACTCAGACTACACGTTTAAGGAGTCTGCAAATCGCCATGAGCAGACTACATTGTGCTGCTGGGGTGCAAGCTCCGCATCCGAAAGTACCCTACACTTATCGAAGAATGGGCACAGCTTGCTTACACCTCTTATCGGTCCCTGGATTGTGCGGGCCAGACCTGGCGGAGCTCGGCTAGTCTCTCCATCTCCCGCTTGTAGGCCTCCTCGGTGGTGCACCTGTTTTTCAATCCAACACGATCCGTAGTGCAGAGAAAAAGGACGGCAGCAAGTCGGCAGCAAGAGGCTGGCAGGATCTGCAAGGCTGCTTTTGGGGGTTCACAGGTGGCCAATTCTGCCAGGCGACCATACCAGCTTTTCGCCATACGCCTCAGCGGCACACCGGATCAACTCAAGCAGAGCCTTCCCCAATTCGACCATATCCTACCGTGCGCCCTAAAGCTTGCAACAAGGCACTTTGGTAGGGTCGAAAAGGACGAGAATGTCCTCTAGCGGATATTTCTCGAAGTCCTCGAAGCAAGCGCGTGGCTCAACCAGGATCCGTAAACAACCTGCCTGGACTGCGCAACATGCTTGCGGGAGAACAGGCTGACCCCAGAAATGAAATTGCGAGGTAAGCCCTACAAGAGGCCATCATTGGCAGAGCTTCCGTTCAGTTTCGGCACCTCCCAGCATCTCCAACGGCGAGCTCTCGCCGTTGGGGATGCAATCCATGTATCAGTCCGGCGACATAACACAGTTTGGTCATAGTGCCAAGGCGTTCGTGAACCCCAAATCCAACCCCACGACATAGGACCACCGGGCCACAACCAAGCACGCACTGCCTCGGGAGCGCTCTTCGCCTGCAGCCTGCATACTTACTTTTCTATCTCCTTTTTACGGCTCAAAACAGCCCCAGGCCCTTGGCTAGACGAGCTTAAAACTTAAAACCCCGCCATCTTGAATGCCTGTGTCTGTGTTTGCTTCGGCGGCCAAGGGTGGACGGGGAGATCGGGGCATGTTGACATATCGGAGCAGTTTTGGCCCAGCTCTGTGGTGGCGGGGGGAGGCGGGGGGAGGCTCTTGACTGTCCGGGGAATGCTAAGAGAGCCTCGGTAAACAAGAACGATCGCCAGAGCTCCCGTGCACCTTGCTTTCGCGACCTTTTGGTATCAAAGCAGAAACAAGCACAGCGTACGATCTCGTTCAGTACCTTCACGGCTTCAGCATGAGTTCGCCTGGTTCCAGCTCATTCAACGGCAACGAACGCCAGAAATTGCCAATGCTTTGTCAGCTGCCAGCTGTCCTTCTGCTGAGGGTGGTAGTCTGAAGCAAAGCCCATTCTTTTCACCTGCGCGCATGTTTCACGTGTGTTCCCTTTGGACTGAGGCGAAGAATGGCGAGGACAACACGCCGGCTAGAACAATACACCAGGGTATTCGCAGGACTGCTGTTCACGAAGCCATATGAAGCCTTTAACGCTTGCATGTGATGCAAGGGCTGCAAGGGGGCATTCCTAGGCCTGGTCCAGCACCTCAGACTTTGCGAGGTGAAAGAAGGGCTTCAACCTCGGGACAAGCTGCTTATCCGTGATACTCTGTGATTGTACCAACGGCAGGTTGCTTGTACCCTACACTACCTTTTCATGCTCTGCGACACTGGAGCTGCGAAGCTTGCCACTGTAAGCCGTGGCTTTGGATGTGCGATGTTGGTGATCGTCTTCATTCTCCTTTTTCAGACACGACTTTGCTCATCAGTGCTGGCGGTACGCGCTGCCACCAACCGCCAGATTCGCAGCGAGTGTTCTAATCTTGTCGAAGGTCAAGATCCATCTTGTCCGGAGATGGGGCACCGCACCAGGGAATGGCACTGCGAACTCTGTATGCGGCGGAGAGGCAAGCGGCGGAGAGGCAAGAAAGTCACAAACAAAGCATGCCAGTGGAGCACACAGGAGAAGCCAGGCGTGTGGTGCCTTCCCGTTGACGGCTTTCGTGCGCCTTTCATAATTCCAAAAAATCATGTGCGCAACCAGGGAGGGCCCTTGGAGCCAATGCCGAAAATGTGGAAGCTTCTCGTCCGCGAGTACGGATATGTGACAGGAACAGCAGCAGTTACAGCACTGCAACATGCTTTTCAAAACTGCAACCCTGGCGGCTTCGATTTACATCCAGATGTCCAGCACAGAGGCTCCACGTGGTTTGGGAATAGATTATATACAGTCCTCGCCACACTTTTCCGAATAATGATGCTTTGGCTGTGCTGAGGCGCTGGCTTCATCCCAGAAAAGGGCACATCGTCGGATTCGTCAACTTCGTCGACCAAGCCGAGGGATAAATAGTTCTTAGCCTTTGCCCACAGCTCGGGAGTTGCGCGCGTGTGCGCGTGTGTGTGTGTGTGTGTGTGCCCGCGAGAGAGGGAAGCACGTGGCCGGCAACAAACTAACGAGCGCACTCCTTTATCACCTGCTGCACTGTGCAGGGGCGCTCCATGGCTGGAGCACTGTACATCCATCGGTCGCAATCCCCTCGAGCGGAGAAAAATGTATGTCGGAAGCTTTGCCCGTGAGCGTTAACTGACCGATGCCACAACAAGCCAAGCCACGCAAGAGCACAGCAAACTCGCTCCCCCTGGCTCCGTGAGCGTTCTCACCTTGAAGTGAGACGTCATGCAGCTTGAAGGGAAACCGTAGTCGACTCACTGTGTTCGTGCATCAGCTTGATGTGCATCTCTTTGATGTGGTCCTTGCATGAGGAACAGCTCACGCGCCCGTGCTGAGAGGCCCACTTGCTACCGCCTCTGTCCTTCCTACTGCCTGCGGTCCTGAATGGTCTTGAGTAAGACCGTCTTCCCTCACGCTGACATTCTACATTTCGGCTTGCGCCAACTGCGCAGGCTCCCTAATAGTGTGCACACGTCATTGCACTGCGACCTTGCTGTGTTTCTTGTCCATGCAAGCAGCCACACTCGAAAGGCCACGCAAAGTAGCCAATACTAGCAAGCAAAGAAGGCCGAGCAGCTGGGTGGAGACGCTTCCACCTCAAGGCCAGGATCAGCCATGAGCATAGCCACAGGGCCTGGACTAGGCCCCAGAGTGCGGGGGGTCCCAGGTTGCCGTACGCCCAGCCCACCAGCTGTCCTCTGAAGGGGCTCTGAAGGATTTGAGTCTCTGAATGTCTGTGCAGCTACCTCTCATGCTGCGCGGAGTCTCTGCTTCATGAGAGGACATGTAAACGTCCTGAAATCGCATTGGCCAGGGAGCCATTGCTCTGCAGAACCGAGAAATACAGTCCGGCGTTGCCCTTCAAGGGTATTGGCCGCATTGGCCACATCCCAACTTCACTTGCACTACTTGCTTGTGTTGACCCTGGCATGACACAGGCTAATATGGCAAAGGGCTAGTATGGCAACGGGCAACGGCTAATGAGCGGTTAAGGGCATCCAGAGGCATCTAAAGCCTTTCTCGCTATCTTGTGCAGGAAAAGGCCAAGCCCCACCTTGCCAATAAGCTTGGAGTAAAGCGATTGCGTTGGTGGCATGCTGGTTCCGAAATCGTACCAAACCAAAGTAGAGATAAGAGTTGGCACCGGCAGTGCGGAGATGCCAAAGCCAGATATGAGTGCGTAAGCCAGCAGCCCTGTATGGGAGATGAAGGCCCAGATGGACATCAGGTTTCGGTCACTGACCCGTCGGCTCAGTCTTTGCAGTATCGCCGTAGAAACGATGGACTCCACGGAGAGCGCCACAAAAATGTAGGAATTATGCAGCTGTGTCCATCCGTAGTCCCGGCTGGTGATGACCGGCACGGCGAAATTGATGGCCATCAGGGTGAATGCGTTTCGGAAGTTGAGAACAAAGATGAACCAGGCCCCAGTTTGGCGAAGCCAAGGGTCCACCCAGAGCCGCATGTATGGAAATAGTCCCCCAAGAGTCAAGCACTGGCCCACCTCAGCTCAAGAAGACACTCCTTCCCCAAACCCCAACAGCAACAAAGCCTCAAACCGAAATCGTGGACTGACTCTTTCGACATGTTTTCAACGCTCTCTTCTGTGTGTATGGCAGCGATGGGTGGGGCGGGGAGGTGGGTGCCAGGGAACTTTTCCCAGCGGCGGCGGCCGGGCTGCAGGGTGCCGCTCCGGCTCGCGGAAGGTGCGCAGGACGAAGAGCAGAGCCAGCAGCTGCAGCAGCATCCTCAGCGGTAGGGCCGCTGGAAAAAAAGGACCAGGTCACTTGCGGGCTCTTTGAATTCCAAGTACCTGTAGGTAGCTCATCATGACAATGCCAGCAGACTTAGAGAATATGATATACAGGGAGTGGTAGGAGCATCAGGAGCAGCAACTTAACCCGACACCACGATCACCAGCACTACCTTCAGGCAAGCTTCAGGAAGTAGCCAACCCACGTGAAGTTGTCAAAGACCTCGAAAACATTCCAGCAAACAACAAGATGACGATACATGTGGCCTTGAGAGCCTTGTTGAGGATCCGAAAAAACTACAGCCCTCTGTGATGACGGTGCCACGGTGCCAGGGTCACGGGCCCAAGGTGGAGCTTGAAGTGAGGCAGCCACACGACGAAGAGGTTCAGGGCGGGACCAGCCAGGGTCAGTGTGTTGGATACAAGCACGAAGATGCTCATGTAGTGGGTCCGGTCCGCTAGAGAAGTGTGCCGAGCGATGAACCTTAGAAGCTCTGGACTCTGGACAGCATCTCGAGACTCTTAGACATTAGAATTCATTAGAGCCCATTTTCGACATATTCGACACTTGTAGTCAGGGAACGCTTGGGTCGCAACAGACTGGGCAGCTGTTGCACCCAGGGCAGCTCTGGAAGCCAGAAGAGCCCACAAGCCCAGTGACGGGGCGGCTGCATACATAAAGCTGGCGATCATTGAAGCCCTCGGGGCGAGTTGCAGTCAGCTTAATGGCTGTTTGGAGCGGCATCCTAATGCTGGAACCCCGCAGTTACTGAGGCACGGGCCCTAAGCTGACGGAGAAGACCTCCTTGTATGGTCTGCGGTCCACCCAGAAGCCAAACAAGCCCATGCAAAGAAGACGTGCCATCGCGAAGCATCCCGCACACAGCCTTGACTAAAGCGAGCGCTGTAAATGGCATGGCTGTATCAGCTGGCACATCATATGAAAAGTCGCATCAGCCTCATACAACTGAAGCTGAGAACGCAACACACAAGCACCTGCCAAGCAGCCCGTACATGTGCTTGTCACCACCGAGAGACTCCACATAACCAAGCAGGGAAGGCACAGACAATGTACCTTGCTGCCAGCTAATGCAGTGTGGCTCTGCCGCTACGCACCATGCACTGCGCTGACCTATCTTGCCTGCCTTCCACGGCGATCAGCAGTCCGATGCACCAGGCGGAGAGCATATTCATCATGGAAGTCGTCTCTGGGTCCAGTTCAGCATCGCCCGAGAGCGACCGTGATAGCAGCCGAGGCCGTCCTCCCAGCTTTGAGCCGCAGCGTTCGAGTCGGTATGTACAAGCAACAGCGCCCAAGGTGTGTCCAAGACCAGTGTCCTGCAACTTCGGCGGCACCATCCTCTGCCCAGAAAGAAAGTTACAGCCCGGATGCTAGTTCCAGCGTATGCAGAGCGTATGCAGAGCGTATGCAGAGCGTATGCAGAGCGTATGCAGAGCGTATGCAGAGCGTATGCAGAGCGTATGCAGAGCGTATGCAGAGCGTATGCAGAGCGTATGCAGAGCGTATGCAGAGCGTATGCAGAGCGTATGCAGAGCGTATGCAGAGCGTGCAGAGCGTATGCAGAGCGTATGCAGAGCGTATGCAGAGCGTATGCAGAGCGTATGCAGAGCGTATGCAGAGCGTATGCAGAGCGTATGCAGAGCGTATGCAGAGCGTATGCAGAGCGTATGCAGAGCGTATGCAGAGCGTATGCAGAGCGTATGCAACTGACACAATGCCACAGTGCCCCCAAGGGTCTGGATGGTGATCCGAAGCTTGCCGTGCTTCCATGCCAGGCGACGCCAACCATTCGGAACCAATTCGATCTTTGGACTCTTTGCCCTCGAGCTTGTTGCTCGGCCAGTTTAGCCCCTAGCAAAGCATTTAGCGAGTTGAACTGATACGCAAGCAAGCAGTGGGCAGTGGGCACTCCCATATCCGGTACAGGGGACACACAGATTTAGTGTGTTTCTATGTGCATATCGTTGTGGAACCCAACTCGACACAGAAGATGCAGAGCCACCACGCTGCAATTGAACTCAGTTGAAGCACTTCCATTGTTGATGCTGAAGCACATGGGGCAGTTGCATTCGTGACTGTGACTGGGCAGGCAGAACTCTGCTGCAGCTTCACACTCTGTTCAACCTCGAAGCGATTAAGGCGTGTTGGAACAGCAAGACCCTCGCGGGGCTCTGCCCCCGGTGCTGTGGCATGGGCCTAGATTAGCCTAGCCTATATGCATCAAATTTGCAGCTGCTGTAAACACAAGGTCATGCCACGACACCGTGGCTGCGTTCCAGGATCTTGTATGTACAGAACGCGGCGCAGGCGACAGCCAGGCGAAGCGTGCCCCCTGCATCCTCTGCGTTGGATGTGCTTGCCCGCCCTTCCACGGCAGATCCCTGTTAGATCAGATCCAGCTGGCAGAGCCAATCGGGCTGTAGCAGCATCGGCAGCAGGTCTTCTGCGCAGGCGCTAGCAGAGATCACACTGATTTCGTGGTGCACATGCTGGTCGGGTTCACGAGTTCACGACATTTCACCAATGTCTTCCTCAAATTCCCTCCGAACGGCCCGCCTCATGCACCAATGCCAGCCACGGAGTTTCGCAGGCTGGCGATCAGTTCTGAGGACACGCCTCCCTTCAAGGTGCACATTCAAGGATAACAGGCAATGAGATCACAGATGGGGGGGCCAGTATCCAGTATCCTTGAAAGCTTCCACAAACCGGACCAGAATGCGATGACGTGTCATCGTGTCTGCAAGGGCACTCGAAACTTGAGAAAATGTGGCTGCTGCTTCCAATACTGGCACTGGGTCGTCTCAAGATGCCCGCTCCCCATGCCTGGCGCTCGTGCAGGAAGTCTGCAATACATTCCTGAGCAGCTTGAAGTTCCCACCCCCATACCCACGAGGAGTAACCGCGGTGAAAGAAAGGTCTGCAGCCGCGGTTCAGCCAGGCCCTCGCCGGACGCCTGTGCCGGCAGGCATGGTGTTCGACAAAAAAACACGAAGTTGCCATGAATCGGAACAATTAGAGGCCCCCACCTCGGCAAGCGCTTCCTGCACAGGACAGCTTTGTTGCAATCTCACTCACTGAGCCTTGCGAATGTCCTTGTAGCGAGCCATCAGCACTTCTGGCTCCGACAACTCCTCATTGAAAGCATCCAGCGTCTCCAACCGAATTCCAATCAACCGACAGCAATGTTGCCCAGGCAAGGTCCTTCCGCTCTCGCTGGTCACCTACGTGCGACATCTGTTGACCGAGGGCGACGAGAAAAAACAAATCAACTTCTGCAGTTGCGCCTGGCAGCGGGAAGTACATCTCCAGCATGGCCAAGAAGCCACCTCGACAAAAGCAAACAGATGTAGATTTCACGACTGTTTCGACAGGCAGGTTCATCAAAAAGACCTTAGAGGAATCTAGCAATTGCTCTGCGCCACATGGGGCAGTCATGCAAGCAATACGGTGGTATTGTAGCTTCTCTGACAGATAGGCTGGCAAGTGTGCTCTTCACAGCATGACAGAACAACTCTGGTGGCGATGCAGAGTCGGGCAGATTCAAGTGCTACTGTGCATGAGTATCAACCGATTATCAGCCAACTTCGTCGAAAGAAGCATGAGGCTTCATGGGTATCGACCAACTGACACAGCAGAACTCCACTTTGCTGAATTCCGAGCAGCTGAAGAGCCCCCGTGCTCCTCTTAGGAGACAAAGGTCCTCCGGGTGTCGAGAATGCTGCACTTGCTTGAAAGCACTATGCAACCCAACGTCGTGCGCATGCTAAGCCATGTCAACTTGCAACGCTGTTGCCCGCAAATGTGTTAAATTTCAATACCTGAGAAATCTTGCTACGAGGACGTCAGTCCCACAATGTGGCAATCAACGGAAGCCTCGGCTGTTGCTCTTACGCGGCAACATGCGTCAACTGAGCAACTGAACTGGACTCAGGTTCGATCCAACACACTCTCAGTCGTTAACCAGGCCTACCTTTTAACAATCATTGACAGCCATCTGGCGAGTTGTGGCTTTCGAAGCGCTTCATACGCTGAGATGCATCAAATACTGAGAGAACTCACTTCTACAGTCAACGCTGCAGTCGAGTCGGACACAAAGTCGCAGCTCCATACAAGTGACGGCATCCGGTCACATCAAACTCATCACATGACATACGAGTAGCTACCTCCTGAGGCGCACTTCGCATGTTGGCTTTTGTGCAGCTGTGCAGCGACGAGTCTGCGGATCCCAGAGTTATAAAATAGTCCACAGTGAACCACAGTACCTTCTGCCACAGCACCATGCGGAATCTGACTCTTCAGAGGCCCCTTTGCACGGTTACTCTGCATAGCTGTGTTTTACTCATTAGTGCTTCTCGACTCTCGACGTGGCAGCGCATTCTGGCTGCGCGGCAACACCAGTGAGTTCCAACGTCTGGGGTTGAGTTGGTGTCTGGTTGACGCTGCTGCGCAGGGCGCCGGCTCGGCTGTCGCCTAGCTCCCGCGCACCTTTCCTAGCCCAAATCGCGAGCTTGTCCGTGGGATTCGCATGTTGCAGCTTTCATGATCACATTCGAGTTTTTATGATAGGCCCGAGCGCCATGCCGCAGAGAATTAGCCAGAACCAGTTTCGCTCTGGATGCTCGCCCTCGCCCTCGCCCTCGCCCAAACATGTGACACAATGTCACAATAGCTTGAGAGGAGGCGAAAGAATTAGATGGGCTGGGGTCGGATTGACTACAGGATTGAGGGCCCGGATTTCAGGAATTTAGCCAGGCCAAGACGAGTCCCAGCCGCAGCCACTAAGTTCCTTTCAGGTTTTCGAAATCGCGCTTCCGCATCGGTGCCGAGCTCATGCTTCTTTCGAAGTGCAGAACTGTCGTTGCTTTTGGGGCCTGGGATCGTGCTCTGGTGAGCGGCACATGCGATGTGCTGCTGTGGTCTTTCGCACTGTTTGGGCTCGCTGGCACAGCCGAGATTAATTGAGTATGGGTTGCAACCCCATTCACTCTGAAGAACCCTTTCCACGGGGGCACTTCCACGCCGGCCGACTCGAAGAACATGGCATGGCCGGGAAGAAATGTCCTGGGAAGGCACACTTCGACCGAATTCAAAGAGAGCACTGGCGCCAGCTGTGAGTATGCACTGGCTCAAGGGCACATCGCAGAATAGCATAGAGGCCAAGCATCTGGATCAGAATGTCCTTACAGGACTTCTTACAGACGGGGCAGCAATAACAAACTGCCGAAATTGGTTGCAGCTCAATGAAGAGGCACGAAGGATGGCTTGAAAAATTAGACACTTGCGAGTGCACAAACGCATCCGAATCTCGGCCACCGCTGTGTCACGGAAGAGGCCGTGCAGATCCGGATCGTGGCAGCCGGGTAGTAGCTCCTGTACTCATGTGCCCTTGGGTTGGACTACACCTCATGCACCTGAAGTGCTCCCCAAGCAGACATAAAGCTTTTGGCCTAGAGGTGAAGAGTGGAGAGCTAACACTCGTGAAATCTGGGTCTACTTTCACCTTCGCCATCGCAGACGTTTTCAAGCACGATTTTCGAAAACTTTCTGATATTTCTCCGCCCTGCATCGTTTTGGACATGAAAAGCTGCTGAAGCAGCCTTTCACAGAGCACCTCTGCCATGTCCAGCTCTCACACACTCAAAGACAGTGACGGGCAGCTCAGGGGCTTCTTTGCATCTTGCAGTTCATTGTATTTGCATTTCCTGCCTCCATGATGGCATCCATCATCCAGCAACACACGTCTTCGTCGAACCCAAGCTTCAGCAACACAGCAGCAAGCTGGTTCCTCAGCTTGCTACAGTAAAGGTACAATCAGCTGTGATGAAGCCTTGCATTCTTGGCAGGCACTACATCACTACATCCCATCCCTGGTCCCTGCCCTCAACGTTTCCTCGTCAAGCGTCATGCCTTGCGCGTAGCCAACACTGGGCCGCTTCGCCGCCGCTGCACGAAGCACACGGCGCAGAGTTTCGCGGCGTTCCGGGGCCACGAGGTCACGCCTAGAGGCACAAGACTGGGACAGAGAGTGCACCGATCCACGGGAGTGACTTGCACAGCATTTTATCAATTCTGCTCGACCCATCTCAGCTTACAAGAGACTTGGCATCAGTTCAAAGCTGAACTGCTCGTGAGAGTTGCAGCGGGCCAACGCTACAAATGAACCTTTGAAGCACAGCGACCACGCATCATTGGGCCTTGTGCGTGGCACATCTGCATCGATCTGCTCCGCCACCTCGCTCGAGCACGGGAAACTTGTGGCATGCCCTTGGGCCCTCCGGAAATCGTCAGGAAAAAGAGCTGGTGCCTAGCTTGTGAACAATTTCAAGGGCCTTCTGCGGCAGCTCGGCCAGTGCAAGCACCTGCACGAACAATTGAAAACAGGCTTGGTGGCACCTGATCCTGGTTATACCGTTGTACTTGTGTTACCTGTGTCATTCTGAGCCGTTCCCATCATTCCACATGCCCAAAAGAAGCCGCCACCTCGTACTCATCGCTGCAGAGCGTGAGAAACGTTGGCCACAGGCGATGGCGGTACCTCAAGGCCCCAGATTCCGACCGGTTTCTGATTAGATTCATACAAACAATAGCAGCTGCTCAGTAGCACGTGCAGCACCTGAAACTTCTCCGACATGGCATTGCTGGATTCATGAGAACCTGAGAATCGGGCTTCAGCGGCATCCCCCGGCGGCCTTTGGATCTTCGTCTCTGGAGAGTTTCACAAACTCTCGCATCGCTAGGGACTCACTAAATTCTGCGCCTATGAGGAGTGGCTCCAGCTCCTCGACTTTCAGCTCGGCCGGGTCCTGCGCGCCCAGGGCCTGCTGCCAGGCCTGCGGGTCAACGGTCCATGGGTGTCCCCGGCGTACTACATCTGTACTACAAAGGCGTGCTACCTCTGTACTACAGAAAATGCAAAAACACTACAGTTTCGGTCGCGCGACCACGCGAAAACCCGCAGAGGGGTTACGTTTGTATGTCAAGAAACGCAAAAACACGACGGTTTTGGCACCGCGCCAACGCCGGAACCCGGCAGAGGGGGTTACGTTTGTATGTCAAAAAAAGCAAAAACACGACGGTTTTGGCACCGCGCCAACGCCGAAACCCGCCGACGGTTTTAGCACCGCGACCCGGCGATTACCCGCAGAGGGTTGTCCGCGCAAATCAAGAAACGTTAAAAAACGACGGTTTTAGCACCGCGACCACGCCGAAACCCGCAGAGGGTTGCAATCCCGATTGACGTCGTCAACCGACCCCGCCGCCTTAAAAAGAGTAATTAATTAAGAAATGTAGGACTGGGCACGAAGGTCTACTAAAGTCTACTAAAATCTCGTAAAATCTACTACGTTGTGCTATTTTAAAATTGTACTAAAATCTCGTGAATTCTACTCTATGCACTTCACTCTTGCACTTCACTCTGTGCACTTAACTCTGTGCACTTCACTCTATGCACTTAACTCTATGCACTTGACTCTATGCAAATCACTCTATGTACTTAACTCGACGCACTTCACTCTATGCTTTCACTCTATGCACTTGACTCTACGTGCTTGACTCTATGCACTTGACTCTACGCACTTGCCTCTATGCACTTCACTCTATGTACCTAACTCTATGCACTTGACTCTACGCGCTTGACTCTATGCACTTCACTCTATGCACTTAACTCTATGCACTTGACTCTATGCACTTCACTCTATGCACTTCACTCTACGCACTTCACTCTATGCACTTCACTCTATGTTGTTGGGTCAGAGGGCTCCGCGCGGAAGAACCCTTCGCGATGCTTTCGGGAATTAAGAAATCTAGGACTGGGTACGAAGTTCTACTAAATTCTACGAAAATTCCACCAAAATCTCATGAATTCTATGAAACTGTACAAAAATGTACTGAAATTGTGAATTCTACTCTATGCACTTGACTCTATGCACTTGCCTCTAAGCACTTACTTGACTCTATGCACTTGACTCTATGCACTTCACTCTATGCACTTCATGCACTTCACTCTATGCACTTCACTCTACGCACTTCACGCTGCGCACTTCACTCTATGCACTTCACTCTATGCACTTCACTCTCTGCACTCTATGCACTTCACTCTATGTACTTGACTCTATGCACGTCACTCTATGCACTTGACTCTATGCACTTCACTCTATGTGCACTTCACTCTACGCACTTCTCTCTATGCACTTCATTCTATGTTGTTGGGTCAGAGGGCTCCGCACGGAAGAACCCTTCGCGATGCTTTCGGGAGAAAAAAAAAATATATATATATATATACATACATATATATATTATTTATTTATTTATTCGCAAAGAATAAAAAAATAAAAAATAAGGAACTGAATAAATAACTAAATAAACAACATGGTTTAATGGTTTGAGGGATTCTTGGTTAAATGGTTTCAGGGAATGTGCAAAAACACAGGGGAACCGCTATAGGCGGTGACCCATATATATATATATGTGTATATATATATATGTATCCACCGTCCACTCTCGCGCCCCTCCGGCTCTGTCCTCCCCGTACTACTTTTGTAATACACTTCAACGACAATCCCTCGCACCGCAGTACCTCCGCAGCACGCGCCGCAGTCCGCTCTCGCGCCCCTCCGGCACGTCTCTGAGCTCACTGCACGGCGCCAGCGTTGAGACCCCGCAGCCGTTCCAACACCTGTACTGTAGAGAGGTGTGGGAGCGAAGCCACAACACGACGTTAGATTCTAAATCTCGGGGGCAGGCGTTTTCGGGCAAGCTGGCGGCCGTCCGTCCGGCAAACAGAGACTTTGACATCGTATGTTGAAACTGCTAAAAAGAAGCCGTGCCTCTGTATGACCACTGGCTGCGGCACCGTCGTGGCCAGGTTATATTGCAGGCAGACCTGTGCACCAAAGCTGAGTAGCCACGCCAAAACTAACAGAGACGTGTCAGAGCTGGCTTTTTCTCGCAATACGGCACCTGTCATGCCAGCGAGACGCGCTGTCTTCGGCAATCCGGCATCCCCTGCCTGGCCGTTCAGCACAATGGGCGGCAAGGTCGGCCACGCCTGCACCATGGGTTCGCATGACACAACCCTCCAATTGTGCCAGGCCCCACACAACGGCGCCTCCCGCTTCTTCGGCACAAGCGCGGTCCGACTGCTACACAACAAGCGCCGCTGCCGTGGCTCTGGCGGCCTCCGGCATGGATTTGCTGGCGTCGGTCGCGCGGCCTGGCTGAGCAGAAAAGGAGACTGTGGAAAGTCTGCACGACTCGCTCTACACCACGCGGTTGTGGCTCCAATAGAGCTCGCCGGACGCGCTCCTGTTCCGCAGCGTGCTCGTCTTCTCGGCCGCGCTTGGTGCCTGCATGTACACGACATCGCCAATCGTCACACGTAAGCCAAAAAGCGTCTATAGCTGAGGTCCCGGACCGCGCTCGCACTTGAGCGTCTCGAAGGCAAACAAAGCCATCTGACAGGCGGCGCAAGCACCAGGACGCACACGGACCGCCCCAGCTGCTGCCTGAGCGCCAGACCGCGAGGGACAAAATGGAAGCGAGCCGGCTGCAAGAGGAAATGCTGGAGCCAAAGTTGTAGAACGACGTGCACGCAAACCCTGCACTGGACGTCTAACGGCCGAAACCCAGCGTGACCGTGCAGCACGCGTGAATGCCGGGCAGCAACGCACCAAAACAACTCCCTCGAAGCGATCCGGGCCTTTTCTTACTTACGGTTGCCGCGGGCGTACTTCACCGAATCCATTATCTCACCCGCGCGGAGCCACGCCCTGCCAGATGTTGCAATCCAAACAAAACATCTTGCGGAAAGCAACTTGGAATTGAAGCACAGGCCTCAACATCTGGCGGATCTTCTTGCGAAGCTCACCGTCGAGGAGGGTCACCAGCGCCTGAAAGGCAAGCAAGCTTCTGTCCTATTTTAAAGACTGACCAACAGACGAGCCTCGTTGTGCGCGGCGATGGGCTCTTTACCCGCTCTGAGCTGCTCGTGGACCCACCTGTTATAGCGCTGGGTGACCTGTCACGGAACACAACACAGTGAGGAAGCTGAGCAGGTTTGGGGGGACAGGCCTCTGCGTCCGTAGATGGGCGACGGTTCAGCACCATGATCGAAATCAACCTTACCGTTCTGCGCGGTTTGCAGTGCATGGCGAACGCTAACATAACACATTGACATCTCAGGTTCTGACGGACACAAACAAGAGAGGCGGGGCACGTTCGCGGTCGCAAGCTTGGGACAAGAAAGTCTTCCAGCAATGCTGCGCAAGCAAGTGGACATGTGTGTGTGGCTACTCTGCTCTGCACAGGGGAGGGGTGGAGGCGAGCTTCGACTGCGAGTCCGACGTTCTGGTTTGAAACAGGAGAGGTCTGGAAAAGAGGGCCTGACTTTCGAGGTTGAAAAACACGCAGGTCCACAAAAAAAGGGAGGATGGCGTCTCTCATGAAGGGAAGCAACATACTAAACCCCAAACCCTAAACCATCACTGAACAACAACCCAACCCTAAACCCTGTGATCCCAAACAACCCCTAAACCCGATGACCCTGTGACCACAATAGCCCTAAACCCTAAACCCCAAACCGTAACCCAATTACTTAAATCGCGTGTATATACATGTAGATATATAAATATGTAACATATGTAGATGTAAAGGTACCTAATTGCCTTCGGCTTTGCTTTCTACCCATCTTCGGCCCTGCTTGGCCCTCGGGGCCTCGTGCGTCTCGGCATCTTCGTGCAGGGCCTGGGGCGTAGGGCACCTCGCTCCCTGACACTCTCCTGATCAAACTCCCGAGCTTGCCTGTTCCCGACGCCGCCGGCTGGGCGTGCTCTCGCCCTGGCTTGGCTCTTCGCCTTCCTCAAGGCCGAGATCTGCTCAGATCGAGACAGAATGGGAGGGGGACGCTCATGGCCACATCTCCGGGCCTTCTGCACCCCGGAGATCATCCGCCGAACCTCCTCCACCTGGCCGCCCAACCGCTGCACGAGTTCAGCACCTCCAAGACTCCAAAGCCAGAACTGCAAAAAATGAGAAATCATGAGACTGGCAGGGGCGAAGTAGATGTGATTGTAGTCTCATCGTAGCGTGAGATCTTGCGCGCGAATCGTTCAAAACACTCCGGTCTTCAACACAAAAAGGCGGGAGTCTGCTATGGGAAAAGAGATGGTGGAACGAGTCGGAAAACCACAGTCCAGCCCTACCCCTCACTCTAGACACTCCTGCTCCTGAGTCCTAGGGCCGCCAACACCCCTCTTTCCCAGACCTCTTACATACTTGTCGTAATGAACTCCTTGCATGAAGAATTCAGGGAATCGGAATGGCACGTGCTGGAAAGGTGCATCCCTAGCTGGCCCTAGCTTACCCGGAGACGGCTTTATCTCAAAGTTCGGTGGCGAAATCTCCTCCCCTTGCTCAAGCAAAGAAGGCATGGCGCAAGTGCAGGGCCTCAAGACACCTTCCCTCTGTACAGGAGATCGGGTATGCAGAGCGGAGAAGTCAAACATGTCATGCTGTTGGTACTTCTTCGTTCTGCAGGCGCAACTAATTCTGGATTCTTGCGCACCTGTTGCCTGGTTCTCGCATGGTACTTCTGGTTCAGACTCAACTTTCCGACTCATGACTGCGTGTTGTCTTGGCTCACTTGGACGATTTCCGGGAACCGAACAAAACTTGGGGACTTCCCTGCCTTTCCGGATCTGAGGCGCAAGGGAGTCCACCGTCAGGGCACACAGATCACCTTCTTCCACACAGGCAGAGGAATAAGATGCAAATGGCCTAAGAAGACCTGTTCGTCAAGGCCAAAAGTTCTGCCAAGCTGCGCAAGCCCACTAGACCGAGCAGCGCTGGCAGTTGCTCGGAGGATCGCAACTCAGTCCGAAACGAAACAGCTGCAAACAGCCAGAAACAGCCAGAAACAGCCAGAAACAGCTGCACTTCCATGGAGAGGCTGAGCTGCAGGCGTCACTTACAGACTTGGCGCACACAGGGCAACTGCCATCCTGACGCATTCTCACTGTGACGGCTTTCAGTGACGTGAACGTGGCATGATGAAGTGGTGGGACAAAGCGAACTGACTAGGCTCTTGTGCCTCTCCGACGCACGCAGCGTGAAAGCCTTGGCACACAGTGTTGAGCGGTGCGACAAGTCGCCCAACACTCACAGTTGCAAGTTCATGGTAAATTGGGCTACACGGTGCCACAGCGCTCACACACCGCCGTACACTACTGCCTCCGTGCACAGGACGGTACAATCTTGCACGGTACATTAGTCAGTCTTCCTTGCAAGAATGTTCGCAAGAAACTCACCAACATGTGCTAAGGTACAATGGAATTGTGGACAGCGCCGAAGCGTGGCCGATGAGCCCAGGCGAAGTGCGCCCTGGCAAGGTCCATAAGAGCCGAAGAGCATCGAAAAGTGCTCTCATCCCAAGACATCGTACCATACTCCAGAACTCCGCATTATTGCACAGCCTCGCAACATGGGCAGCGCAAGGCTCCAGAGATGCGCTGATGCACTCCATCCTCATCGAGGCTCCGTGGTTAAAAGGGGGCACGTCAGATTGTGGTAACGCGGGCAGGAAACCAGCTGCACCACCAAGACTCCAAGTACTCAATCGAGCGCTCGACTTCCGCAATCTTCTCCTGCACCAGCTTCCTCGGCACTGAGACTTTTATTTGAGTCTGCATTTTGAAATGGGATATATGGGATAATGGACGTTTGTTGGTGCTGTATCATGGCTTCTATTTCATCATTCGCCCCCCCCCCCCCCCCCCCCCCCCCCCCCCCCCCCCCCCCCCCCCCCAAGATCCCCCCAAACAAGTCTGACACATGCCGAGGAACTGCATTGGTTTTGTGGTGGACCATCCGTGCACCTGGTCTGAGAACTGTTCAAGGCTCGTCTGCAGTAGTGACCTAGATACGCCCAGCTTCAACTACAAATGGACCTGCTTCGGATTTCACCTTCAAGCAGCCCCAAGAAGAGGAGCAGGTTAACGAGGTCGAATGACTTCCATCTTAACAACATGAGACTCGATCCTTCATTCGAGCGGCTGCCACACCCACGGCCAGGCCGGCACCCAGACCACCAAGGACCTTTCGTAGGTCTGCGAGGACAAACCGAGTGCTTGCGACTTGGAAATTACAAACGACCCATGAGGGCGCTCAAATGATCTAAACGGTGCGTCAAGGAGCACGGCCAGCGATCAGCATTGATTCCGTACCCGCCTGCGGATGCGACAACAAGCAGACGCATATGCGTCTGTTCTTCTGGCCAAGGCCAAAGGCACACCCAAGCCCTGCCAAAACTGCGACCGCCTGGGTGAGCGTTGCATACTTGGCAGACCGCACCAGCATTAGATTCCTCAGAGGTTGCTCAAGGCAAGGCGTGGCACACTTGTGAGGAGACTACAGTAATAGGTGCGGAACACAGGAGAACAAAACTCCAGTCTCACTTGCTGAATAGCTATTAGACTTGCACTGCTGAGCACTGCCACTCTACACAGCTAGCTCGGCTAGTGACGGCTAGTGACAGCTGGTGACGGCTAGTGACCGCTAGTGATGGGCATGGGTTGCGATAGCTAGCGAAAGCATGCCTGCCAAGGACCGGAGCATTGAGGGCTTTGCCGACTAGTTGCAGTTGTCGCCATGGAACTGATTCCTAGCTCTGCTGCTCAGTGACGCCGTCTGCACTGCCAACCTCGCAGCAAGTTGTCGGCTCTGCATTGTTGAACAAGCCAAGAATGAACTTGCAGACAGAGAGACTGTTTACTACTTCGGAAACAAACACCGACACTCATATAACACGTACAGAGTGGTACAGAGTCACAGCCGGTGCACGCGCGGCCGGCATAGCGTCGGGGTGACGAGCGGCGGCGCGAAGCAGCAGAGCTCAGGGCCTGGACACTGCGCGAACCCCTCGAGAGCAAACTGCTTCGAGAAAGTCTTACATTCGTGCTATGCCAGCTACAAGGAACGATGTCATCCTGTCAGTTAGTGCTTTCGCGTGGCGCAGCGGAGCTCAGACTCCACGGACTCAAACCCGAGCCTGGGCTCTGCACATGAGACCCCGAAATGAGGACATGTGAACTATGAGAGGTCATACAGTGCTCTTTGCTCCATGTGGGAGGCACGAGGAAAACACAGACGAGAAGCTGCTCGCTCAGGTCCACCTCCATTAGCTTTGCCAAGTTCCTGCCCTTTTCCTCAGCACATTGTGCCACAAAATGGCACAATAGTAGACCAGAAGCTTCAAACTGGTTCGCCTTGAACCTACCGGATCCTTTGAAGGAAATGGCTGAGCGCACTGAATGCCACAAAGACGCAGCTTCCACCACGGCATCCTGCCAGCTGACATTCGGGGCCAAGCACACCATGACATGATGTCGTCGGAGGGTTGGCCATGGTAGGGCCTGCGTGCTGCTCCCAACACCCGCAGCTGCGCTGCCTGCGCCCAGGGCCTCACGCAGCAGGAGCTCGTCTGTCGCTTGGTAAATCTCGGTAACAGTCTACCATCTTCAGGCAATCTTCAGGACCCTTACATCTGCCAAGCATCTATCGTCAACGGAGGTGCCACAAAGAGGGATCCGAAGGAAGCGACCTGCCAGCCAGATATGGGTTGAGCTGAAGATGAGGTACGGGGTAATCTGAAAATGAGGCCCATGCTGCCAGGCCAGCTGCCACTGTGTTTCCCGAATTCACCTGAACTCCGAACAGATGAATAGAAAGAGAAAGGCAGAAGAGGGGAAAAGAAAAAAAGAGGAGGTGTCCGTTGTTATGCAAATTGTGGTTTGCAATCCCCATTCCGTGAAAGTCGTACAACATTGTGCAACCATGCAGCTCTGTACCACCTGAGCTGATCAGACCAGCAGAAAACACACATCATGCAAGCAACATGCACTGAACTGTCAAGGCGCTGCTTGGTGATCTGACCATTGAGCTCTTCAAGGGTCCTGCAACACGCCAGTAGCGCAAGGCCGACAAACTAGAAAGCTCCAACGTGCCACCAGGCCTCGCAACATTCACGCAACAAGCT
The DNA here is from genome assembly GCA_905221605.1 of Symbiodinium natans. NCBI lineage: Eukaryota > Dinophyceae > Suessiales > Symbiodiniaceae > Symbiodinium > Symbiodinium natans. Next base: position 53,879 of record CAJNDS010000199.1, read on the forward strand.
GGGGCAAGGAAGCCGCCCGTACGAGCTTGCGAACATCAAAGAGAATAACGAGTGAGGCCATGAGGCCATGAGATCATGAGTGGGTAGAGGGCCAAGTCACAAAACCACAACATGGGAAACATTGTGGAAACCTTCTGTGGGGACATTTTGTTATTTCTGTTCACATCCTCAGCGTTCGCCGGCGCACTGCAAGTAGAACCGCGGCGGCGGCCACAAGCCTCCAGGCCGAGATGTGCAAAATGGCGCAAGAACGTTGTGCGTTCTGGAATGTCCTGACTCGGTGTCCCACCTGGACATGGCACCCGTGACTGCGCTGGCACAGGTGGCTTCATCAGACGATGCGGACGCTGGCGACATCTGCGAAGCTGAGCCATGCCACATCAATCCATAAACTCCAACAAACTCATCACAGCATCTGCAGCCACATGGATCAATGTAAGCGGCACGACCGCGATTTTTCATGATTGTCTTGCACCACCATAATTTCACGCAAGGTCACAACGCCAGAGCATGACATGTAGCTCCAGTCTACACTGGTGTGCACCTCTCCGCAGCTTCCTGGCCACGGGGCAGCCGCATCAGCTGCCTTGTCCCGGAGCTGCCCTTCACTAAGATGCTCTTACATACGGCAAAATGCCCTACTTCACAGTAAGAATTAGTAAGAATACAAAAAGAACATAATCAGCGTACACCGGGTGCTTCTGAGACCAGGCGAAAGAAGCGCGGACCGAGTCCAACTGTCCCGGCCTGCAGCGTGGCCGGCGGAGCAGCCCGCCGGTCGTCGGGGAAGTCTGGCCACCACTCCTCGGGTGCGGTGATGTCACGGTTTCTACAGACTAGGGCTTAGGGTTTGGGGTTCAAGGCTTCGGGTTTCGGATTTCGGGTTGAGTTAATTCATTAAGGGACATACTCTACTTCAGTTGGGAGGTGTACAGGCGGACCAGAAGCTTGGAAACCCCCAGTTGCAAGCTTTCTGACTGGGGGCTCGGACGGATTATGATTCTATTCTATTACAACTACATTAGTAGAGTATGTGATAAATACTTGAGGGACACAGCCGAAGACGATGAAAACTAGACTGGATTGACGCCAATATGGGTTCACCACACCGCGACACCACCACAACACCACGACCTCCACACTCCACCCCACACCGCCACACGTGATCCGCGGACGACGGCGCATCTATCGCCACCCCCCCTGTTTTTCAGACTTTGAAGACAACTTGAAGGCAATTACCGGTAGATTCGAGGAATCTCGATAGATTCGACGAATGGTGACCCCCTATCCTCAGCAAACAGCCCGCATTCACCTGATAGATTCTGGACCTCCCCCCCCCCCCCCGACAGTTTCATGGCTTGCAGAACTCCAGCGGAGCTGGTCAAGTTCCCTGCCAAAGCAGAGACCACCTCAAGCCTAGCTACGGAGCTTTCGTGACGTTTTATTGTGTATTTTGTCATTTACATTATTGTCTTTTGTACATTGCATTATATATCTAGTGGTTTAGGGGTGGAATCGAGTTTAAGACATTTTAGACTTCTTCTTACATCTTATACATGACATCTTGCACTTCGAAGGTTCCCAGTCGTCTGGCCTCCCTTCGTTACAGGAGTTCCAGGCTCGCCAGACCTGGGCACAAGCTTGTTTTTTGATGCAACGTATCAAGAAAAAGAGATTCAACAGAGACAATTCGCTTGGGGACTTCGCCACAGCTGCTATCCTGCTGCCAACTGAACATGAATGTTACTACTACCACTACTACTACTACTACTACTACTACTACTACTACTACTACTACTACTACTACTACTACTACTACTACTACTACTACTACTACTACTACACACTACTACTACTACTACTACTACTACACACTACTACTACTACTACTACTACTACTACTACTACTACTACTACTACTACTACTACTACTACTACTACTACTACTACTACTACTACTACTCTACTACTACTACTACTACTAACTACTCTACTACTACTACTACTACTACTACTACTACTACTACTACTACTACTACTACTACTACTACTACTACTACTACTACTACTACTACTACTACTATACTACTACTACTACTACTACTACTACTACTACTACTACTACTACTACTACTACTACTACTACTACTACTACTCTATTGCTACTACTACTACTGGTTCTGCTACTACTACTACTACTACTACTTCTACAACTACTACTACTACTACTCTACTACTACTACTACTACTACTACTACTACTACTACTACTACTACTACTACTACTACTACTACTACTACTACTTCTACTACTACTACTACTACTACTACTACTACTATTACTACTACTACTACTACTACTACTACTACTACTACTACTACTACTACTACTACTACTACTACTACTACTACTACTACTACTACCTACTACTACTACTACTACTACTACTACTACTACTACTACTACTACTACTACTACTACTACTACTACTACTACTACTACTACTGCTGCTACTTCTACTTCTACTTGTACTTCGGCCAAAGACGTCCCCCGACGCAAAACCTGAATTTTCTCTCGCAAGCTTCTAGACACACACCGGCATAGAGAATAGAAACAATGAGAAGGCCCTCCGGCCGAAGACGTCCCCCAGCGCAAAACCTGGATTTCTCCTGCAAGTTTCTAGACACGACTTTCACAACAAGAGAATTGAATTCACACCAGTGGCACCCGTCCAATTCTGAGCGTCCCGCATGACAGTGCCTGATTTGCCGAATACATCAAACATTGGAAGCACCGCGGCAACTGTGTTGACGTCGAAACACTGTGCAAGTGGACAAATCCAGAAAAATGTCTAAAGATTCAATATCAGAGAGAATACTCCTTGCGGCAAAGTTGCGTGATGGGCCCACGAATCTCGAACCAGACATCCACCCCACTGCTGCTGACCTCGCGGAGGTGACCAGGTGCCAGCACCTATTTTGATATCACTTTGCAAAGTTTGCAGATGTCCGCGCACGGCCCCCTTTGCTCACGCCTCGTTCAAGCCGTCGGGCCGCAGCTCGATGACCTCCCGTAGCACTGAGTGGATGAGACTGTCACAAGATCCGGAAGCACTTAAGTCACTGATGATTCCTGCACCTCTTCTCCACGCCGAGTCCAGGCGGAGCGGTTCTTGCGATCGACACCATGCACCTGTGCGGGACTGGACGGTGGGACCATTGAGGTCGTTCGGCTTTTGGAACAAAGTGCTAACTCCATCTCTTCCTGTCGTCCAAAGAAAGACTCGTAAGAGTTACCCCCTCACACTCAGATGGACTCGGACAGCCTTGCGGCCACCTGGCTGCGACCGGAAGCGGACCTGCACTGAAAACCACTGCAGGATGCAGGGCTCCCAACTCTCAAAACACACAAACTTCTTTATTCCGGTTGCACCTACAGAGGTATTCTTCGAATGCTGACCACTTCAAGCAACAGAGGCATTGGGTTCGTGGCGTGCTGGAAGGCTCTGAAGAGGGTTGTCACACTGAACCATTGGTTTTACGCATAACAAGATCAAACACAGAGCGAGAAACACGGCTTCCACCATGGCTCCAGTGGCTTGGACAGTTGGCCAGCAAAGCATCATGTCACATGTTTCAAACTCGACTTGGTGTCAGCACGAACCTACAGGCACCAACACGGAATTCGACATGATCTGAATAAGAGTGAACTACGACTCGCGAGTACCAAGCTACCAAGTATTCTGAGTTGCTTGATGTTGCTTGCCCATGTGAAAGCAGGCCAAACCGACCTGAATCCCTGTACTGCCCGAGGGGAGAATCTTCGTGGCTCCGAAGCGCCCGCAAAGAGCATCTTCCCAGGAGTTCCACATCTGTTCCTGCTCAGGGCAGCTGAGGCCAAACGGTGAACTTTGAAACTGCGGCTGCAAGACAAACTAAGCCAGCAGATGCAAGCAGTGCCAGTCGGCAAGCAAATCAGGTCTCATAACGCCGTCACGCTGTTTGTGAATGCGCGTCAAGTGGTCGGGAGCGGTCCTCTCCATGCTCGTCTATCCATCTGACCTTCATGCTGATCCTGGCAACGTGCAACACCGGTGTCACAATTGTTGTTGAGATTGCTGTCTATACCGTGAACAGCTGCATGCACCGGCGAACTTTGCTCACGTATCCAGTCTGTTGCAGCCAGAGCATCTGCGTGAGCTTGTCGTAGCCTTGAGAAGTACACACGTCGCACGCATTGCATGCGAAACCTCTACGCATTCGATCTGGCTATCCGTCACATGGCTTTCAACTGCAACCGGAACACACTGAGCTGCCTTGCACCCCCATGCCACCAAGAGATACAAGAGTAACACAAATGGCTGCCGAAGGGTGCCAAGGAGCTCTTGAGTGTCAGCCGCAGCGGTGGCGGCGTGGGCCGCATGCCCGAAGAAGCCATGGCCAACCATTGGGCTGTGGCAGGTGGAGCGACGGCAGTGAAGAGTGCCGCGGGGTTCGCCGGGCAACGATTTCGGAAATTGAGGTATCGAGGCTCGAGGCTAGTCGGTTAAATCATCTGAAACGAGCATCTGACAAGAAGCGGACACTAATCCGCCAAAATGCCAAAGCCTTCGAGCTGCGCTCACTGCTCAAGGCTGCGGTTAGAACCGTGCAAGGTCAGTGCCCATTGTCAAAGCCCCGGAAATCCCGAAACTCCCGACTTGCTTGGCACGATCTGAACTTGAGGGCAGGGACGAGTGCAAAGCTGAGCCCAGCGGCATTGATGAAGATTCCTTTCAGGCCGCTTTCACCCGCAGCCGGAGGGCAGGTGCCCATTCGCACCTTGGAGCGATCCCTGGTGCTTCTGGAAGTTCGGGATTTCCAGGAAGTTTGGGAAGATTAGGAGCCGAATTTCACCATCAACAGGGTGTCGGACCAGGATGTCCGTCTCCGTCAGCTGCGGAGCTGCCAGGCCAGAGCAGTGCGGAAAAACAGAGTCAGCTACAGTGGAATATGTGGAATAGAGTGGAGCTCGGAAGTAAAGGCCCTTGATGTCCTTGGCTGGATCAATCACAAGCCGTCAAACTGTGTGCCTTCTTCCACCTCTTCTGCAGGCTCAGCGGCATCCTCGGTTTAGACATATCTAGAAATGGGATGACACAATGCACGCATCTGCAAACGAAGTATACGCAAGACTGCTGAGTGTGGCGCCGCAGCTTCTGCTTCTTCGCCCTCTGGCCTCGGTACTTCGTTCACTGCGTGCGACCATGCAATGCACTGGCAATACTAGCCGCGTGCTCATCTCAGTGCGTGACGGCGCTTCCGCCTCCTCATCTGGGGCCCTTGGACCAGTGCAAGATAGTGCGAAATAGAGCAAGGATAGAAAGGCCGCACATCCTCTACAAAAGTCTTTAGGCCCGTGAATGTCCGCAGCAGCGTGGACGCATATTCTCTCGTACCTCTTCATGACTACGCGATTCTGCCCACAACCCTTGACCTTAAGCAACATCCTGTCCATCCCGTGGCATCTTTCAAACGGAGCACACGATGTGCTGCTTCGAAAACGCAGCTGCTGGGCCACGCACGGCTCCAAAGGCACTTCCACAATTTCACCCTCCTTCAAGCATTGCGTTAGAATCAACAGCCTGTTCCAGACCATGAACTAGCGCGTGTGCTGAAGCCTTGCCTCCTCTGCCATCTTGCCAACGCAGGCACGAGCAGCACTTAACGAGAACACGATTCGTCTTTTCTTACTTTGACTTTCGGAATATTGTCGGGTATTGTGGGTTGCAGGTCTGTTGACTAAACGGTTACTTCCAGCTTCCCCACTGTGCAACATGTCTGTGCTTTCTGCTCCTTCGAAACATTCCTAATGCTTCAACACCTGGGGCAAGTGCCTCATCATCAAAAAGGAATGCAGCTGTTGTCACATACCCAGTGCATTGCTTGCTGCTGGCATCTTCGCCAGAACAGCCACGTCGTGCGCCTGTTATGGGCCGCCTTTCGTTCACCTGTAGCACGCCATGAGGCTGGTTGATTTATGTTGAAATGTATCTCAAGGACACTAGGCGTCAGCCTCTCAACCCATACCCTCATAAGCAAAGCACATGTGAAAGTAGCTGAAAGAAGTGGATACAACTTCACTCTCCAATGCCAGCAATGAATGCGACCAGTGACTCAGTGACGACCATCACTTTCAGGCTGCAGATCCGTCCAGACTGTTTTGCTTCGATTTGCTTTGCAGATTGCTTTGGCCTCACCTGCGAAGATCAACCGTACGGCGCCGGGGCAACGGGGTGGTTCTGTAACTCTTCTGGATGATGGATGAGCCAACATTCGGCTTGGTAACCGCTCCATGCCCGGCATTGCCTAACAGCAAAAGGACTGCGTAGTATTGCGCATAGTCAAACATTCGGATTGTGCCGACCTCTCTCGGATGGGCATTCGATCACGGAGGCTGGTGATCGAACCTGAAATAAATTCGGCAACTCAACAATCACTTGCCCTGCGCCAAGTGAGGATTCATTCTTGAGTGGTGCTTAGGGCTATCATGTGCTGAAGCACAAGGCAAGCTTCGCGCACACGAATGTATTTAGTGTAGTTTAGTGTATTAAGAAGGCATGATTGCGGGGCTTTTTGCTGTACAAAGCTAGAAAATTGGAAAACGGCGTTCCGGCCATGTATTCTGGCCACAAAAAAGGCCCCGCACATTCGACGACTCCTGGGGAACCGTCCCTTCAACATGCAATTAGCAGGTCAGCTCATGGTGATCTTAAAGATTTCTTCCGGGAGGCCCTGCTGTGCCTAAGCAGATCGTGATGGTTGGGCTCGCCTGCGATCTGACAAGAATCAGCGGCACCACATGATCATAGAAACAAGGGGAGAAGATGCAAGGGTATCCCTGGAAGGTTCACCGGAACTGAACCGACCTGGACTGCGCCGCTATCGCTCTGAGACAGAACCCGTGCACTGCACATGGCAAACAAGAAAGCGCGAAAGTCTCTCTCCTGCATGAGCTGTCCATCCCACATTCAGAATAGAACCGATACTCGGCGTGGGCCCTAAGATCATGCTGCTGTTGCTGTGGCAAGCCTCATTGCCACCAACGCAACATCCTCGGGACATCCTAGGACACTTAAAAGTCCTGTCGAAGGTTTCTAGGAACTTTCGGCTGGGCGGGAATCCGGTCCAGGACTCTGCTGGACTCTTTGGTTACCTACTTTGCCTTGTGTACAGCCAATGCTAAGGCTGCCTTGAATTTAAGGCTGCAGGCCATAGGGGTTTTAAAGGCTTTGGCTTTGGGCATTGGGTTCAGGCGTTGTTTTGGAAAGGGCTTGGGAGTTTTGCGGCTCGCCTGTGCATATTAAAGGTCGGGTTTTGGAGGGGAGGGGTTTGGAGTTTAGGATTTAGGGTTTCGGGTTTGGGGTTCGGGGTTTAGAGTTTGGGGTTTTGGTCGACCGTCTACATGCCTGGGAACATAGACATGCTACTCTACTCTTGAAACTGCAAACAGAACCCAAACTAGGCTTGAGGTGGTCATGTTGTCCACGGGTCTGTCAGCCTTTTCTAGGCCTGGCTCAGGACTTCACTCTGTCTTGACTGCCTGGTGCAGCGGCAGCGCTAGCAGGAGTAAGATGAGAATGAGTGCGACAGAGCGCCGAGCAGCTGAAACAAAAACGAAACAAAGGAACACGTACCTGCAGCTCCAGGAGCATGGAGTCGCCATCGAAGTTGAAGTGCACAGGAATGCCAACCTGCATTAGCACCTGAGCTTAGCACTTGGGGGTAACACTCTGTTGCACCTGGTTGCCACTTCGGGTCTCAGGCCGATCCTGTCAACGTCAGCCGCCTGGTGCGGAGTGGGCGAAGGAGCACAATGCTGAATCCTCAAAGTCGATCACAAAAGGAGGTGTGGCACCTGCGGTGCTTAAATTGCGGGCCACCAGGTTGAAAGATGCCTCGGCGGCGTGAAAGCTTGAGAACGACACCCCACTTGACATCGTGAAGTGCCTTGTGACCTCTGCACGGTGACCGGTGTGTTGCGCAGCGTGCTGGGTGCGGGGCCATTAAACACGCCCTCGGCTGCAAGAGTTGGAACCTGTGCTTTTCGCACAATCTCGTTTCACACAGATTGTGCTCAGCATGGGTGCAAGCTTGAAGAAGGTTTACCAACACAAGTTGGCTCTTATTCATCTCATTCCTGCTCTGATCAAGGGTTTGGCATGCTCGCTGACGTTGTAGTGACTCTCTTGCCTGTCAGCAAGTCTGCATGTGAACTTGCACTGCCCCCTGCGACATCCACAGCTGCAAGGCGGTATGCTTGCTTCATTCGCATCTACACCCACACTTCTCACTTCCACAAGCGAGAGAAGACTTCAACTATATAGGAAGAAGGACGAATGGAGCCTCAAACCGCGTAGCTTCAATCGAGATGGAAACTTGCCAACCTCGAGCTGGACCACAAAGTCAAAGCAGCGTTTGCGACTGTGAGCTTCAATCGCGGATGTTACACTGTAGGCCGCATGCTGCATGGTTCGGTCTGCTGAAGATGTACAGGCGACAGGGGCTACAATGCCTGGGGCTATGGCCGTGTCATGGTGGAAAATGATGGCGCTTACCACAGCCCTGTCCTGCTCCGGTGATACCTGGCCCAGATTTGGCAAGGCCGAAACTGGAATACCCGACCTAGAACTGCTTCAAACTTTCAGCTTGCTTTCCGGAACAAATTCGTCAGGCGACAAACATCCACGCATAGACCTTAGCTCCACGAACTTCGGCGGATGGCCAAGAAGACTCGAAAACATGTAGATTCGGCAGGCAGTTCGAGCAGTCCGAACTCCGACAAGGAGTCTACCTCACAATTGCAAGCAAAGGCACATGCGAGTCACCGATGCCTGCAGAATTACCCTGAGCAGCTCCAGGGTAGCCAAAGCCTGGAACAAGCGAAAGTCAACTTCAGCAAGTGCTTGCGGAAGAAACTGCAGCTCAGTCATTGGGCAAGTCGAACGCATCAGGAAGCCTGGTAATCTGAAGAAGTTGCCGTGCAGGGTCACCTAGCAGAGTGCATGAAGCCTGGTAACGCTCCAATTTCAGGCCCCTTGTCTTTGGGGCCCCCTTTATAGACTACGGCAGCCTCATAACAAGCACCTCCACGAAGGACCAAAGGACCCAATTTTCCGGCATCGGCCTGGCAGAGCTTCTTTCTCAGTGCCACCAGCTCGGCTACCTCCTCGAGCTCCTGCAGGAAGGACCCACTGATGTTTCGTATACCCTCTGATGATGGATGATGATGGGTTCTTGTGGCATATCTTGGCGGCAATCTCTGACCGAAGCATGCACACTCTCACAGCAAGCCGGCTGCTGGACCCATCGCAGGAAATCTTACGAACTTGCTGCTGCTGCTTGAACAGGATCATGAGCCGCTGCTGAGCTATCCATAGCTATCCATAGCTATCCATAGCTATCCATAGCTATCCGAGGCGAGGGGCCTTTGCAGGGAGCGCATTCAGGTCCAGCTCGAGGCCTGTGTGCACAAACGACCCGACATGCAGGGCCGATTGACATCTAGAGCACGTAGGGTTATTGCTTATGGGCAAGCAGCACAAGGCAAGTAGAACAATTACAAAAGCAAAACACCGCGCCGGAAACTATCAGCAAGCTCTAAACTAATGCCAGAAGATATCGCAGTCAAAATATGTGTTGCATGCTTCGCATGGTTTCCCCATTCAGATGGCCGCTCGCCAGTCTAGCGATCGGCTTTGACTAAAATGGTGAAACTGTAATCCACATTTGCTGCTCTCACGAAGTCAGATCATACAGCGCTAGCAAGCGCTAACTGTAGGATCTCATCTCGACACCAGTGAGCTTTGGGTGGTGTGCCGCATGCGTCAACGTTTGGGCTTGTGCATCTAAGCTCGGGCAGCCTGCAGGGTTTCGGCAAGAGCCCAGGGAGACTTCACATGAGGGTCAGTAATTTACTGTGGGCACAGACATGACCGAGAGCAGGGCCAAACGTGCCCCAAAGAGACACAATGAAGCGTGTCCTAGGCGAGTCGGGAACAAGGGCAAGTCGAGAACATGTTAAACTTTACGCGGAATGAAAATTTCGACGCATCCCCTTCCTTGACTTCCTTGTTCTTGCCTGCACTCTCACTTGCTCCAGACGTGCTACGGGATGTTGAAATGCCCACGCGCGTGCCAACAAGACTCAGCAGGTAGAATTCATGCATATGTCAGGGATGAGAGTTGCCTCTCACTCAGGTGCTGACTTCATGATTTGCCTCACAGGCTGAGCTACAACAAAGGATTTCTTTGTATGCCGACAGGCCGATTCCGTTTTTCAAGCAACTCCAATCGCCACACTGCACAAACAGTTCTTTCTCTTGCGCAAAAGTTGTCTCCCGCTTGGGTTGCAGCGTGCGACGAGTCTGATGGCTAGGACCTTGGGCAGTGGGACTCGGGAACTTTGGCAGCATGGCCGAAGACTATGCCAGCCACGTGACGACACATTGCAAAGCACACCATGCATCCGTAATGGGCACCCCGACATGCTGCAATGTGCGCGCCCATACATCGTGTCGGAGCCTCGGCTTGCGCCCGACTCCCTGCTGACCTACCCGAGAGCTCGCCAATGCAAATTTGCACAAGTGGCAGCTGAGTGCTATGCCCACAAAGAGGTTCCCATGTGGATGCGGGTCCGCGTAAACGCATCTGAGTTGTCAGAACACCAGGCCTCCCAAAAGGCATTTCGAGGACACTCGGGCACAAGAGGATGGCCCCATGGAACCGATTTTGTGCACATTAACCAATCATTAACCCACGCCCTCAATGGCATCGGGCCTGCGGACACCACGCGAGCAACGCCGCATCGAAGCGTCCTCCTCCGGACCTCGATGAGGAGCTCGGCGAAGCATTTTTTGCTATTTGTGAGGGCGCTCTCTCTTAACCTCGCTCCCCTGGGTCTGCAGCCCCCAGAGAAGCATCCCCACACCATCATGTAATAACTAGTGATTGGAATTATAGTATCCCCCGTGCCTAATTCTTGCGAGCGCAGAACCACTGTTTTCTCCTTCACAACCCGGCAGAAAATAGCTGCAGCCGGGTCATGTGAACCACATGTGTGTGTGTGTGTGCTCTCTCAATATTGCTATTAAAACCCTCCTTAAGCATAGGTCGCACCTTTAATACAATTATAAGTGAACGAAGTGAGTGCATCAAATGCATTAAACGGGCTAACGAAATAACCGGGCCAAACACTGTCGGAATCTTATCCTCGGCCGTGAGAGTAGACAAAGAGCGTATCATAAGACCTAAGATCCATTCGCCCCGGGGCTCCCAACGCACAGCTTTCAAAGAGCACGTGCGGAAAACGCGAGGTGATCGTCTGCGATGTCAAGTTCAAAGGAGGCTGAAGACACGAAGCATGACAGAACACGAAAGGCTCACTAAGGAAGCCTCGAAGATTCGATAGAGCCCCAGGACATAGCGGTGGTAGACCTGCATAAGAAGATCACACTGCACAAGAGATAACGCCGTTGTCGAAGCATTCAACCCCACCAGTGAAGTAGCAAAAGATGTGTATCAAGTGCAGAAGCTGCTTCGCCAGCTGTAGCAGCTACCACTGGCTCAGGAAAGTGGTCATTTAACTGCTCATGCTTGTTCATTACAAGTCTTGATGAAGGCGGAAGTTCACTTGCCAAAACTCGACCTCATCGTCTCACGGGCGGTACAGCATATTTGCAAAAAGAATTCTTAACTAGCAGTTCACCACGCAGGTTTTTGCAGCCTTGGTTATTTGGCACGACCAGGTTCACCAGACAAAACAAATCATTTGCCCACCTCTTGGTGAATGCACACACACACACACACACACACGAATACCTCGAACAGCCCACAGGCCTCGCCCTGTTGCTTCGGCCTAGGATCACCGCGCCGCGCTGTGAGGGCTTGGCCGAAGGCATTTTACATTGCTACACTATGCAATCTATTGCTCTGTCACAACCAGATGTCGCCAGAACGGGCCACACGACCAGCACATTCCCTGGCTGCCACAACTCAAAACTGAACCTTCAGCCAGGCTGCGGCAGCGCTGCCGAGAAAGCATCGGTGAGGGCCCGATTCATGTCCCACCTGCTGGGATTCTTGCCACATCAGTGGCAACGGCGGTGAGCACGCGTGGTATTGATTCGTGTTTTGTGGATGTAGGCTTCGGAATGTTGCGACGTAGGGCGTAAATCCGAGCACCTGTTTAATTGGGGGGGGGGGCCCCCCCCCCCCCCCCCCCCCCCCCCCCCACCCGCCACAATAAGAAAGGCAGGGTTCCGCAATAGTATGACCATGGCCCTGTATTGATTCTCGATTAAGACAATAAGAATGCATTGAAAACAATAGGAATGTATAGAATTTCTATTAAAACTGAATAACAAAGTATTGAGTCTCTATGAAACACAATAGGAACGTATTGAATCTCTATTTAAACTGAATAGCAAGACCAGGGCTCCCCCCCCCAAGGCCTCCCATAATTGTGGTCCCTTTTTTTATCATGCTGTCTTTGCTAGGCAGAGCCCACAAGGGGTAGCTCAGGAAAGAATAAAAAAAATCCTCCAGTAAGCAATCACATAAGAAATCCTAGCTTTCTGAAAGGGCCTCAGTTTCTGGGAAAGTACAGCTTCGGCTCTTTTAAGCTTGTACTTTTAAGCTTCGGCTTCTTCGAAGACTACAGGACCAGGGCTCCCCCCCACAGGGCTTCCCATAATTGTGTTCCCTTTTTATAAGTGTGATGCTGCCGCCTTTGCCGGGCAGAGCCCACAAGGGGTAGCTCAGGAAAGAATGAAAACTTCTCTCCTCCAGCAAGCAATCACATCAGAAATCCTAGCTTTCTGAAGGGCCCCGGATTCTGGAAAAACAAAGCTTCGGCTTCTTTAAAGCTTTTACCTTTAAGCCAAAAAAAGGAGCCCTAGAATTTTTTTGAACCCCGTCATGTTTTTCTTTAAATGTGGTGGTATTTCCCCGTACGAAGTCCCCCGTAATGGAAAGTAGTCTTCCGGCGGCCTTCTCGGCGAAATAAATTTCTTTAAATGTGGTGGTATTAATTAAACAGGTGCTCGGATTAGGCTTGTACAGGAGCTCTTGTACTGGAACTGCCTCAAAGACCCTGGAATCCATCCCACCTGTCAGTCTTGCACATGAATCCGCCCTTGAGACCCTGTTAACGCCTGGTTGAAAAAGACCCTAGAATCTGCACCCTTGCGAACCCACCCTCGGGACACCAACCACCTAACTTTGTAACCGTACCAGCTAACTCTCATTTTATTACCACCTTCGAAAGCTTTGGTTTTTTAGTGGTCTTGTTCATGGTGTTCTTGTGCTCCCTAAATATTATATTAAAAGACCATATGAAATGTCACTGGTTATAGTGCGGCCCCAAGAAGAATATAGTAAGGCCACCATGAAAAGTATATTGTATTTCGTTCAAAATATTATTGTAATTCACGCGTCACTTTGTTCCTTGTAATTACAATTTTATTATTCTCTTCATAGTAGTTCCTAAGGACAAGAGTAATAGTAATAATATCCCGGGCGATCATAAGGGATTTATAGTGTGCCCGGGGAATATTATACTAAAGGTGAAGATAGAACGGTTAAAGCACAAGAAAGCTGGAACACCGTGGAGAACGTGACAGCAGCTATGAAGAATCCAGGGGCCTGTGTCTTACTGTTGGTGCTTAAGGGAAGTGGACTAGAGAATTGTTGCAAAAACCGTGTTAAAACCGTGAGTCAATAATGACAGGTCCAAAGAGTGAGGACCCAAGGGGCATTTGGGAATGGAGTTTGTCCACTGCATGCACTCACTTCAGCTGATATTTCGCGATGAGACGTTGAGAGAGAGAGACCTCCTATATGAGGACGTGCGGAGGCACCCTTTTTGGGACCCTCCAGGCCTATGGGGATCCCTTAATTTCAGAAGCCTTAAGAGCCCCGAAGCCCTCGATTGCGAGCCAGGTCGGGGCGGCCGACGCGCGCTCGCATATGATCTCATGCCATCAGCAGTGACCAAGTGACAAGGTGACTTTAAGTGCAGCTGGCGCCACTTTACATACTCGATGTTCGCGCCCTTGAGGACCTGCAGCTGCGCACTTGGGGTTGTTTTCAGGTCCTGTTGAAGATGAAAATGGTTGGTAGAGCCTGGTAAAGCCTGGTAGAGCCTGGTAGAGCCTGGTAGAGCCTGGTAGAGCCCATTACAGTCGGACCCCCCCCAAAAAGGGCCCCGAGCTAAGAGCAATCCCAAAGTCGCGATGCTTTTGAGGGGCGTACAGAGCTCACAGTGTCGATGATGTAGTCCTGAAGCCACATACAAGTTCCGGAGGCTTGCCGGAATACGGCCTTCTCACATCATCTACACCATCTGCTCGGCCATGCAATTCTGCAAGATACCGTACTCACGTACGCACGGTGCACTTTGGCGACCGTTCGGTTTGCGACTCTTCGGATTTCCTGGACTTCCACACGCGTCAGGTCCAAGACGAGCTGGTTCCTGCGCCCACAATCACAGGAGTCTGGAGACAAAGTGCTTTCCAGAGGTGGCCGATGCCGGACTGCATGTCAAGATAACAGAACTACTTCATCTTCCGCGCACAAGATCTTTTGATATCTTTTCGTCTTCTCATCTTTTTCGCTGTAGGCCTGGCAGACGGACAAAGCCTTACCCTGTATCTTCGCGGTAGCTTTTCCGCACTTTGCTGCCATCAGCCCTCGATGCGCGTGAAAACATAGTTGTAGGCGACGCGCAGCAGAACCTGTTGCTACAGTGGGGGTCTTTACCACAAGGACACCTGATCAGAACTAAGCACGGGACAGCAACACAACTGCAGCTCGGCCTTGTACCCCATGGCACGCATGGGCTCCACAATGTTTTGGGCTGCTTCGATGATCACCACCTCGATCTCAAGGCACAAGCCACGGAGAATCAGAGAGAGAGAGAGGGTCCAAAAAAATGATGTTCTTGAGTCTTAATGCCAGTATAGTCCCAGCTACATCGAAGACGCAACCTTCTTGATGAACACGGCCGAAGATTGGTCTGCACAGGGAATGTTGCATTTCTTGCCGTGCACTCCGCAACAGTATACTTCATTCAGTGTACGATAGTGACTCGTGACCTGTCATAGCCCTCGGCGTCAATGGATAACACTGTGAAGGGTTGCTTGCCACAGCGACCTGCCAGATGGCAAACGATGCCAGGAGAACGTGCACCAAAGCAATTCATGCACCTTCAAAGGTGCGAAGAGAGCTGCCATGATTTGTGCAGGCTTGCGATGTGGACGCGGAGACTTGGTGTTCCGCACTGGGAAGGAGGCACCCGGATGAGGATTCACGGTGCAAAAACGTGAGCCATCAACCCTTGACCCGAAGCACTCCCACAGCATTTCGCCCCAAAACCTGGCAGCGAATGCTGCAATCGAAGCGCTTCAGACACTTGCTGGTGCGTGGATGGGTGGCTTCGTCCTAGTTTTGAGAGCATTTGTGCCATGTGCACATGTACCCGGTGCACCTGCAAAGAATATTGTCAAAACCCCCAAAATCCTGGCACCACCACTGGGCAGGTTCTACCACAGGTGCAGCTGCCTAAATTGTGGACTTGCAGTGAGCACTGATCAAGCTCGTTCCTATTGGCCGTCGGGTTCCGGGAATCATGTGAGGGAACAAGTGTGAGCACTTGCATTCCACACGCGCAACCCCTAACCATGGCCTTTTTGGATGTACTCCTTCTGCTGCTCACCTTAAACTAAACCAAAACATCAGCAATAGCGCAACGAACCGTCGAGCGCGCTTGGTCACAGAGTTGTGTGCAGGGTGGCCATTTGCAGCAAGCAGGCAAATGCAATCACTAGGCGTCCAAAACAGATAACGAACAACGCGTGATTTGCATGTCGCTTTGCAGATTTTGCCCTGACCGTGCCAGCACTGAGAAGGCCACACACCAGCCGCGCGTCTGCCGCAGCTATGTGGTAAACAAAGTCCTTGGGATTGGTGCACGGGTAAGCCACTGGGCAAAAAAGCCTGCTGTGCGTCGAATGCAGAAACACCAAGCCAAAAACACACAAACACTCGCACAAGCATGCACGGAGGCACCCACACCCCCGCACACGCGCACACACCCGCACACAACCGGACGTAACCCCACACACCCGCACGCACCCGCACACACACACACACACACACACACGTTGACTTGTCTGGAACTGATGAGACGGACACTCGACTGGACAACATCAAGCATCACAGAACCCTCAAAAGCATCTTGCAACTTTCATGCTGGCCTTGACTGAATCAACGCACTAAAGTCGGCTCACCTGTGATGGAAGTCCGTCAATGGACCCAACAACTTTTTGCTGCGCAGCCTCTTCGGTAACTCGGGCTGATGTGTATGACACTCGGCTCTGTGGGCCGAGGCAAAAGCACTGGCCTCGAAAGTGACATGGTCCGGTAACTTGCAAAGATTCTGAAGTCGAAACTCCTGACTGACCGCATTGCTGCAGGCACAACACACACGGACACTTCCTTGCTCGATGTCTCGAGCTGCATTTGTCACGGCAATCTGTCAATTGCTCTCCTACAGATGGTTCATTCGGAATTGCACAAGCGAGGATGTTCAATAGATTCAACAATGCAAAGCATACACGATGGATGATGTCACAAATCTGTATTGAGCAGGTACACCGGAGCGGCCAACTCCGGCCCCACATCACTGGTAGCTTCGTTGGACGCAGTCCCAGTGATGTGCTGCGTCCCCCCGCATGAAATTGAGAAAAGGCGTGACCCCAATCCTGCATGTACAGCAGGTTGCACACACACACACACACACACACACCGCACACACCCGCACACACTTGCTGACCCCCGAAAAAGTTAATCTGAACATTATATTATGATATTTCTGTGGCTTTCTTTGCAGCACATATTCACAGGTGGGGGGCATCTTCGTTGGCTGGAGACTCCCGTAAAGGGCTTCAAATCCCCTTGCAGTTCTCGAAGCATCCTTTGCTATCAGGCTTGCACACACAGCTTTCTTTAAAGGAGTAGCTGACGTGGAAGGGCTTTTTGAACTTTCAAGCATATGGAGGTCTAGAAGGAGATTCATGGGGATTCGCAGGTCCATGCCGAAGCCTCCCCTGTGGCCTTGGTGTTGGCTACAGGAAATTCGCAAGCCAACGCCGCACGTTTCTGTAGCATGGAATCCGTGTGCAAGCGGTCCCTGGTTGATAGATTGGGGATTGGCAATGCCGCGGCTCCAGGGCCGAGCCCATGGAATGATGGAATCATGTTGTCAAGAACCAAGTTGCCCAGTATCAAGTTGAGAGCATCATTTGCTTCGAATTGAAGCAACATTGTGCATCAAGAAGATCAGAACCGAGTAGTTCAAAAATCAAGCTCGATCTGGTCGAATGAAGCGCCTATTCCCGGCCCTTTGACAGAATGCTGGTCAAGAAGCACACTTGCTGACCCCCGAAAGGTTGCCCCCGAACGGGTAGTTGGAAATGCAACACAAGCTTCTGTACTCTCCGGGCTGAATACGATTGAACTGCCTTCAACACAAGTCGATCAGGAAAGAGCACAGTGGACGGTAGGAGCAGTGATCATTTTGAGAAACGTCCGAAACCAAACTTCAAAAAAACTTGGAGACTTGTATGGCGGTATAGCGATCGTAAAGTACGACGAGTGGTATACAGAGTGGTACATGTCTAGAACAGTTCGTATCCGCATAATCCAAGAGCCACTGCGTTGGGTGACAGATGGCGACAGGTCTTGAAAAGTGGCACCCTCTGGCATGTGCAATGTACCATTTGCCAGCGATGACCGCAGCCCCTAGAGGTAATTGTTATATATTGAGAGAGCACACGCAAACGCGCGCACGAGCGCACGCACGCACGCGCGCCCGCGCACGCGCGCCCGCGCACACGCGCGCCCGCGCGCCCGCGCGCCCGCGCGCCCGCGCACCCGCGCACCCGCACACGCGCACACTGAGTTGGAGTCAAGTTGACAAGAAAACATCACAGGTCAAAATGGGGGTCTTCATTGGCACCTGCCCCAGTCCTTTTCCCCAGGTGCCCCCTGCTGAAAACAACATGCGAAATCATTGAAAACTGGCGTGCGGGCCACATGTTCTATTTGGACATTGATCAAACATCCGCTATCCTTGGTCCCAGGGAATCCCACACATATAAGATCCGCCAAGCCTAATTAATGTTGCCCAGATGGCTGGTGTCGCATCAAATTGGCGCTTCTTCTCCTGGCCAGACAGTCCCTGTCGTCTTGATTGGTACTGAATCCAAGATGGGCGAGGTGCACCTTGACCAATGTGCTCTCCAAAGAGGCAGGGAAAACACGGTACCTTACATGCGCTGCTGTGCAAAAACTCCCCCACTGCTTGCAGCGACGTATGCTGGATTGGCCATGAAAACGCACAAGAACATCCCTAGCAGAGAGAGCGAATTCAGTCGGTTGCACATGAGTTGCTCCATCAACTGCGCGCCTTCGACCAGCCCACCTGTGGAAGGAGGAAGGATTGTCCAGCTGGTGAGAGTGGCGGTCGTCTGTTGGCTCTGCGAACTGTCGAATCTGCATTCTCCGAGCGACAGTTGAAGAGCTCGACGCGGCCCCGGAAGGTTGAGCCAGCTGCGGCGTAGCGCTTTCGGAGAGAAAGGAAGACCTGCAACGGCTCTTGGAAAGCACTGCACTTGCACTACTTGCACACTATGGTCATCACGGTACTTGCCACATCGGAGTGCCAATCCGCCACAAGCATCCAATGCCCATCCGGCCTCTGCTTCCGGCTCAAAGAGGACGGCCGTGTAGTTCCTAACCCGATCACATCACAGCGCGCTGCTCAGAAAACCGCAAACTGCAGCAAAGAGCTTGAAGTTGCCGAGCATCCGATAGTTTATCAAATAGTAGGAGTTGGAATTCCAGACCTCAGAAATAGCAAGTATGATCTGGGTGCTTCTCTGCAACAACATCCGGGGAAGGTGGTGGCACTGACATACCGTTGGAATGCACCGTTGGAATGCACAAACTCACGCATCACCGTGGTCAACAAACTAATTACGTCCTTGGCACTCCATCATTCGCACCGATGTCCCAAACACAGCCCCCAGAAGGTACGTGCATGCCACTGCCTGCAATCATCCGAGGCTTTTGACACAGGCTACATCGCAAAATTCTGACCATTCTGATTGCCTTCAAGGCGGAAATAGAGCTGCCCCTCTGACAGATCCTCCGCGCCGCGAGAAAGGCAGACACATGCTTTCCACCGGGTCTAGCGCAGGCAACAACGTGCAGCAGAACTGTCTCGGATTCAGCGACGTTTCGGACATCAGCATCGGAGCAAACAAGCTGTTGATGCGCACGAAGCTCGTTCGGATGAGCCGGTACCTCGAAGAGTGTCGAGACGAGCTTGGCAGGTCGTGCACGATGGTTGCACACAAACTATTCTCATGCCTTGTAGCCCACTGCCAGAGGAGGAGAGTGGCAAATGACAGGCTCAGGAAAGCCGTCGTCCAGCGGCCCTGAGAATGGGGACCGTTACAATCCAGTACAAGGGGAACGGGTCTCTCTCCTCTCGAGGTGCAGGCTGCTTGCTTATCTTGCATCCAGGCGGCGCCGAGCCATGATGGACCTTGCAGCTGTCGACACTTGGTAGGGCTTGGAAGCGCGAAGCACTGGTAGAAAACAGGAGCCTGCTATCCGCCCCGTGGTCAGATCATAGCAGCTCCGTCGTGGATGGTCCTTTCTCAGCAGGCATCGTTGGCTCGCGGATTCTTCAGAAGCCCTGGTCTTGCAAGCGTCCGCTTCTCCAGAACACCGGTTTCCACGTCCTTCATGATTATGCGGTTTGCACACCATGGCGTTGGAAGCAGGCGCGATCTTAGGATGTCAGTGAAAGTCTGCAGTTTGAGGGGCAACCAATCCAGAATGCAAGTTAACACGTTCTGAAATTTGTCGGCGTACACCTCTGAACTTTTCGGGTCGGGCGTAGGGCTCAGATGGATCTGTCCAGAAGGAATTCGCGCTGCTCTCTGCTTTGTTGTACATAGGAGTGGCCTACAGAATCTTTACAAGGGTAGCATGCAGCAATTATGCTTGGTCCGGGCTCAAAGAGTTCCGGCAACTTTGGCCAAAACAGCTGGTTTGGCATCGATGAAATATCTACGAAAGCAACATCTGGCAAGGTCTTAAAGGTCTTAACAGTCCCGGAGTTGGGCCGAAGCACCCCACGACAACTTGTTTGTGTGTGTGTTGCCTGCCCTCCGAACGAAGCCGGGCAGGATGATGCAGCACCTCAACGTGTTTCAGCGATGCCATTCATGTACTGATGGTCACGTCAATGTTGTCGAACTGTTTTCTGATGCGCTCTGGGCATCCCTGCCCATTCGGGGTGGGACATGTAAAGCTCACTGTCCTGAAGCACGACTCACCCTGCCCATATGCATTTCGATGAAGGGAATGCTTCAATGACGCTCATGCTCCCATGGAAGCTGGCGAATCAAATCAGGTCCTTGTTTACCATCTCTGGCTCGACCCACACGCCAAGCTTCAGACCCATCTGGTTCAGGTCCTAGAGTCATGTAGCACAGCTCCGATTTGGGATGGCTTCAAAGCTGCTTCAAAAGCACGGGTTGGCACCTCTGCCAGCCCCTTCAGGCCTGAATGACAGCAGGCGTCAGATGGATGCCATGGAAATCGCAGCTCTGCCAATGTCTATAAAAAACTACGGCGGCACGGAATAGCATTGCTCTTCTGTATACTTGAACACAAACCCTAGCAGGCGGGCGGCATTTCTGAGCAAGGTTGTTGGCTTGGCTGAAAACACGTCCCAACATTGATTACCAGACTGTGCTGGAAAAACTACCCTGAGTTGCGGCGGCTGTCGTGCATGGAGCACTAACTTTCCAGTGGTTGCTTTTGGTGGCTTTTGTGGTTGAAGCTGAGAGTTCTGAAAGGTAAGCATCGGGGGTTGCGGTTAAGGGCTTGGATGCACCAGTAGCCCGGACATTCTAATCCTACGGGCACGGATTCGTCAATCGATGCACTGCACTGGCAACGCGGACGTTCTTATGTGCGGGCATGGATGCTCGCGTGAATGGATGCATTGAGCAGCTGGCTCAGACATTCTTGTCGCGGGCTCTGGTGCCACTGGTAGCACGGACGCTCGTCGTCGGGGCATGGAGGTTCTGACGCTCGTATCGTGCGGGCAGGGATGCTCTGGTGAACGGATGCACTGGCAGCATGGACGTTCTTATTGTGCTGGCAAGGGTGCTCTGGTGACCCTATTGAGCATGGCAGGACTCTGCCAAATTGCCAAATGAACAACGCGAAGCGCAGACTGAATCCATAAACGTGAGCTACCCAGAAGTATCAGCGTAAACAGTCCTGTCTGGAAGAGTCATTGAAGAGGCTCCTCTCCCCCAGAGTAAGCTAACATGGCCATGGGATGCAAAGCTTGCAAATTGTGCGAGAAACCGAAAGCGACCTTCCCCTGGAACTGTGAAAACAGGTTTCAAAGTACACGGGCGGGTACGCGCCGCAGTCCAACTACGCGTATGTGAGCATTTTGGGCCTTACTATGTAACCGCGTGTCCCGGAACTTGTCGGTCGGAACCTCGCGGTAGCTTCCGCGGGTCCTCTTTCCAGTCACCTTACGTGTGACGGGGCTGGGCTGTGGGTGCTGGATGTGAGGGGGAGGCTTTTAAAGATGAAAATGCCTTCTCAAGCATATTGCATCGTGCACATGATTGGCAATGCAGAGAGGTGTGTTGACAGAGAGGCTGGCTGCTTGGAGCAGAGACATGCCAATAAAGTTGCGAGCAGAAGAGGCTCCAACCAAGCGAAGTCGTGTCCTGAGCGGACGGGCGACTGCTGCAAGTGGAAGAAACAGCTGGCATGCAATTCCAGAAAGGCCCATCTCATATTTCTCACGCCATATCTGAGCTTCCTGGCACATCGAACCAGGTCGTGTCCGAGCTCAGCTCCCAACGTCGTCGCGCTTGCCAAACCACCCATCATCTAGCACCAGAAGCCTGAGCTCCGGAACTCCTTCTACTATAACATACTATAACCCCTTTACATCCTAAACGAAAGGAAGCAGGCATCAGCAATCTCAAGGTTACCACATTTACCACAAATCAGCACCCCATTTCAGCTCCGGGGCTCGACGCCAACCTGCTTAGCAGGGCGTGCCTGACGCAAGGCCGGAATGCTCTTAAAACATGCGGGATCCAACGATGTCAGGTTATCGGGAGAGGTCGCACTGCTCGATTTGGCTTGGCCAATGAGGCGTCTGCGAGCCTCTGCACCCTCAAGCCCTGTGTTACCCCCAAAACCCCGCCAGCTCCAGGATCTTGTCATGGTAAACCTTCGCTTTGTCGCAGTCACTCATTAATCAGAGTTCATTGTCGTCTGAGACGTCTAAGGGTCCAGCTTCAAAGTATAAGGCCTCCCATGTGTTGATCAGGACGGGGCAAATGAGGTTCCGCCAGCGCGGTGCAATGAGCCTCTGACAAACTGACCAAAGCCTTAAAGCACGTTGAGGAATAGCGTTGCTGGCTACGCCTTTCGCCCAAGAGCCGGTGGAAGGTGCTAGTCATGTCGCCGAGTCCTGCATTTAAAGTCGATCAATGTTGGGTGCTTTCTGACAAGGGCACTGAAGGGCGGCTGCACGCAACCAGCTCGGCAAAGAACGTGAAATATGAGTTCACCACTGTAGCCACTAGCAGCTAGCAACTGGCCTTTGTCAGAGAAGACGCAGACACACTCAGGGGACTCAAACGTCTCCTGCACACCTGCACAGCGACGGAGAGATTCTGGAGACGTGTTGGGAACTCGAGATACACACCAACCGCGCAGAAACTGAGCCACAATCTGTGTCAGCTTGGAAACGGATTTCAGACAAGCACTGCGTAACTCGTCGAGCGATATGGGGCTTGGACGCAAATCCCAGTTGAAGTGCGTGTTGCTGAGACCTGGCAGCGGCTTGAGGCATCAAATCTCCGACGAAAAGCATGCCATGCTGGCCTGAGGGCGTCAACCCATCAGGATGGTTCTTATGAATGTCCCCAGAGGTGGATTTCAAATCAGCAAAACTATCCATACTCCCCTCGCCCAAGCCAAGCTTTAGTGTCTCTCGACATTGCTACAGATCCAGCCCCCTTTATACACGACATAGAGAATGTGCAACCAAGCACTTCCAGAATGTGACCGTCAACGTGACGGGAGACCCACATTGACTCGGACGCATCCCGTCTGGCTCTGCTCCACCTGAAAATTCGTGTGCACTCATGGCATTGGCAATAGGTACGTACAAGCGGAAAATTGCTCGGGGATGCTTGGGCCATCTCTGCGACAGACATGAGCTGCCTCCATCAGCCAATTTCCAGAGTAGAGCAAGCAAAAGCCCCAGCACTGCCTCACAGGCACCACTCCATGGCACGAACTTTTCATATCCAACTCACCTCAGTCCCGGCCGTGCCCGTCTAAATTTCTCACCTGCAGGCCCCCTTTTCGTTCAATACTTTTTCCCCACCTTCGGTGTGGGGTTGTTAGATTTTAAACTCAACTCTTCTCCTCGCCCGGAACTCTTCTCCTCGCCCGGTCTACTCCTAGAGACTTTCTCAGAGACTCGCCCAACCCCAGAGACGGAGTGACTCTGGAGTGCCCAACCCCAGAGACTCCCTGGAGTGCCCAACCCCAGAGCCTCCCTGAAGGTGGGGAGGTTCGAAGTAAAATACTTATTTTTGGACCTTCTCGAAAACCCCTACAACCGTAGGGGCCGAGGCCGGGCCGGGGGCCGGGCCGAGGCCGGGGCCGAGGCGGTCGACAATTGCCGGGCCCACGATGTGAAGTACAAGACGAGCTCATCTCTCGGAGAAAAAAACAGAACAAAGGCGCAAAGAAGGCTACCCGACGTCCCGACAGTCGCCCCTTTAAAAGTCCTACAGCTGTGCATGTCCCACAGTTCCTCAACATCGAAGGCTGCAGGCCAAGGTGCCCAGAGCTCTCGGAGGGGGGTCCCGCTGAAAGAACCTTGCAAGTTGTCTCGAGGGAGGCTCACACATGGAGATTACTGGAATGCCTGCCACAGATGCGGATGTGGAAAGACAACAATCTTCGGCTGTGCTCTGCTCATGAATGACCACGATCTTGCTTGAGCGACAAAGTCGTGTTATTCCAACGGTTGTTAATTTGGGCCAATCCAACCTTTAACCCCTTGCCAGTGCGCAAAAACCGAGGCCAGGACTGCAAAAGGATTCGTCTGATGGGAAGACACCCCGCGGTTGCTGCCGAGATGGACCGTGCCCTCCTGGAGCCTGGCTTCCGATTGCTGTGAGCAGCGTACCCCTGACAAAAAGATTGCGAAAGACCTCTGAAAGGAGAGAGATGGAGAGAGCATTGCAGCGTTGCAGCGATGAGCTTCCGCTCCTGCGCGTTGTGATTTGCCGCTCGCAGGCCCAGCTCCCGTGCAGCGACAGAAGGTGCCAGTCGTTCGTGAGGAAATCGAAGGTGCCAGACCTCGGTTGAAAACGCCGTCTTGATTTGGTCAGGACAATACAGGGGCATTTTCAGAATTTTAAGGTCCTCCACGTTTCGGCACTCAGGCAGCTGTGTGAGAAAGCGAACAGGCATGGATACCATGACGAATCCAATCCCAAAGCCCAAGCCCCAGAGAACCAAAACCATCTTCTTACAGGAGCCCTGCGCAGCTTGTCTCAGCAAGGCACATGCACTTCATCAGGTCCACGCCGCCCATGCCCAGCCGGGAGCTGTTCTTCACAACCTTGCCAAGCCAGGGCATCGGCAAGGACAGGTGGCATCATGACATCTTCATCTAAAAACTCGATGTTCAGCTCAGCAGCAACTCGCCGGCTCACGGCTGAGAGCCCCGGAAAGACCGTGTAAATCAGCTGAACCTGGACCGGCCGGCAGCTCCACTGCAGGATGCACACAGAAGCTCTCAACGTTGCCAATAAACATAGGAAGCACAACGAAGCCCTGCAACTGACACGACTCTCATCAAGACATATCAAGACCGCACTAGACCGCGCCCCTGCTTCAGTCAATAGTCAGCGTCTCTCTGGCCTTGACCTCAGTGTATGTGTCGATCATATCCTTGGTATGCTGTGCCCAACAGCAACAAGATCTTTCATCCATCAGCAACTAGAAGTGCTCCAAAAACTGAAAGCGCTAGGGTTGGAGCGATGATCAGTGTCTGGGCACCCTGCAAAGGCTTAAAGGAGGCTTTCCACGACTGACAGATGTTTGGGCGGCACCGAGTTCCTACTCAAGGAGTCATTGGCTTTTGCTACATGAGTGGCCTCGGGATTGTGAGCACCCAGCAGTGGCAGTCCCGACATGGACGGCAGCATGCCGGGCATGACCCTGCAAACAAGCAGATATGCGAAACAAACACGAGCTGTTGAACTGTTGGGAGCCTTTGAGATCATTGAGAACCTTTCGGAACCCCTTCACTCGTGGTCTCTTGGCTCGGTTCGTGACACGACAGTGTATGTCAGCGCAGTGTCACAGCTTTGTTGATGTTGAACAGACCCGAACTCTTGCATCCAGAACAAAGGCAAACCTGCAACCCACAACAAATCTCCCCTACACCCCTGCAGCTGGCAAGAAGATGTCTTCACTTTCGCCAGGCGCACCTATGGCGTTGGTACCTTAGCTACAGCCAGCAACTTGAAACTCTGAGGTGTCGGTGCGCTCAGTTGTTGCACTGGGTGTTCTGAGGCCTGCACACAAGCGGAAGTAGCCTGGAACCGTCCTGAACACCCCGGGATTGGAGCATTGCGTTGGTGCCACATGGGCATTCAACTCAGCATGGCTTCTGGCTTGTTGCCGGAGCGGTTGGTAGAAGGAGGAAGAATCTGGCTGCCGCTGGCTACCGCAGGTAGTTTGGTCCTTGCGGAAGCAAATGTCCAAGCTCGGCGTGCCTAAGAAAGCGAATGACGGCTGACGTAGCAAAATGGAAAACCCTCCATCGCCGAGCACTCAGAGACAGCTGGGCCGTCTGCGGAAGTCCCCTGTGCCGAACTCGGAGACCTCACACAGCCGGGCTATGCATGTGCAAGTATGTGCGTGAGAATGTTGTGTATGCTCAGTGGGAAAATTCAACAGCTGCCCTGCACACTGTTTTAACTCGCTGCTTGTCCTGCTGCCAAGCAGTTCTCCGAGAAGCACGCTTCACATCGGGATATCGGTTCATCTACCTAAATGAGTTGCAAGTGCATCACTAAAGCATGCTTTCGGAACGATCATTTGCGTTTCAAAGCCACCGCCGGACGTTGTCCTTGCGTCGCTTCGCAGTGAAGCTGAGCAATCCCCTTGCACAAGGGATTTGCTGCTGCTAGCATGCATTGCAGCACCTATACTTTATCGAACTATACAAATGTCATGCCACTCTGCTACTCTAGCCTCTTAGAGCCATCTATCCATCCTGCTTTTGCTTTCAAGATTCAGATTGCTCTGCCTCGCTGGCAAACATTAACATTAACTGCCCGGCCGGCTTGAAAGAACATCTTTGAGCGTTGATTGGCAGCCAGTCTCTGGTCGACCAGTCAAGACGTCTCACGGCCAACTGCCAAACCAAGCCGAATCCGCCTCCGCGCAGTCTGCGGCAGCGCTTCTTCACATCTGTAGCTGTCCAGGAGCTTGCTCCGTGCCTTCGCAGAAACTGACCAAGGATCCAAGAACATCCAGGAAAGAAGAGAGCAGATTGCATGCAGCTTGCATGCAGCCCAGCCTTGCACACTCTGATCACGCCTTACTTTCACTGCCTTTGCTTTTCCTTTCACCTTCTTTGCTTTAGACTTTCGTGCTGTAACCTCCAAGGCTAGTGCTCGTCCATCCAGCTCTGGCTCATCTTCGCTCCATGCTGCCACAGGGTCCTCTGTGCTGTCGTTTCCCAAGCTGCCATCGGGTTCTTGTGCGCCCAGGTTCTCCTTTGATCCCTCTTCCGCTGCCTCATGCACATCTGCTGTATCTGCTGTATCTACCTCTTCTTGCGGCTCTTGTCCTTCTTGTCTCCTCGGAGGCTCAGAAGAAAGGATCCGATTGATACAAGACACCTGCCTCGTGATCCAAATTCGGCGGTGCGAAAGCCGAGGCACTCCAACTTCCTGTCTGACCGGCTTTTCTTCAGAACTTTCTTTCCCTTTTTCCGTTTATGTTCCTTCTCCTCCTTGTCCTCACATTCGTGTGGCTCTGTTGATGCGGCCTTTGCGCTATCCTCCTCGGCTGCAGGCAGTGTCGCTTGTTTCTTCCTCGTCTCGGCCTTGGGGGCCGACCTCAGCTGTAGGACTCGTCTGGTCGCTCAGCCTGCGTTGGGTTCGCCTTTCTGCAATCCTGCACAACAAAATGCGGCCTCTTCGGGAAAAGAGGCCCTAAAACATTGGTCAAGGCTCTGGGCTTTTTGTGAGGCCTTTGCCGAAGAAGTCTTCGCTTTGAGGTTGATTTGCACCGCGGGACTTCCTAGCACAGGAGAATCGCGCGACCTGATTCGCCACTTGGTGGACCTCATCTGGACTTGAGGTTGCGTGAAAACCCCCTATCCCGGAAGATATCCCTGAATTATGTCATCGCTCTTGTTTACTCTTATCGTTTTCTCGAGTTTTCGCATTACTCTGAACGTTATCGTTCTTTTACTCTTATCGTTTTATCGAGCAATACGCACATCTGATCATCTCGGGGAGCTTCTCTTTACTTTTCATACCGGGGGTTTTTATCATCCCTCACTTGCACCGCGTGGCCCACGGAAGTAGCATGCTTTGCCAACCCCCATCCACCCCACCAGCTCTTTACTACTGAAACCAGCCGTGAGCCACATACCCAGGTCGCGTGGTCCACTAGGAAGGAAGACAGTGCTGGACCGATTCGACGCGGCCACGTTTCGGAGAGTCTCGAAGTACCTCACAATCTCAAGGCCAGCCGCTAGCCATCCCTCCAAATTCACCGAAAGCAGTCCAAGCTGTGCTTTGTCAAGTTGCTGTGTAATCAGCATGAGATCAGAGATCTCCTCAATCGACAGAGTCTCACCCGACCCATGTGTGATCGATTCCTAAGCTTCTTCACCATCAAGAGCTGACGGCAAACATTCATTGAAATGCTATGATCGAAGTCAGCAACAAGAGGCATCGTCAAGCAACAAAGCATAGCTTCTTGCAGCTCGCATGCTCTCAACCCGTCGATGATGGCTCGACGCTGTCGTGCAATGCCTTCACCCTGCAAGCATCACATTGGCCTAGAAGCGACGATGTTCCCTCCGCAGTGTAATTTGTTCGCGGGTATTCCACACAGCTCTGAACTATTTTTGGATAGCCGTTTCCGGATTGCACCCATCTCGCTTGGAATACGACATGCCAGCAGCACCATGCGAAACGGCAACTTCATTTACACCTGATGTGACTGCGGTGAAGTGTGCCTGCAGCTGTGCGGCATCGGCCGCTGCTTCAGCAGCCTTGACTAGCTTGATCTTCTCGGCCTGATGCAGGGCTGGATTCCAACCAAATCACAGTTCGATGTTGCTTCAGTGGTGCAAGGGCTAGTGGCTATTGTGTTGGTGGAGCCTCAGCAGCCATGTGGGTAGCATCCCGCAAGCCTAGGTCACACTGGCGGCTACAGATGCTTCGAGGCGTCTTGCAACATCCACTCTTTCCGAGGCGCGCTTTTGCTTGTTGATCTCCTTATCAAGTAATTGAAAGTGAAGCCCCCTGACCATAACGAGAAAATGTGCCAACATGTCGAGGCCAGCGCGTTCATGGACGCCACGACTTCCGAATGCGGCATCACCTGCTGAGACATGCCCTCAATTCGCATATGCATGGACAGATTGGCTCCGGCCTCTGTTACTAAAGCCTTGGTGATGGAAAAGCCGAAATTGATCATCTCCTGAAGTCTCGATGCACCGAGGCAATGAACGCACGTAACAACAACATGAAGTAAAGTCCTGTACAAGCTTCTTCTGCACGGCATCGGAGACGTCCTCCTCTTGCAGGAGTACGAGCAGAAAATCATGATTCCTATTTCCCTCCACCGTAAGAGCTAACCCTAAACCCCCAAGTAAGACCGAAGACCCCAACTTGTCTAAACATTGCCAGCCCGACCTTCTTCTCGAAAGCCTCGTCCAGTGTCATCTGCGGGACGTGCGAGCGCACCACGTCCTTGTCAGAGCAAAAAGTTTCCAAACCTATCAGCCGCGTTCACCCTGATGCTACTGGTACTACCTACGGTTAAGCCAAGCAGCGGCAACATAAGACTCGACTTGCACATTCACATTGTCCAATTTGTACATCGCCTCAGTGCATTGTCTTTCTCTGCTGGGCAGCAGTTTCAATGGAGTGGTCGGAAGCTCTTCGGACAGGCTGCAAGCTCTGTGTATTCGGGCATCACCGCCTGCTGCACGGCAACCTTCACATGGACGAAGACATCGTCCTGGTCCGAAGACATACCACATGGGAAGCATGGAGCCATAGTGTTGGGGGATGTTGGGGGCGATGCTGACCAAAAAGTCGTATTGCAGGGCGAGGCCTCGCACCGCAGGAGCTCCAAGAAGCTCAGGTATCCACCGCCTCTTGCTCCTCCAGCCCCGGCCTTTTGCGTGACCCCCCTCTTGTTTTCTGTTCTTTTCTTTTTGCGTCTGGAATCGGACCGTATGCCAGGACCCAGGAGCAGGGGGCAGTTCGGGTCGAGCATAGGGAACGTGCCAACGATCGGTTTCCGCATGTTTCCGCCATACAGATTATCTACGTCGGCTGCTTTCAACATGTGCACCTTGCCAGCTTGTGAGGCTCCTCTTGGGCAAAGGCGACCCCCGGCCGAGGCGTTTCGCGTAGCTTTGAAACAGCTGATGGTCACTGATGGTCCTTGGTCTTTGTGGATACCGTCACGAAGTGCTGCTCAGTTCTGGCCGTGATAGAACGCAACCCGACGCAGAGTCCTTACAGAGATGGTGAAGATTAATTAAGTTAGCCCATGGACAGTCGCTGGCAGGAAACAACCCTCAAGTATAATGAATGCCTTGAAACCTAAGCTCCCATCAAGCCCCAGCCCTCCTTTCGACCTGAAACTCTTCGTGCGCATGTCAGGTAAAGACCTCTTAGGGTCAGGAGCATGTTGCAAGAACCCACGACTAGGTTTCAAGCCCGGCATGAATCTGGCAGAAACCTTCATCACAACCCATGCAGCCTGCTGAGTGGTGCTCTATTACCTTAAGAACGCGCTTCTTGCCTGGCACAAGCTTCCGCAGCAGTCCAGACCAACTGCTGCTAAACCTGGCTCCAAGATGTGCGAAAAGCCCCCGAACTTTTCGACGGCAAAGTAACCTCGACACCAGCGAGGCCTACCATTTACTCTCCCCACATGAATGCTCACGGAACTTCTGAGTAAGCAGGCCTTAAACACGACGTGCTATGAGAACACCAACATACACCAACTAAGCGACATGCCCAAAGACTGACTCAAATGCCACGTATGCCACGCAATGCCACGTATCATGCAGCCTATCCGATGTAAAGCATCTTGACTTTGAGCGCAGCAGGGCTGGAAGCACTCGTCTGAACTTTGTCAAGGCACGGTCCTGCGGAACCGTCACCAAGCAGTTTGTGCCGGGCAGACACCCCCTGGCCAGGGGCACAGGACATGCACACCCCAAAGAACCCAAATGTCCAGAGTCACAGAGAATCACGGCTGGCCTTTCCACCCTGTGCATAGCATGCTTCCCTCTCACCGACTCTTCTTCGGAGTCATGAGATGGACATGCCTTCTACGCGGTGCTGAGGCACGGCGACATGATGCGAAATGCAGAGCGAGCAAACATCCAGCGCAGAGTAGGCAGGACTCATGACGGAGGTCATCAACACCTTCGATGAAAAATGCATGCTTTGCAGTCCTTTTTGCAAGGCTTCTGAGCATGCACTCTATGGTGAAACAAGCTCGAGATTTATGGGATGCTCTACGAAACTCATTCATGAATCTCAAGCATCTACGTTATGCGAATCTGGAGACGCCGCTGTCTAGTCATTTTCGCGAACCGTTCAGCTTGAAGATTTCGTTCTGCCTTGCAAGGCATTGTGCTGAGAGTCGCTAACTGCCTTTGGACACGGTGAGACGGCTCGGCAGCCTCTGCCTGCACGCCTGTGTCTTCTCAGACATCGAGCTCAGATTGCGGAAGCAAGACAGCGTATGTTAACCGAAACTTGGCTTGCAAGCCCTCATCGGCAAAATCTCGATGCGGCATTTTGTGAAACACCAAAGGATCCTTCACTGGTTTTCCTTGGACCGAGAAGTCTCATGCAAGAACTCTCGCCTGCTATGAACCTGGAACCTGCTCACCTTTCCAGATCTAGGCCTACCTGCCGCAAGCCCCGGCCCCATGCCAAGGATTGCCAAGGCTCGATAATCTTTCGCACAAATTCTCCATATTCGCACTCGCCGCCTAGGAGCAGAACAAGGGGATGCGTCGGGACAAGGATGTAAAGTGACTGGCTCTTCATCCAGTACGATGGCAAAGCGCTCGAGCGAAACGGGGGCCCTGTAATCTTTGTGATCCGAGTAGCTGTTGTCATCGTCAGCAGCTTGGATCATTTCCTCCGCCCTGAGTCATCATGCCAGATTGGCCAAGACAGATACATGCGTGGGCTGACGGCACTTTCCGCTTCGCCTTTCGATTAGCTAAACACCCCTCCAAAATGCATTAGGGCATGCTCCGAGAAACACAAGATTCTGTGACAGAGTCGATCACCCCCGCCCGGATAAGTAAGTCAACCCAGGCAGCGCACCGTCAGGTGCGCTACCCTGTGCAGGAACCCCTGTCACTGCCAAACTGAGCCCTGGCCATCATGCCCTCCCTTTGCGCATACTGCGCAGGTTCATTGCCATGAGGAATCTGTTGCCGTTCTATGGACAGCTTAGAAGTGCCGTCCGTCTACAATGACACCATACATGCCAACCCATCTTGAAAGATCTGCAACCTTGCACTTGTGAAATGGCCCCACCGAGAGACGTGACTCAGACGCGTGAGGCTTCGCTAGGGATCAGCATCGACGTGGAGTCATCAGCTGAGTGCCCAGCTGCAGCGGGTTGACCTTCACACAGCCAAATGCTGCCAACAGAACATTTCGCAACCTGAAACCTGCAATGCAGTCCCCGTGCAATCCGAGTCCTTTTTCGCTTCGCTTGCCTCTCACAGAAGGGCACCCTCTCTTTTGCATTTAGTAGGGCCTCGAAGCCGAGCTTGACGAGCACGTCCTGCAGCTCGATGGCATCGATCGTTCCGCTCTTGTCCTCGCAAGCTGAAGTGTTTTTATTACTGTTGCTACTATGACGATTGCTATTCTTACGATGGCGATTGTTACTATTATTATTATTATTATTACTATTACTATATTACAGCACAAACAGGGGACGCGCCGGCAAAAGCTTCACTTCAAGCAGGTGGGAGACGAATAGGAGACGTGATTTGCACACCCAACGCCCACGAACGAAGTGCAGCAAATCACCATCCCAACCTAACAGAGCTGATTCTTCTGGCTAGGTCGTGTCCTTGTCAAAGATTTTGAACGCGTTCACCAGCTCATCTTCAGTGATCATCGACCTATCAAACCTCAGATACACTTGCCGAAGGAGACCACATGAAAACACTGATCGTATGCTTTCAATGCATGGCCACTCAAAGGCCAGCCCTTCATTTTCAGCTTGGCGAACATGTTCACCGGATCAGGACATGCTGACATGCGAGGCGGCGCACTTGGCCATCAGCTTCACGAAGCCTGAGCAAAGAGGCTACACTCAAGAGCATCTCAAGAGCTCCTGAAAGGTATTGAAAGGTATGCACCAGAGAATCACAAAAAGACCCAAAAAGACCCCAAACCGCGCTGGTCCAACAGAGCGAAGCACGCTGGAAGTCCAGGATCCCCTTGCCGTGGCTATCGATGTCATTCATGACCTCGACTCAGAAAAAACAGCGACCGCCATGTAGCCAGGTGAGCGCACAGCTCTCTATTCGAGTCTGGCCGAATCAAACTGCATGTGTCTAGATGATGGCTCTGTAAAGATTTAGGAGGACACCATCTGACACCAGCGCTGCTGTCGAGATTGATGGGCAAGGAAGTTGCAGATATTTCCAATGCTGCTCAGAAGCTTGCAGGAACCTGGGCAAGCAAGCTAGCATCAGCCCTTGCATCCCCCAGGATTCCTCTCCCCAATCTGCCAGGCTCAAACGCGCATGCGATATGGGTAGTTCTCTACGTTGGGGTTCCTTTTTGGGTGCTAAACATAGTACGGCACCCGAGGGCACCCGTAAACGATGGATCCCACAAGGGGACCCTTTAGAGAACTACCCATATCCAATCAGCTTGGGCGCTGCCGGTCCGTGGGCTCTTCTCCAAGCCAGGCCAGCGCGGAGCGGATCTGACAGCAGTTCTCTACATTTGGTCATGGGAAGTTTTTCGGGCGCAGCCGTTTAGGCAACTAAGACCCAGAGTCTTGCGCAGATGCCTGCATGGCATCTATTTTACCGTCCTGACAGGCGAGCTCAGGCTGAGGCATACCCTCGCGGCTTCACTCAGAACCTACCAGAAAAGGTCAAGCGCTGCAAAGTCAGTCCCCGAGCACATCGTAGAGGCGGAAGGCCCAGCAGAAATCCCTAAGCTCGGAGTCCCGAAAGCCACACCTCCGGCATCAGGGTAGCTGTCCGACTTCGATCTACTGTGTACAGTCCCGCTTGGTAGCCCCCAAGCTGCCTTGGCTACAGCAGACTAGTTAGCGGCTAGCGAAAAACCTGCCTGTCAGCGAGGAGGTATGACTCCGGGATTCCATCCACTCTTATCCGCTCTTCTTGCTCTTCGCCTCGCTTACCAGTGCACGGTGTATCTCAAAACATTCAATACGGGGGCTGCCCCCTCTGCTCTCGTTGCCAAGGAGCTCATGCTGGGCCGGAAGCTTCACACTTGCGGCAAGGTAGCGTCTGAGCCGAAAGAGGATGTGGAGGATGTGGCACACCAGCCGGGCTGTTCCGGCTGTTCGGGCAAGCTCACGGCAGATTGCAGCAAACGATTTGCAAGCCAACAAGTCCCCTATCCAATTGTGGAGATTTGCAAGCGCGACATTGACCACGGTGTCCCAACACTCAACACTACTGCCAACTCTTCCCTCAAGGCTTTCAGACAGGCCACGCTGCATCTCAATCCCCACAGCCAACGGCAGTGCTTTCATCCTCCCTTCACCTGCCCCTCGCCCTTCGTGCGCAAATTTTTCACATGCTGCCTGAAGCCACGACCACAGGTGGTTTGAGGGCGTTGCATGGGGATAATTTCAAGGCGATTCCCCCGAGTTCCGAGGCCCAAGCTTCCAGGAGCTTCGAGCCTTTGAGGCCCTGCCGCCCGGGCTCCGCTGCCAGGCCTCCACCGCCGCAAAATCAAGCACAAAGTTCCGGACAGCCAAAGTGGGAGAAGAACAGCATGTTCAGTAACACCCGCAAACATGAGTTGGGAGCCAGACAGCCTCCTAAACACGTGTGTTCTCCACTGCTTTTAGAACAGAAGAACTGCATGTTTAGGAGGCTCTCTGCAGCGGCTGGTGCTTTAAGCCCCCTTCACCTCTAAGCCCCCTGAGCCCCTGTAGCACTGAACCCTAACAGGCCAAAGCCCCTCAAGCTGCGAAGCAGTGAACCTTCACCCTCAAGCTGAAAGCCAACCCTGGCATTCAAGGTTTCAACCCTCAACGGCCTTCTACCCTAAACCCTAAACCCTAACCCCCTCGAGCCCTCACTCCTGCATAACCCGGCCGACGTCCCACCCTGGGCCCATGATGCCAATGGTTTAAGGCCTCCTAGAACCCTGCATGTGGTGCCCCCAAGGCCTTCCGGCACGGCCTCTGTCTCCTCGTGCATCTGCAAGGGAACCGAGGACCTGCACGAACAATCCTCTGAGGTCCTTTGAGAGTTATCTGAGTTTTGGATATAATTTGTCGTCAACAGGACTCAAGGACCCCCCTGAATTGGCCCTCACATTCGTCCGACAGCATCCTGTGGAATCCTAAAGCGAACCCAGATCCATGCCCATGTTCGATGTCATTTCGTCACCCCTCGCGCTTCTCCAGGATCTTCAACACCTGGTCCACAGAGACCTTGTTCTTTGCCTCCTGGGATGTCAGCTCAAACGAACCCGCTTCACAGTAACCACCCTCATTGTCACTGCCCGTGTGGCAACAATCCTGCCCCAACTTGCTCCACATGTTCCGCAGCCGCCAGGTGAGGTTCTCAACCTTGGCAGCGAGCCGCATGTGGCTATTTCGCCATCTCAACTAGAACTGGTGACAAAAAGATTTCGACGAGGACCTTTTGATAGATCACCTGCTTCACCTGCCACAGGCTCCTCCCTGTCATTGCAGGTATGGGCCAACTGTCTAAGACGACAACGTGACACTTGGTGCGGCAGTTGTTCCACCTTTGATTGCAATGGGCATGTCGAGAAACTGCTACTAGGCACTACGCTCAGGCTTACGACACATCAAGACACATCAATCAGTGTGGGCTCTGCCTTGGCAGCGGACGCCAGCGATAAAGAAACATTGTTAAACTTGCCCCCGCATCGGCCGACACACACGCAGTTGTAAACAATCGAGATCAACGAAACATGTAATTCGGGATAAGTATGGCTCGTGGTCTCATTAGACCAACGAGTTCCACGGAGCTGCAACCAGTCGGTTCACTGGTCGACAGGCTTGCGTGCTCCCCTACACGACACAGCCCAAAGTATCGACAAAATCAACTATTGTAGTTGTCGTTGTTATGATGTAGCCGCTCTACATGCATGCTGCTCTCTGGCTCTCGAGGCATTATGGATGAGCAGTCATTCCGTCATGTCCCGACCTGCAACCGGTGGTGCCATAATCAGGAACGGACAGGGAAGCCGGTGCCAATTTGAAGCTCATGGTGTCATCGTAGTCGATGGCCAGGCATCCGAGCAGTAGCCAATGGCCTGCAGCTTGGCTTGCAGAACTATTGCACAAGCAGCAAACTGGCGGATTGGATCCCTTCTGACACGCCTGGATGATGGAGGCCACAAAGATCGACATGCTGCCGACGACATCCGCCACATTGGCTCCACACAGTGCCTCTCGCTTGCCTGCTCAATGGCTCTGCAGAAGGCTCTCTGCAAGTACTGCAGCCACAAGGCGACCCTCCCCACCTCGCGCAGGACAGTCCACAAAGCAGAACGACATCATCTGCGCAGTGTACGCAAAGGAGCCAATGACATAAAGGATGTCCACAGCGCATTCCTTGAATAATCTGATAGATCCAGCGAGCCCGATGTAAGGGTACGATGGTTGCAAGTTACTACCGTTAATTACTGTTCCTTGGGTCCCAAGTCGTGACATGTGGTCCGGTCCGCTTCAGACCTTCAGAACAACCTCGAGTTTGCCATCTGGGTTCATGTGGAATCAAGAAGCACTGGATCATAAGGCTGTCAACCACTGATTTTGAAAGAGCTTAATCAGACTAGAAGATCGGGTCCCTAGTCGCGCAGTGCACTTCAGTTCTGAACGCCGTGACCTACTGGTGGAGAGAAATCTAGTGCCGCCTGTAGCACAAAAGTGGGCCTCTCCTGGCTTCGGGCCAATGTTAACCAGGGGTGCACAGTAGCGGGCTCAAAAGCACAGTTGATGATGTTGAAAACGGGGTGCAAGATTTCCTCCGCCCACCGCATCTGTGCATACCAAATTATGGATGAAACTGTGTTCTCGATCGTACTTGCTGGCACCTCTTACCAGAGGTGTCAACTCATGCCAGCTAGGAGCTCAACACATCTGCTACTGCCTACACGAGCAACTGCCGCAAGAGCTGCTTTCCGATCACCACAAGTGCGGGCAGCATCATTGATGGACAGGAAAGCGCGTATCAACCATGCCACCGCATCCACGGCATTGAAGACACAGTTGGCGATCGCAAAGCCACGCTCAGTTCCCGCCCTTGTGAGGCGCGAAATATTTCGAATGGTCTCAATGGTGTCGTCGTCAGTGACGCCCAGTACCCGCGGATCTATTCCAGCAGTCTTTGCTTCAAAGAGGACGTTGGGCAAGGCGGCGTGATGCTCGTCTGGGCGCTTGCTGCTTCTGCTCTGCAGCCATCTCCGCACTTCAGCCGACTTGTTCCGATACAACTCAATGTTTTTGTCGTTGGGGGCATCTGGCGTGGACGTGCGCGCTTCAAGCAGGCCTCAGAGAGCCAAGGCAAGGAGTGGAGGTGACCAGTGATATCCAGTGACCGTTTCAGCCAAAGCAAAACAAAGGTCCGTAACAACCACCAAAAAGTTAGCTGAGCTAGCTGCAAACCAACAAAACCCACCAAGAAGACACTCTGGGCGGGACACGTCGCTCCTCTGGGGGGAAGGGCTGGCCCAGTGAATAGATCTTCTCCAGGATTGGCGGTATCTTTCTCCTTTTCTGAAACACCCGGCTGTCCATCAACGGCCTGCAGAGAGTTTCAAGGTAGGATACTAGAATGTGGCCACGATACGTTACAGAATGCTCTGGCATGCTATCAACACAGGGACCATAAGCCGACCTGGCCCGACCTGGCCACTGAGCGCCCTGGGTCCCCTGAGTCTGAGCCCACGGCTTCGTGAGAAAGCAATCCTCCTTGAAGCCAAAGATGGTCGAGCCCGCGGCCGCGAGGTCGCGAAGCCTTGTTTCAAATTGGGGGAATTCGAGGGGGATGCATTGGCTTTGTAGAACTCAGAACCAGACCTCCATTCAGCCGAGACACGTGGCAGCCACACATGCGCTTGCAGGAGAGAGTGACTCCGCACAGGATCCGGCAGCACTGGCCAGGAAGGAGCCCACCCAGGTCAATTCCTTTTAGGGGTTTTATTGGGGTTCCTGTTAAGCGTTTCGGAGATGCTTTCGGGCAACGGCAAGCGTGGGTTCGGTCCTGAACCCCTAGGTGAACTGGTGCCATATTATCGGGTGCCGCATGCTGCATGCTGCCAGGACGTGCTGTGACATGCCTTTTGCCACCAAGTCACCGTAACGGCGTAGGCGACAGGCTCAGTACATCCCAGGGGCTCAGCGTCAGGACAAATCGCTGCCCGATAGATATTAACGATAGCATTCCCCAGATATGCAGAAGCTTGCACTGTATCGATGACG
The DNA here is from genome assembly GCA_905221605.1 of Symbiodinium natans. Taxonomy (NCBI): domain Eukaryota; class Dinophyceae; order Suessiales; family Symbiodiniaceae; genus Symbiodinium; species Symbiodinium natans. The sequence continues at coordinate 92,056 of CAJNDS010000199.1, forward strand.
CAAGTGGTCGTCACCACCTGGGGAGTAGAACATCATTTCCAAACAACTGCAATGAAATTCAATGAAGGCTCCTCTTAGCTTCAGTCCACAACGGCAAAGAAAAAAGTTTCCGCACCTTCGCTTCTTCGGGATGCGTGCTGTAGGGCACACCCACGTCGTCAAACAGGGACACATCGAAGAGCCTGCGCTCCAACAACATTTCAAAGGCGTCTTCCGAGGAGCTCGTGCTGCCGGGAAAAGGTACCTGGCCCCGGAGGGAATAGAGGGAGATGGTGCCCAGAATTCCCAGGCAAAGAGCTACACCGACGACTGTCGAGATCTTTGAGATCTTCCTCGTCCCAGCATAGACAAGCCAGGGTGAAGGGACTGCCTCAACATCGAAACCTGAATCCTCAAAGCCGCGCTGGAGCAGACTGCTCCCATCCTCTGCAGTCTGGTAAGCCATGAGCCCCCCACAGAGCCAGCTGGCGGGAACTGTTTGTCACAACAAGCGACATCATAAAGGAAGCATGTCAAACGAAACTGCGCCGATGATGAAGCCTCTAGCTGCCCGCGATTCTACACTTTTCTACACTTGGCATCTGAGCACTTGTCCCGGGCCATGTGCCAATCGCCACCGCGCTCCGTCCTCCTCGGTGACAGGCTTGTGACATGTTCAGTCCAATGATAACTGATTCCACCCTCTAGAAATTCCACTAGCGCGCGCCTCTGGGAATTCGTGTGCCGATCTGCTCTCCCGGAGAGAGGCTCTAGAAAGTACACATAAGTGCTCCCAGCAATGTCAACCAGAGGGACAAAGGCCCCAAAGCCTGGAGCTTTCATTGATTATCTGCCACACTACCTGAGATGACCCCAGATGCAGAAAAGGCGCATGTGTGTTGAAAGCATCCACAGCTGTTGCGGGTCAATATTCTCCTCCGAAGCAGCTGCCGGATGAATAACCGGAGAGACTCCGCGATTGCACGGGATTGGCTGCCCAAGCACAGTCCTCATCCTCCACCATGCGCAACAGCTCGCCCATCGAGTACTGCGCCCCTGCCTGGCAAAAACTTGCATCCATGGCATTGCGTGAACAAAGCTGCTGGTAAGAATCACGAATAACAGCACTCAGCATTGAACGAAAACAAAGGGAAATACACGTAGTTCCAACATCTAGGTTCCGCCACGGTAGACCCGGAACAGTGCAAGATCACCAAAGCATTCCGAGAACCATCAAGAACCACAGCTTTGCCCTTCACGAGGAGCACGAGCGCACCCGAACTCCCCGGAAAAGCGGGAGCTCCACTTGCTACACCCTAAACGTTGGGACCCCAAGGGTTAAGGGTTTCAGGTTTAGCGTTCAGAATTCAAGGCTCAGGGGTGCTGTCACGGAATTAACTTTGCATTCTTCCAAACCTCGGTGTGGGCCTGTTCTCGGACAGAACCCCCTCAGAGAACCACTGATGAGTACCCACGCCATCCCAACTCCCAAAGATCCCATGCCCATGGTATCCCACACCGCATTTTGCACGGTATCCCAAGAACATCCTGGGGCGCCAAGTTCATTGATGTTGTTTGCTCTTTCACTCGCTCAGCTCAGAAATTGCAACACGAAGAAAGACCACAGTGAATGCAGATACAGGCCGTTTCACTCTTTCTCTGATTCTACATTAGTAACTGAGCAGTCACATGTTTAAAAGCACAGAACAAGCAAATCCCACGCGTAGATGAGCCCACACTTTTCGGAGTCTGGCGAGAATGGCGGCTTTGCTGCAGCCCGTCTGCGCAGCCGGCTCTCCACTGGACTCTGTATGTGGCAGGCAGTCAAAAATGTTCGCCGTACCTTGCATGTCCATTGGGCGCCCCATACAGCACAGAGACCAAGAGCAAGAGCAGACAAGCCTGTGTCCTGCTTACTGCGATGTTCACTACTGCAGACCGTCCGAAAGCGGCAAAGGCAACAACGTCAAAAACGGCCCGCCGACATCCGACATCATCCCTCTGTGAACACTACGTACAGCGAGACGTACAAGTACCGATACACAACCTTTGCATCTACCACTGACGATCAAGCAAGTCAATCAAGTAAGCAGGACTCGCCAACAAGCTCCATCCAGACTGGAGTTAGCTAAGTCAAGAATGGTCAAACACAAACTGAATGCGCGCACGCGCCAAGGTGAAACACTTGCACGACCCACGAGATTCTCAGATGAAATCTTGCACCTTGTCCAGCTGCTCTTTGCCTCTCAACAACTGCCAGTCCAAACGCCGGGGCACTGGTTCTGAGAATCCTGACATACCCTGACAACCTGTCTCGCTGCAACCTTCGAGCCTTGGATCGGAGAAGTCCTTTGTGCCATGCGGCTATATGCGGCTATTGGCTCACCATTTTGCTTGCTTCAGCTCACGAGCTGTGTGCATGTTATGCCGCGTTGCTTCCTCGTTTCGAGAGCGAGCGGCAAAGTTTGGAGTCTGTGCTGAGTGCTTGCACCAAGTCTAAGTGTTCTTTGTTTATCGTCCGGCCTGCAGTGACCTTCAGTGTCTGAGAAGCCTGAGTCCGAATGCGGCCACTCCTTTCAGGCATGAGTTTAAATTTCTGCAATTTCTTCCCCTGAACGCGTTCCAAAGGCCCGCAAAGATATTTGGCCTGACGGAACCAAAGCTAATAAGCTCAGAGAGCTTTAGACTTTAGACACGTGCATCACCAATGTGGAAAGCTCAACTTGTCTCGATGCATTCGTTGCATTGCCGCTCATCACCGTGATGGCCTTGCCTGGATCATCAATCAAGCGATGCCACTGGTCCGACGTACTTGACTTCCGAAGCGTCACGGACACCTGAACAATGCTCAGCTTGAATAAGCTACCACGCGCACGGATTCAGCAGATGATTTCCAGTCCCTCCAAATCGGATTCCACTCTTGGCTCTGTTGATGCTTGCAAACGCGCATGCTGCCTTGTGGCCGCTTGTAGACAACGAGTACTTGCACTCCTGTCGAGACACAAGTAGCAGCGGCAGGGTCAGATGAACAACGATGTCCGCAGCCACGGCGAAGGTTGAGTAACGAGCAGTGGCTCACAGGTTTGACATTTGACAGCAACGTGCCTTGGCCTGCACAGGGCCAAACAAACGCCCCGAGAGTCGCCAAACGCGGCCGCCCGGGCCAAGCAAGTAAAGCGAAAGCCGCCGCTCCTGCCCAAAAATGATCTCTCATGCGATACAAGAAAGGTGGCGTGACATATCGTGGCATATAGACTGCAACAAGAAAGGCATCGCACCTTCAAAACCCCATGCGAGTTGGGCCGGCTTGTAGTCATTCTAACACCCGCAACCCTGCTGGCTCCCGTTGTGGGCTCATGCACCTACGCAGTCTACGGCCCGGAATCGTGGCTTGAAACCTGCAGGTCTGTTCTTCGCGCCAGATCCGAGCACGTCTGCCGTGCAAAAGGCCAATGGGCTGCATGGGCTGCCTAACCCCGCCCGCCGCCGGCCGCCACTACATTCGCAGCGTTGTGGTCACTAAGGCTCGTTGCGGCGCTCGTGCATCTGGCATCCATTCACGCGCCCTCGCAGCTGTGTGGGCTCTGTTGCTGATGGTTTCCACTATTTGCGTCGTCATGCTGCGCCATGACAGCTTAAAGACCGCGCACGAAGCGTCAACAGTCAAGAGATTGCAGCAACACAGAAGCCAGCTGCTTGTTTGCGCCAAAGACCCCGCGCCTGGAAGGAGGCGTATGCGTCGGTAAACTGGTCGACTTCCAGCTCCTCGGCCTTCACCTGCGCTCCTACGTTCTGAACTCCTAGTCTCTTTGTCTTGCCATCTATTGGACGTTTCAAAATGCTGTTGCGTGTCCAGCATACATCGATGCACAACCAGAAGAACATTACATTTGCACCTCAGAATGATCTGCATGTCCCTATGCCAAGACAGCTTGCAGTCAAGCAGCATAGATTTTAACTGTTCCTGCGCGGGTACGGGGCGACATTTACATCCATGCCAAATCACACGTTCCAACTGTCGGGTCTACCTTCGTTGCAGTGTAATCATGAGACAAAAAACCGCAACTTTGTCATTGGCAAAAGCATTGTATTCGTAGCAAGTTGTCCTTTTTGGCTGCCTTCGTCCAGAAACATGTACTTCGTCCTGAGTTCAGCGTGCGGCCGACTTGCAAAATGTTCGTCCCCCATCGCCATTCGTGCACGGAAACTTCATAATGTGGTCTGCAGGTGCTGACATGTGCGAGCACAGGTTGAGCGGCGGACATTTGTTCAGATGTTCGCGAGATCCACTCAGGCTTCCCATCTGCAACAGCATCATCGTCATCATCCTCCGCCTTGGCCGGGGTCGCGTGCTCAAGTCTTGCTCTTCTCCACTCCCGTTTCTGGAATGCTGAATACAGTGAATACAGCCCAGCCCAAGTCCGAAATTGATTCTGCTCTCAAGCGCGACGGGCCCACCAAGTTTAGCCCACCTTCCCGAGCACGAGCAGTACTGCTCTCGCCTCAGCACGCTCGTTTGCTCTCGCACTTCTTCTTCGATGGAATTAAGAGCATGGGAGTATGCGTGCCAACGCATTTTGTCTAACGGCTCTCAGCTTTCGGCTTGGCTCTGCATAGCCTGGCACATTTTCCAGGCCCTGGGGCAGGGCAAAGCTGGTTGCAACGCGGAGCTGTGAGGTGACACGAAGAGCTTCCAATCACAGCAACCCTTGGGCAGGGCCTAGGGGGTGTAAGTGTTGGGGGGGGGGACCCCCTAGGGTACATTTCCGACCCCCCTGTCCATGTAGGCAGCACCCCCCTTTGTCGGGACATTTTTACACCTACATCTGTAATCTCTTCGGTCCGCCTCGCGTTCGCGAAACCCCCCCTGCAGCACATTACCCCCCCCCCCCCCCCCCACGGTACATTTTTTCAGCTTCCTTTGTATAGGGTTCAGGCAAGCAAGCTCTTGAGGGCCTAGCAAGGCAGGGCACAGTGTAGGTTTTGGGTCATGTATTCGGCGAGCTGCGGCTTTGGGCTGCTCATGTCTGCTCTCGCTGGGAATATGCAGAAGCGATTCCGGTGCCCTTTTTTTCTTCTGCGGTCGCTCACCCCTCGAGCTTGTTCTGTGCTTGCACTCGCCCCACGAGCGCGTCTAATTTGCTGCAGCCGCCACTACCCGTCAGCTTTTGTTGGGTTCTCAGGACTTCTCAGTACTTTGTGGAACACCTTCAGACCCATCCCTGTAGGAAAACGGATTTCTCTCAGGTTGGGTTCTGAGTACAACTCCTGTAAGAACCCGACTTGGCATCCTACCTTCTACCTTGTCGGTTCTCTCTCCCTGAGTCTCTCTCTCCGTGCGAAACTTTCCCCAAAAACCATTCTCTTTCTCGCTCTGTTGCTTTCCAAAACATGGCCAGCTGAGCAAAACGAATCGACTTTCTGAGCCCTGATAAATGTGGCAGGGCGCGCGAGCGACCATAACCGACCGGGATAAAAAAAAATGATACTAAAATTATGCCGGCCCGACCCGAAAATGTAACTTGAGGGGGGGTTTTGGGACGTCCCGGAAGATCTGCCGACATTTGGACGTTCGACACTCCCCAACCAGAAAAATGTACTCTAGGGGGGGGGCACCCCTCCACGTGTCTGCGCGGCCCTCTGGAAACAGCCGAACGCCCCCCCCAAAGTACATTAACAAGGGCCCCCCTAGGGCAGGGCTCAGCTTGGTCGATCGTTTGCCCCTCTAATCCCTCTACTATCTGTCATAGTCTTTTTCGACAGGCTCAATCGGCAACACTGGAAGACACAGGCTTTCCTGTGGAAGGTGGTATCAGGTTGCCAGGACCAGCTGGCTCACATTCGCTCACAATCAGTCAGCCCACTCAACTTCCCCAGTTTGCACCTCTTCGGATCCGCGAAAGAACTTCGAAGTGACTCTCTGAACCTTAAACGAGCACCGACTGGATTCTAAACTCACGATGCATGAAACACAGACTGTGAGGACCGGGCTGCACTGCCGAGATCCTCCAGGAGCTCCGAAGCAGAGCCTTCTAAGCTGCCCGGGACCAGAATTACTGCCAGCGCCGCCACATGTCGCCAAAAGCCCCCATTAAAAATCTTCAAGGTTGAAAATCCCCAGGGCCTCGCTCCAGCGCGGACCGCAAAGCTTCAGGGAGGCCGGCACATTGGCGGTGCATGGCTCAAGAGCCCAGGGACCCTCAGAAGAGAGGCAGGGACCTTTCTTTGGACCCCTCGAAGGGCGCTTCATACACTTCTGAAGTACTCCTTGAGATGTTTTCAAGGTTGTTTGAGGTTGTTTCCGGGGGCATGGGACTGGAGGGATTGATGTGTCCTTAGGGCCTTCGGGGGGGGGGGGGGGGGGCTCGGGCTGGTTGCTTCAGGCATTGGAGTTGGAGTTCGTCGCCCACAGAAAAAGCAAGTGGCAGGTCGGGAGGGCTTCTGGTGGACGTGTGGATGCTTCATGGGCTGCAGCATCCACGAAGGTCGCACACCGACAGCCCCGGCAAGTGCACTTAACAATGAAACTTCAATTGCGCTGCGCGGGCCGGAGCAGGCTCGAAAGTTAACGCCGGGTCTGATTCCGACAGGAAGGTCAGGTCCTGCGGCTATCGGTTGAACAACTTTGGTTGCTTGATGGTGCTTGCACAAACTTTCAAGTCTTGCCACACCCTCTGTTCGAGCCAGCTGAGTCGTCCGCATGGCCCATTCCAACCCAATTGCCTGGCTCCGTGCACACAACCCTGCGCACACTTCTGCAGGTGCATCACATCAGAAGCGAGCCAGCCGCGACCATAATGCAGATGCTCTAGGGAACCATATTGATCCTGACGGGCTGTGATGGTGGCAAGGCACTGGAGGTTTCCATAGGTTTCCTCACTCAAGGCGTGATTGAACAAATGGCCGTGGATGTCAACTTTGGCTTTGACTTTGTATAGTATACTACTGCGGCGATCACATGCGCAGGACGCAGCAAGACACAACAGGGCGCAACAGGACGCAACAAGCCTACAGTGTTCCTGAGGGACCCTTGAATGCAGACGGGCCACAACACAAAATGAGTACTGCGAAGTACCGGCCTTCCAGGATGTGGAGACGCACATGAGCAGATCTGACTGTGTTGTCGAAGAGCGAAACGATGCGAGATTGCTCAACGGACACAGAAGGTGTGATCAGAGGGCCTGGAGGTGGAAGGTGCTGTAGGTACCCTCGAAGAAGATGAGGTTGTTCTCCTTCTCAGACATCCACATGCTGGCTCACTTGGCTGCTCTCACGCCTGGCAGCATCTGCTCGAAGCTAGCTCGCGGCCTTGTGCGAGGAGGCCTTCTTGGAAGCACCCTGCCAGACACATCCCCCTCGCACACCACAAGGCACACAGATCGCCTTCGCCCTGCAGTGGGCCTGGCTCTGTTCCTTCATCTGTGCCGCAGCCACCTGCGGTCATTGCGCTGGCACCATTTGCTAGGGATCCTGAGACAACTTGCAACACGTCCAGAAAAAAATTCCAAAGGGGATCGCACCCTTTCTGCACCCTCTCTGCCTCAGCCTGACAGAACGAGCTCTCGTTTGGTCTCAGCGGGGCCTCAGATTGATCGTCCATGTCCCAGCGAAGCCTAATTGCCTAACCCTTTTAGCGCTACGAAGCTTGTGGAAAGGCTCGTCTCACTCCCATCCATCAATGGCTGTTTCCCCATGTGCGGGCATTATGCACGGAATGGACGACTGCGACAACGGAAATGCCAAGTTCCTTAAGACTGATCGAAGTGCTTCAGCGTTTCTCTCAGCAACATTTTGGAACTGCCTGACTATGAAAATTACTCGGCTAAGGTTATTTTGACCTGGAGTATAAGTCACCTTACCAGACTCAAGAATGCGCATCGATGCCAAATTCGACTCGGCCGCGGCCCCTAAGACCCTCGAGCTCCTCTCCTACCCCACTGTGTTCGCGTTAAGCACCCTAGGAGACCGCCAGGGACGCAGTCGTCTCTCCAGTTTTCAAAGCCCTAAGTCCTAAAGTCCCTAAAACTCTCGACTCCCTGAATTTTTTCTAGACAATCAACGAGAGCTAGACGCGCACAGTGTTTGCACAGCTTCAATGTACATGTTTCATCCCAGCGATTGAAACTGAAATAGAATTTGCAGCTGATAGTATCGCCCTTACATTCCTGGCCCAGCTGTCCGCCCTTAAACCGGCCAAGACATGTGACCTCCCTTCTGTTCATCCACCTCGATCGCGTTGTATGCATTGACCCACCGCACCCAACCCTTCCCCCCATCCGGGCTTGTGGGACCCCCCCATAGCTTGGAGGAGCTGCAAACCGATGCTGTGGGGGGTCTCGCCTGTCGGGGGCTGGCACCCGTGTGAAAAGCTCTGGGACCCGCCTGGGAACCCCTGGGACCTGCCTGAACCCCCTGCCACCTTGCTCAGACCCCGCCACGCCGTGGCACCCCCGCTCTTTCCTCCCCGGCTGCCGAGGCGGCGCGCACAAGCGTTTACAATTAGCCTCTAAACACCTGGCGCCTTAAACCCTCCCTGCAGTCAGTGCAAAAGAGAGAGGAGAGAGAGCGAGAGCGAGAGCGAGAGCGAGAGCGAGAGCGAGAGCGAGAGCGAGAGCGAGAGCGAGAGCGAGAGCGAGAGCGAGAGCGAGAGCGAGAGCGAGAGCGAGAGCGAGAGAGAGAGAGAGAGAGAGAGAGTGGAAGGCTTGGCCCCAGGCAGACCGCGTCGAGGATGGCCGCACAGGGCTCATTGGGCTCGCCCCTCCTGATACGGTGTTCAGGACTTCGTATCAACACATCTGCGCATATTGATATATCTAAGTATGTATATGTGTTAAATGCATATGTATATTAATTAATTATATATATATATATATATAGTATCCCCCCCCCAAAGATCTACCGTTTTACCACCTTTTTCAACAATGAAACAAAATCCGTCTGCCTCAGAATGAAACTTGACAATGAAACAAAATCCGTCTGCCTCCTGCCTCGAATTAAATTCCCCCGCAATCTTACCGAGACATCTTGGAATCTCACATCTCGCACCCCGGCCGATTGAATTGAATCGGAAACGATTGAATTCAATCGGCCGGGATTCAAGATCGAAGATCCAAGATTCCCCAACACTCTTGCCTAGTCATCTTGGAACCTCAAATCTTGGTCCCGGCCGATCGAATCCAATCTGAAACGATTGAATTCAATAGGCCGGGATCCAAGATCCAACATTCAACATTCAAGATTTCCCAGGACTCTTGCCGAGTCATCTTGGAACCTCAAATCTTGGATCCCGGCCAATTGAATTCAATCGGAAGCGATTGAATTCCATCGGCCGGGATCCAAGATCCAAGACTTGAGATTCCAAGATGACTGGATGACTAGGCAAGAGTCCTGGGAAATCTTGAATCTTGGATCTTCGCGCTTCTCGTTGGGGTTTCACCTCGTGTAATTGAAACCGACGAACAAGAACTACCAAGCTGCAAGAGACAACCGCACGCCTACCAAGCCTCGATTCACAGCAGCGATGTCGTCAACTGCTTTGATGATGAACGGGCAGCTGATCTTGTCGCCCAAGTCCGGAAAGTCCTCATGCCATCTATTTGCCAGCCAGCAACAATTCCCCTCACACTTGTACCTCCAACGCTGACCGCCTGCCGGAGCAAGCTAACTTTCCTCGGCGACGCCAGCTACTCATGTTCATTGCGCATGTATGCTTTAACGTGACGCAATCCTCGGAGCCGAGGAAAGCGTCGGCAGCGGCTAGGCCGCGCGTCGGCTCGGCGACAACTTCGAAGTGGAATGCCGCTTTCTTCAGGAAGCTCTTGTGTTTCTTGACCTTTCTGCAGAAGACAGCGCCCCAACGAAACAAAATCCAGGAGCACTATTCCGCAACTACTGCTAGGATTGTTTCGGTCATGGTTCAAAGGGTACTGCAGCAGTACCTCAAGCACGACCCTCATGCTAAGAAGATACCCCACTCACAAGGTCGAACACGAGAGTCCTCTCCAAACATGAGCCTGAGCTTCCGGAACCACCACGTACTTGTCGTTGTCAGGAAACATGTCCTGCAAACAAACAGTCATGTGCGACTGCACAACCGCACAACAAGGCAATAAAGATTGAATGGGCGCGGGCGCTTTCAACACCGATTACAGACGCACTGACGCCAAATAGCCCAAGTCCTGCAACACCGGCCCGGAGGTGAACTCGCTCGCGGTGGCTCGGGTCTGCGAAACTCAGCGACTGAACCGTTGGCACCACAAGTCCTCCACACACTACCCTCACAAGGCCTTGGACACCACGCTCACCGGAAGAGACGCAAACTCGGCACAACGGCCATGCCGACGAAGGCTACAGAGAAGAATTCAAGCAGGCTGGTTCGAGCAATACAGCTCGACGAAAGAGTGCGTGTGCTGCGATGTCACTCGACTTCGAGAAAGCTAGAAGACTCTGAATCACAGCTTGTTATGGCTAAGAAGAAGCCAGGAGAGACACCAAATCCCGGCCGCACGAAAATGCTTTAAGATGCCAGGGAAACCCTTCAAGCTCCGAAGATACAAAGAACTCAACCGACAAACAAAGGCAGAGCAACTCGAACACCAACAACACACGGACATCTACCCTATCGGGTTAGCCCTATAGGGTTTAACGCTATGGGGGTTAAAGATTTAGAGGTTAAAGTTCAGGGCATTGCAAAACGTAACCCTAAACCCTGGGGTTAGGGTTTAGGTTTTAGGGTCCCAAACCCTCCATTTAGGGTTTAGGGTCCCAAACCCTCTACCTAAACCCTCCATTTGGGGTTTAGGCTCCCAGACCCTCTACCCAAACCCTAGGAGGGCATCTGGAAAGAGGACATCTGGAAAGAGGGCATCTGGGAGGGAGAAGGGCATCAAAAAGCCGACCAAACAAAAGCCGACCAAACAAAAGGCGACAAAACCAAAAAAAGGCGACCAAACCAAAGAAAAGAGTAATAGGTTTGCAACCTAGAGCTGTTCATAATCAGACTCCTCTAATGCTCTAGGCGCCACCTTCGCTGGCGAACCCTAAACCACGAGCTTTACAGAGTTTAGAAGGGTTTTTGGAAGGGTTAAGAACAGTTTGAGAAGGTTTTGTTGAGGGCCTAGAAGTGTTTAGAAGGTTTAGAAAGGTTTAGAAAGGGGTTTAGCAGGGTTTGGATCTGGGTTTAGAAGGGTTTTCGCAGGGTTTGAAGCTGAAAGGAGCTGAGGAGCCAACTGCCAAAAGAGCCCAAAAGGAGGAAAACAAAGGCAAAAGAAAAACCCGCTCAAAACTTTCGCTCAAAACTTTTTGGGACCTGAACCTAAACCCTTAAGACCCCCCACATACCCCCCAGATACCCCCCACATACCCTTTAGAAGAGGAAAAAGAGTGCCCCAGATACCCCCACATACCACGTGCGACAGCTCTCTTGACTTTTGAGACGTCGCCCGGGAGTCAACCATATTGAAATCATATCTGCCTTCTGTACTGGCAGAGCCCTTGTATCAGCCAACCATATTGAAACCATATCAAAAAAATATTTGGACATGTGCCTGTTGTCTATGCTTTCTACATCACAACACTAAAGTACTAAAGGCAGCCTTAAATGAAAAGTGAAACAAGCCTCAGGCACTCAGGCCTCGTCTTCCGACTCCTCCTGACGCCAGCGTCAACGAAGAAAAAAATCAAGCAGTTAAAACAACAACATGTTACCTAAGTCAACCGCGGAGGTCCTCGTCCTCGTCGCTGCCCTCGCCCTTGCCCTTGCCCTTACCCTCGTCCTGACGTAGAAATCAAAGAGATGTACACTCACCACTCCAACATGCTCCAACATGCAACCAAATATACAAAACATGTCTATCTACGTATAACCTAAGTCAACCAAAGAGATTCTCAGCGGCCTTCCAGTTGTGCTTGCCCTTGCCCTTGCCCTTGCCCTTGCCCTTGCCCTTGCCCTTGCCCTTGCCCTTGCCCTTGCCCTTGCCCTTGCCCTTGCCCTTGATGTTGTTGTTTGCGGTTGGTGATGATCTGAGAACCGCTGCGCAGCCAAGCCTGCAACAATGCCTACCACCGCCAGGACATGCGTATGTGCCTTGTTCTGTTGCATGTTGCTGTGGTGCGTACACTTGTCTTTTATTCATGCTGTGAGGATAAGGGCAAGGGCAAGGGCAAGGGCAACGGTCGCTGTTGTTCATGCCACCGTTCTTGTTTGTCTGTACTTCTAAGGACTTCCACGGCAATCCCCCCACATGCAGTTCCCCCTGGTTCACGCCAACGAACACACCCACCCTCCCCAGCCCCTCCCACTCTTCCACCCACTCACCACTTCCAGTCAACACCGATCAACCGGCAGATTATTCCACCCCTTCCGACTTGCCACCACGCCCCCACCCCAACGCCGACCTCAACCCCCCCAGCCTCACACTCAACCTCCTTGACCGCCGCAGTGCCCCCACACAAGCCCCCCCCCCCCCCGCATGCGGAGACGCAACGATGTGTCCACATACCCATGTCGCGAATGCGAACGGTGCCAACAACTCCTGGCTAGAGGCAGTGCCTGGTATGCATTTTGGTTGTGTTTGACTTGTCTGCTGGTCGCTTGAAAGTCCCTCCCCTCTTCTTCTAAAGGAAAAACAATATCCAGGCAAGACACCTCGTCCCACTCGATCTTTAACACCGACACCGACCTGCAAGGGCCATAAGCATTCGCGAGCCTCCTCACGTACGGCCTCACAAAGCAGCTTGCCTACAAGACGTCGTAGAACCTCCCCGACCGCGATGGGGCGGACCCCTCCGGTTTTTTCAGGCAAAGCGTGCAAGGAAGCACCGGCCAGGAAGGGAGCAACAGAACGAGGCGCCTCGCCCCGTGCAAGAGTGTGGGAAAGCAGAGCGAGGTGCGCAGCGACCTCATCTGCGCGCGCAGTTTGCAAAGCCTCGCGCAGGTGGTCCGGGCGCAAGCCAGTTGGGCCTGGGGCCGACGCGCGCTTAATGCCGCGCACAGCGCGAACGACAGCCTGGGCCTCGAACTCAGGAACGGCCGCAGGGCGCGAGGGACCCAACTGGGTAGGATCCCGCAAAGCAGCTTGTATCCTCGAGTTGTCTAAATGTCTCTGCACTTGGCGGCAGCGAAGTGGGCTCGACCAAGGCGGCACATGTAAAAAGGGTATATCTCCGTGGGGGGAGAAGCATATATGTATATATACATATATATATATGTATCTGTATACATATATATATATATACATGTATTTACTTATTTATCTTTTATTCATGTTTTCTATACTACAGATAAGGACCGCAGGACCCTTAAGGGCCTCTATGTCCACGATTCATATGTCAACCGGGGAGATCCGCTACTTCCTCAAGATGTTCACTTGGTTTATGAGGAAAACCTCAACCTCTACCTCCTCAATGCTAAATGGGGATGCCCCTATTTCCTTTATAGTTGACTAGCAACACCTATGCTTCCTCTATAGCTTCTTTGAAACACCTCTATGTCTCAGTCTCCTTACCTCTCGATTTAACCACCCTTGCTACCAGCATCGTGCATGCCTCCGCCTCCTCACGGCTTCACAACAGGAGCTGGAACCGGGGGACGCCAAGCCCCCATTTGGAAACATAATGCTCGCATGTCTCTCGTTCTGTCCAGCTGTGATGCATTTCTCTATTCTTCTATCATTTCTTATCTGCACGCGGTTGCCTTTCTTATTTATGTATGTCCGTACTTATCCGCTTCTGTGATGAGATATGTCTGTAGTCTTTATATGTTTACTCATGGCATTCTTCGACCTACTTGCCTCGATATGTCCTGATTTACGAAGTTTTTCTTTATGTTATCTTAGGCCGCGTTAGCTTTCTAGTCATACGTGTACATACCGCATGCATGCGCTCCTTTACTTCAGGGTGGGGTTGTTGATGTACTTTTTGAGATTTGTTGCCTCATGTCTATTTTTTCTGTTTCTGCACGAAATTTTATGCGTTGGTTTATGTCTTGGTTTCTCGGTGTCTGTATTTCGTTCTGTCGCTATTCTGCTTTCGAACCTCTGAATTTCGCTTGTCCTTCTCGTTCGTTCGATATACTATCTGCATATCTGAAACTGCTTTATCTTTTTCTTTATTGGTCAATTTCTTGATCTTTATCTATACCTCTTCATCCTACTTTCCATTTGTTTAACGTTGATCTCTCGCGCGTTTGTTTATGCACGGCGTGCTTTCCTTTATTTTTCCAAGGAATTTCTTTGGTTTTGCCTCCTCGTTCCACCTTCTGCCCTTCCAGCCGCCTTTGGCCTCGTCGACCTTCGAGCTTTGGCTTGGTTGTTGAAATGCAGTTCAACAGCTTGCTCAAAATGCTGTTCAAGAGCCAGGCACATGGAAACACTCGGTCCGCTCCTCGATCATCACGGCTCGCAAAGCTTTGCAACGAGCCCGATCTGCCCCTGCCATGCGCATACGACATTCATGACACCCATCAGGGTGAGCACTTGAAAACGCAGCATGGGCTTTTGATTGCATGATACGCCTGTGGCACACTCTTGCCCCAAGTTCACAGGAGCGGTCACATGCCATGCTCTTTGCAGCTTGAAGGCCTCGCCGCCAACCGTGACTGCCTGCAAGGAAGCTTTCCCATGTCTCGGCAGTGAAGCAAGGTGAAGCAAGGTGGGCAAGGTGAAGCCAGGTGAAGCAAGGTGAAGCAAGGTGAAGCAAGGTGAAGCAAGGTGAAGCAAGGTGAAGCAAGGTGAAGCAAGGCGAAGCAAGGTGAAGCAAGGTGAAGCAAGGTGAAGCAAGGTGAAGCAAGGTGAAGCAAGGTGAAGCAAGGTGAAGCAAGCGTTGCAGTCCACTGAGATTCAAAGCGGTCAAAGCGGTCAAACCCAACCATGCCAAGTCAAAGGTCAGAGAGCCTGGTAAGCTCAGCTTCTGGTTCGTAGCCATCCCCCAAATGCACCTCGAACACAAAAGCTCAACTTTTTGATGAACGTTCCTTTGCACCACAAGCTTGAGGGAAGGCCAACAGAATTCTTTCATGCAACTGCAACCGAGCTGCGAGGTCTTGGAAGGAGTAGCTGACCCGGGGCCTGGACTTCCACTTCCAAGACGAGCAAGTTCCAACTCACGATTTCGAAAGTAAGGAGTCGTGTTCACACCGCATGTTGTGATATATCGTGATATGTGCTGCTTTCTGTCGTGTCCCGGTCAGCCATTTTTGTCATCTCGTCTTGCGCACCTGTACATCTCCTGCTGGCGGCCTTTCTGCATATGGCCCTTCAGCTCTTGAGGTCTGCACAAGCCTCCAACAGCTAACTCAACATAACTTCATATCACAACAAGTACACACGTACGTAGCTACGATTCGCTACTACGTGTTGATCTTTGCTATGTTCGCAAAGCACCCAAAATGGGATGCATCTGCGCTGCAATTCAGCGCGAGGGTCTCAATTACTTCCAGCGCAGTGGTTAAAAGAGACGGTTCTGGCATTTCGCTTTTTGCACCATGCGGCTCACTTGGGCAGAGGAGATGAGGTCTTCCTTAAGCAGGTTTGTGGATGCGGCCGTGGCCGGAGCGGACACCGGCATGGGAGGCATAGTGGCAGGCATGGCCGCCCATGGTGCAGGCACAGAGAAAGCCTCACCTCCCCTGCCTCCCCGGCCACGACCTCCCCTCAGGACACCCCCGTAGCCCGCGGAGCCCGCACCAGGAACACTGGAAACGACCTTACTGAGTTCCTGTTTGACGCTCGCAAGGGATCTTTTCTCGCTTGCGGGGCCCCAGCATACTCTGTTTGCGTACGCCATGTGCCCGTCTGTCTCCATCTGCACGCTTGTCAGCCCTCCGGCTCGCAGGTTTTCACAGGCCCTCACGGAAGCATCTTCCGCCGTAATGCTGCGGCCAGCCTCGCGCTCCTGGACTTGAACCTTCAAAACCTCCTCCTCGACCTTCCGCTGCAGCTTGGACAGCGCCAGCTCTTCTGCGCTGCCGTTGATGATGACGTCTGCAAGCAAGGCAGCCTCTCGAAACACTCAACGAAAGCAACGAGCACCCGTGCAAGCAACGAAAAGACCTGCAAAGTTCAGAGATCCCAAAGAGTTTGTACAGGTCTGCACCGTGAGGCTAGGAATCCCAACCTATGGCTAACGAAGACCTCACAAAATCTCGCAACACATCACAACATTTTTTGCTGCACGGTAACCGAACCCAAGGCCACAGCTTGGCCGCCAGTGATTTCTGCCACTGTACAGAGGAAGTCCCGCGCATGTGCGTAGGCACCCAATGCCGGCTCGCAACCGACACTGTACCTCTGTGTCAACTCAAGTGCCAACTCCAGCGCCTATTTGCAAAGATCCGAGGGTCACCATATTGCGTCAAACAATGTCAAACACACCAAGGCCGAAATCCAACAGCGTTTCTGTGCAGCTCGGAGCACACGGTGATGCCATGCGCCGCCATGCTGTGGAGGATGTCCAGCGGGTCGCGTCCGTCAGGGTCGCCGTTTGGGAAGCCGTCGCCGCTCCTATGACCGTGATTTGGAACTGCAACGCTCCACATTCACGGTTTCAAAGAATTTCGAATTGTCACTGGGCTGCGTTCCTCCTGTGATTGTTTCAGAGTCGCAAAATCTGTGGGGCGAAGGATAATGGCCAGCTTTTCAGAGGCCCGGGCCACGCCTCTCAACCACTGTCTTGTCAGTTATTGTCCGATTTTTCCTCTGTGACTGCGTGGATTCTGTCGTTGACTCCAAGGTCTGGTCATGCAAGAAAATCACAGTGCAAACCAACGCTTCTCTAAACCTGCAAGTGAACCTAAAGAAGCATCAAGCAGACGTTGAGGAGGCATGCTGCCGTCGCCGATCGCTGTGCTGCACTACTGCCCAAGCTTTGCCGCCCCTCACCACTCGCTCGGACTGTTGAATTGATTTCGACCCGCATCAGTTCTTTCAGGAGCCCACCCAAATTGGTTGCCCTCTCGTCCCTCCCCGGTCTGTCGAAAAAACTTCAGATTTAACAGGCACAGCCTAACACAGAACCGCCAAAGCCAAGACAGCCGAAATGAGCTTCAAGACGCCACGCGTTCAGCAACAAAACCGTGCACTGCTCAGGTTGCTGCGTTCGTGGTCTGTTAAAACGCTTCGTGCCAAGGCACGGCTCCAGCCCGTGCGGCGGGGCATCAGCAATCAACACCTGCATGGCAGGAAGGCCCTCCCACAAACAGGAGTGACGACCCGAATTGAATAGAACCATCCAGCAAAGATGCGCAGATCTTGGTGGAGTTCGGCCGCCAAGGAAGGTGTAACGCATCGTGCAAGCCTTGACAGCAGGTTTTGGAGGCATGGGCTCCCAGGTCCCACCAGTCTTTGCTTGTCGGATTCAACGGCTCCATGCATGGGTCCAGCCTGCGGTGACTGCCTCGGGCCCATCGCCACCACCGGCTGCCTTGGTGGGAAATGGCAAGTCTTGGTTGTTCATTCAATGGATTTAGGGATCTGGCCGGAAAATGCAAGTAACACACCGTAAGAAAACAGGATGTGCGAAGGTGTCCAGAGATGTACCCAGACCAGTTGCTTTCATAGTCTCAACATAGTGGGACATCTGGGCCAAATCGGTCGTGAACGGGTAGCACTGCGTAATGTAAGTTCTGTCCTGCACATGTTGCACAGTAGCCTGCAAGCAACTCTCACGGCTCGCCGGCTGTCGCTCTGACACGCTGCATTTGCCTGCGGCGGATGGTCGCGGTAGCTAATCAAGCCAAACTGAACCTGACAGGTCCAGCGCAGCTCGTTTTCCCCTTGGTTGTGCGCTTCGAGCAACAGTGACCTAGCGACTTTGCAGTTCTGGCCTTGGCTCCATGTTTTTGCGAGATCTTGCCTACGATGGACTGGATGTTGTCCTCATAACATAAGGCTCCAATGATCAAACCTGCTCTCAAGTTCGCACTGCCACTTTTCTGAAACTTTCGAAACTGGGAAGCCGAGTGATCTCAGGGTTTCTCAGGTCCTGTGCTGCCTTGATGTACTGACCCATGGATCCGGTGCAGTCACCTAAGATGTTCTAAGCTGATGCAGCTAATGTCCCCCTATCCGCGGTGAAACGCTTGCTTTCACTTCATGAGCTCAGCCCAGCGGCAGATGAAACACAGGTCCAGTTCGGCATCTGGATCGAGACCACAAGCTCCTGTGGCTCAAAAACGTCACTCCACCGCTGTCTTACGAAGCCGTCAGCGTGGAGCGGCGAACGAGACAAGTCCTGCTTTCGCAGCATCATCCACAACAATCCAGTCCTGCTGATACTGCACAATTCAACAGTTCAACAACTCCGCAGCCACAGTTCGCACTTACAAGTTCGATCCAGTTCGTTACTGAGTTACTGAGTCCAGGCCCTGCCCGGTTCCTCAGAGCTGCGGACGTCCGAGGGTGCATCGACAGGGCCAGATGTCACGGGAGCTTTCTCCGAGCCTTCCTTCATATCAGCTCGGCTCGACATTGGAACACGTCTGCAGGCACAGCAGCTTAGACCCAAATGGCTTCCGTTCAGCAAACAAGACGCATTGGTTCAGCCACGCATGAACAACTAACATCAACGAACTTGATTTCTAACATCTGCTCTTAGCAGGCACACATTCTCGGCAGTGCCTGGAGTCCAGTGTCGGCGCGGGCTGCAGGATCACACGTCCGGCAACCTGCCTATCCTTACACATAAGTGGCGAGCCACATCAGATGAGATGAGTGGAGCAGCTTCAGCGAGCAGATGAAGCAGCTGTGGCTTTCACTCTCGATGGTCAAGAAGTCAAGAAGCAAGTAAGGGCCACGCCACCAAGTGAGCCATGAGTGTGAAGCCGGAGCCGGGTCCGGTTGGCACAAAGAGACTTTTGCGATGTTGAAGGCGCGCGTGTGCAAGGTTCAGGCTCTGGTCGATCGATCTTCAATCTTTAGCGAAGCGGACTTGGGACTCTTGGGGTCTCACTCTTCGTGCTTCAGCACAAATAAATGGCAGCAGCTGGCACAGGGCATGTCAAGGCTGTCTTGACTTCGACTTTCAAATCTTTATCCTCCTGGCCGCATCAAGCCTCATCCAGCATCGCCTGACTGTTTCGTCTTTTCGCCCGTGACGCAGTTAGGAGTACAGAGGTTAAGAGGTCAATATGCTCCAAGCGGCGCACATTTTCTCATCCCCGGCGTTGCACCCAAGCAGTGCTGCGAGAACTTGTTTGGAACTACAGGAAAGCTTTGTCCCGGGTCTAGGGGGTAGATTCACCCCGTGCGAATGGTATCCAGGTAGAAACTTCGAGATGGTTCTAGACACTATCCTGTCACGGCTGCGAGTCGCTGAGTCCCCTGTTTCCCTGGCAGCGTAAATTACACATGTCAAGCTTGCCCACAACATCATTGTTGCCTTTGCTCTGCTTTCAGTCCTGCTCGTCACTGCCAGTCCTAACAGCATTCAACCGGACCTCGTTGCCCGAGTGCCTCTTTGTTGTCCGCTTGTATGCCCTAGGCACAGATCTCTCGTCAGGCCCTTGACCGGTGCACACCTCCAGCGAAAACTTGATAGCTGAGGCAAGAGCAGCATGTAGTAGAAACCATCCCACATCCATCGCCCGGCCTGCACTCAAGCCCCATTCCTTCACACACAAACTTTTGCGGTCAGGCTCCTGTCCAAGCTAAAGATATGAATGAGATATGAAAGCTTTACAGACAGTGTTCTCCTCACGTGCATGAAAAACTTGGAGCATCAGCCGAGTAAGTCATAAGTGAGCAGTAGCCTGAACTCTCAAGAAAACCAACTTTGGCAACACGAACCAGTAGGCATGCATGCCTTGGCAAAAGTAGGTCCTTGACTTTTAGTGACGCTTCAAGAGTCGAGAAGCTGCCAAGAAAGCCGCTAATACTGTCGCAACCATAGCTCAAAGCTCTCCTGGCGGCCCCCGTCTGTCTGTTCTATCCAAGACATCCTGTGCCATCCTAAGCCGGGTAAGCGCTAGGTACCATTCCCATCTCGAGCCATTTTCCTGAACCGAGAAAAAGGCATTGTTTCAAGAAGACTCAGCACATCCCGAGCAAGCGAAAGCTTTGTCTGAATGCTGTCAATTATTCCACATGTTAAGGGTATGTTTGGCAGATCGGCTCTGCAAACTGTCAGGAACAGGACATGATATCAAGTGTATTGAGGCATCTCTTTTGAACATGCAAGTGGAGGATTCAACGTCCCCTAGTACCCCGAGCCCTCACACGCCTATACTGCCTTTGACCATCAGCTTCTATGGTTTCCCTCGCTCTCATTGGCCTTGGACCCCATTGGCGTTAGAGGACGTCTTGGAGGCTGCGCGATCTTTTGTGGCTAGCAACCACTCCCCCTCCAAAGCTGCAGCTTATCCGTACGCAAGCCGCCTGCAGAGCACCCGGACCATCTTTGTGGGGACTCCTTTGCTGCTCGGGACTCAAGTCCATCGATGTCATGCCGAGCAATTTTCAAAGACTGAGACTGCATACACCCCTACAAAAGCCAGTGCAGCCCGGAAACATGATGTAGGTCCTCGGATCCACAAACGCCTCGGTTCGGTTGATATTTGATAAAACTCTGCGTAAATCAAGTCAAGCACCCGTAGCGCAACAAAAATCAGCCATGCGGGTCAGTAGAACGAGCCAACACGTGCTAGCTTCCTTTACGGCCAAATACCCACAACGTGTTTGAAGGCAGCATTCTGCAACTGCAAACGTTCTTCGTGTTCATACTTGCGTTGCCCCGCGGACTATTGATGGAGCCATACGAAGAAAGCTCTGAATCTCTCAAAGCGCACCAACGAATCTCTTCAGCACTCAAACAAGATGGTGTGAGAATGTCGCTCGTGGCTAGCACCCGCAGCACAACGAATGTCAGCATTGCGGGTCAATAGAACGAGCCTAAACCATCTGCCAGCTTCCTTTACAGTCAAATGGCCACATGCAGCCACAGCTGAGTATCTGGCTGGCTCCACGAATGAAGCTTGCAACAACAACACTCTCTCGCTGCAACAACCACACCGTGCTTGAAGGCAGCAAAACGAAACAGCAGAGGTTCCTTGTGTTCCTACTTGCGTTGCCGCGCGGACTATTGATGGAGCCATACGAAGAAAGCTCTGAATCTCTCAAAGCGCACCAACGAATCTCTTCAGCACTCAAACAAGATGGTGTGAGAATGTCGCTCGTGGTTAGCACCCGCAGCACAACGAATGTCAGCATTGCGGGTCAATAGAACGAGCCTAAACCATCTGCCAGCTTCCTTTACAGTCAAATGGCCACATGCAGCCACAGCTGAGTATCTGGCTGGCTCCACGAATGAAGCTTGCAACAACAACGCTCTCTCGCTGCAACAACCACACCGTGCTTGAAGGCAGCAAAACGAAACAGCAGAGGTTCCTTGTGTTCATACTTGTGTCGCCCCGCGGACTATTGATGGAGCCATACGAAGAAAGCTTTGAATCTCTCAAAGCGCACCAACGAATCTCTTCAGCACTCAAACAAGATGGGGTGAGAATGTCGCTCGTGGTTAGCACCCGCAGCACAACGAATGTCAGCATTGCGGGTCAATAGAACGAGCCTAAACCATCTGCCAACTTCCTTTACAGCCAAATGGCCACATGCAGCCACAGCTGAGTATCTGGCTGGCTCCACCATTGAAGCTTGCAACAACAACACTCTCTCGCTGCAACAACCACACCGTGCTTGAAGGCAGCAAAACGAAACAGCAGAGGTTCCTTGTGTTCCTACTTGCGTTGCCGCGCGGACTATTGATGGAGCCATACGAAGAAAGCTCTGAATCTCTCAAAGCGCACCAACGAATCTCTTCAGCACTCAAACAAGATGGTGTGAGAATGTCGCTCGTGGTTAGCACCCGCAGCACAACGAATGTCAGCATTGCGGGTCAATAGAACGAGCCTAAACCATCTGCCAGCTTCCTTTACAGTCAAATGGCCACATGCAGCCACAGCTGAGTATCTGGCTGGTTCCACGACTGAAGCTTGCAACAGCAACAATCTCTCACTGCAAGACCAACACCGTGTTTGAAGGCTCTGTGGATTTGGGTTCAACTGCATGAAGCAACAGCTGGGCAGAGCAATGTCCTCTACATATTGGCCGAATGAAGTTACAACTCGATGAGTAGATCTAAACGAAAATTGAATCCTGCATTGAACAGTTGAACAATTGTGTAAACATGTGGTATGTACGTTGAACTGTTTCGTTGATATGTACGTTTGCTCATGCTTGCTCATGTTTGCTCATGGTGGCTCTTGAGGCCCTGCCTGTAAACTCCTTGGCTCCCCGACTGCACTGCTCAAGGCATCAAGCCCAGCCACACGAATACCAAAGCGCCGGTCAATGATGACCCCAGCACCTGGAAGACTGACCCGTAAGTTTCAATTCGTGTCAATCAATGTCTTTTGCTTCAAGAATGGTTGCGGACCGTTTCGGATGCTAACGGCTAACGGTTTTCATTGTTCTTGTTCAGTCGGTTTTTTGGGCGGCGGAATGCTACTGCGAATTCGATGTACACACAGTATTGATTGGCTTTTCAACCGTGGTTTCTTGATGTTGACAACCCCGAAGTCTACTGACTTGCTGTCGGCATGTCGAGCGCTAAGTACGGGTATGGAAAAGTAAGGCGTGGGGTGCGCTGTACATGGACTGTGCGCCTCAATCAGCCCGCCAGTACGGTGGGCTCTTCGGAAAAATGCGCAGACCTGGACCCTGGTCTGGAACCTGTGCTTATTCTGCCCCGGTAAACAAAACTATACGGGTGACGCAGGCAAATCAGCCAAGAATAACTCAGCAAAACATGATGGCACATCAAGAAACAAGACAGGGCAAATCAGAAAATATCAGGACACGAATCAGAAACCAAGTCACCAACAGTGGGCGCAATGCATCTGTATCGGTGCAGAGTTCCCTGGCGGGCCATCTCCGTAGCCTAACCCTAACCCTAACAATAATCCATAAAAAAAAACCCTAAGCCCTAAAAACCCTGAACCCTAAACCCAGCCCTAAAGCCCTAAACCCTTAAAGAACCCTAAACCCTAAAAACCTTAAACCCTAAACCCTCAAAACCCCTGAGCCCTAAAACCTAAACCCTAAAAATCCCTCAACCCTAAAACCCCTAAACCCTAAAAGCCCTAAGCCCTACACCCGAAGAACCCCTGAGCCCTAAACCCAAAAAACCCTAAACCCTAAAAACCCCTCAACTTCAAACCCCGAAAACTCTAAACCCTAAAAGCCCTAAACCCTAATAAATCCAAACCGTAAAACACCCTGAACCCAAAACCCAAAAATCCCTAAACATTGGCACTTCTTTTCAAACCCATCACAAGCACTGTGCTTGCAAATGGAGCGTTTATTTATTCTTTTGCGAACCCATCATGTGAGTGTTGTGTTTGCAAATGGGAGGGGGGGCTAAAAAGCACTCAACCCTAAACCCAAAAAACTCCTGAAGCCTAAAAACCCCTAAGCCCTAAAGACCCTCAACCCTAAAGACCCCGAAGCCCTAAACCCCAAAAGCCCCTAAACTCAAAACCCAAAACCCTAAAACCCCCTAAAACTTAAAAAGCCCCTGAGGCCTAAACCAAAAACCCTAAACCCTGAAAACCCCTAAACTCTAAACCGCCAAAAAACCCTACAAAAAACCTAAACCCTAAACCCTAAACCCTAAACCCTAAACCCTAAAAAACCCTAAACCCTAAATCCTTAAAAACCCCCTAAACTAAAGCCTCAAGCCCTCAACCCAAAACAAAACCTGAGCCCTAAACCGAAAAAACCCTAAACCCCAAAGCCCCCTAAGCACTCAACCCGAAAACGCCCCTTGACCTACACCCTAAAAAGCCCTAAACCCTAAACCCTGAAAACCCCTAAGCCCTAAAGCCTAAAAGCCCCTTATCTAAACATAGCAAACCTTGCTGCTCGAGCGCAAGTGATAATTTGTTACCATAGGGGTCTGTATAGGGGTCCATCGACGCCTATCACAGCGGGGTACTTAGTAGACCTATCTTCAACAAATGTGTCTTGGGGGAGATCCCTAAACCTAAACCCTAAAAGCACGCCCTTAAACCCTATCATGTTAGCTTAGGCTAGGTTAGGTTAGGGGCCTGGCCTCTTGCATTGCAGATTCCGTTAGGTTAGGTTAGGTCCACTTAGCTTAGCTTGGGTTGGGGTTGGGGTTGGGCTCTTCTGTCCTTGCTCGCCCACTCCAGGCTACGGCGATGGCCCGCCAGTGAGAGAGACCGATGCACACGCGTGGCTGTCCATGCATGCTGAGTCGCCCTCGCTGTTTGCTGATTCTGCCCGTGCTGATTTCTGAACCATGGGTGTGTAATTCATGGTCTTGTTTTCCGATATAGGCATCATCCAAAACTACACTATACCTCAAACGATACGTCCTTGCTGGTTCTGTGGGTTGCATACGCATGTGACCAGCCACGGTGGGCAAGGGCTTGTGGGGGACGACAACAAGGCCGGGATGCTCCGCAACTTGCAGACGGCTTCATGTCTCCAGTTTGTGGAGGTCTAGCTGCGTCTAGCTATTTAAGTTCTAGACTATAGCAGAGCGTCTCACAAGTGATGGAGCATCTTGAGATTCAGATGCTTGACTGCCCTTGCCTGCCTCTCCTTCCCCCCCCCCCCCCCCCCCGGTATGGGATCTACTATGTGACACCCCCTCGCGTTGACCCTAAACAATCTGCGTAAAGGACGTCGCTCCGTGAATTTCCGTGCAGTAGGGGAGCGCAGCAGCACACACACCTCTTCCGGTGCCAAGTGCACGCTCTGCGTTGCCTACGTGGATGGTGGTATTCGTCGGCGTGGCATGGCGTCGCCAAGGTCGTAGGAACTCTGAGAATAGTGTATCACTGCGGTGATTCCAGCCTTTCAACATTTGGTTCGCTGGACAAGGAGTGGGAGATCGGCTGCCCTGCCATATGCCCGACGTTGCTTGACCTTGCCCGACCTTGCCCCACCTTGCCCGACCTTGCCCCGCCTTCCCCGCCTTTTGCTCTGAGCTTGACTAATCTGTGGGCTTGATGATGGAATGGTGAACTTCGCTCCGTTTTTAGTTGGTCTGTTCGGCTCCAGCTGTAAGCACTATCATACCAGAGCCTGGATGCCCATGCAGCCGAAGCCGGATCACTACGCTCCTGCCCGCCGGTGCGCACAAGAGCAAGCATGGTCAAAAGCTAAGCTTGCTTTTGCAACGCTGCGACAATCTCTGCAGATTCCCGGAATCCCTGCCTGATGTCACAAGACACCGGAACGACCACATAGCGGTACAAGCGCTGCTCCCTGCCACCATATGCCACCACATGCCACACGCACGAGGAATAGCAGGACCCCCTAGTTTTTGACTCTCGGGGATATTGGAAGGCTTGAAGCTCGCTGAAGTGTTGCCTTGATGGTTCCTGATTGTGCAACCTGATGGCTGATAACCACCTGCAAACTTGTGCCAACTGTACCACATCTACTATTGACATCTCATCTGTTAGGTAACTCCTAAGACAGACGCAAGGTGCCCCATGGGTAGCATTCCGCAAATGCCGGCTTCACTTCTCCGATCTATCGAAAGTCTACAGTGCATGCGCATGCTATTGTATTTTGGACTTGGTGTCACATCTTGCTGCTAGGCCACTCTGGGCCACATCCAAGGCGAATGTCAGTGGCACATGGCACAGTCAGGCCATTCAGATAGACCTTACGATTGCATTCAATCTGCTCAGACTCTGCTGCAGTCGACAGCACAAACAAGCCAAAGCTTTAGGACTCACTTGGTACTTCAGCCCTCAGTATGTCTCAGTGCAGGCCATGAGACATCAATCTCCTCGGCGCCAGTGCAGCCGAAGGCGACGAAGGATACACTCTGGGCAGAGCATGCTTGATAGATTCGGCTTTTTGCGGAAGGATATAGAGGAATCTGCAATGTGTGCACTGGTAGGTTTGTCGTGCCCTCTTCGGCTTCGTCAGTCTTATTCTCCGGTTTCTTCCAGTTTTCATTCTCGTGTTCATTCTCATTCCGTTATTCTCGTGTAGCCTCTATGCTACGTACTATTTCAGCATTCCCATCAGTCGAATAATTCTCTTCTTCATTTCCAATTTTGGATGAAGAATTCTTCCCTCTCAATATCGCAGTGCCTTCTCTGCACGGAAGCTGAGCCCACGGGGTAGCGGCTGCAAGCAGCCAAGCTGTGCTGCCTCAAACGCATTCTTGCGCCCCTTACATGTCAACGGTGCTCCCCAGGGTCTTCAGAGCGCCTGCCCATCCCAGGCCTGTAACGACACAGCTGACGTGAAGGCTGCCAGGTCTTCAATGTCCTTGACATCTTCCTTCAGATCTTACATCTTGCACACCGAAAGCACTGGTACCCGGGTAGAACCCAAAAACCTATATAGGTGCTGGCAGGCAGAGTTTAGCATACTTGGTACGTTGCTTGGCAAGGCCCTTTTGCAGCCGAAGCTTCCGCATTTGGCTGGCCGTGGACGGACAGTGCCATCTGCACGTCCTCTTGAAGACGGCAGTCAGGAGCAGTCCAGGGATACTACGGAACGGGAGCAGGAGAATCGGAGTCTCTTGCAGTCTCTGCATCCGCTGCAAGGTGCCCAACACAGTGTCATGCAATGAAGTTCGAACATGCCTTGCCAGCTAGGCGGAGCCCGTAGCTCGGGCTCAACTGGAGGGACGCCTCGGCTTGCTTGGAGCTTTCATTGTGAAGCACAAAAGCCTCCGTTTAAAGATCGCACGTTTAATCTGCTGCCTCGTCCCCGCGATTCTCCAGGCACACCTCGACAGATGCCACATGAGCCTCTGCGGTGGGACGAAATGAAGCTCGTGCCAAAGTATACCGAATTCTGACGCAAGCGATTGTTTCAGCGAAGCCTATGCCAGGCTCAACAGACCAAGTCGAATCGAGGGGAGGCGAGGGGTTCCGGTGGGGCCTCTGCGGGGCAATCAAAGGTGAAGAGCTTGTAGCCTGGCCCGGGAGAGAAGGACCTGAGTGTCCGAGGCAAGAGTGAAACAAAATGAAAGATTCCGTGGGTTAGCACCGGTGCTGCCACACTGCCTCTGCACTGGCCTATCGGCCAAGTCACGCAAAGTCCTTGCCGTTGCAGCGGAGAATAACCTGAACTGACAACAGAGAACAAAATGAACAAAGCATATCACGACACCCTCTCCAGATCTTATCATCACACTGCAAAGCATTCCAGACAAGAAGTCGAGGAACCTGGGCCGGCTTGCTCGACCGTGCCAGCAAGTCCAAACGGCCGCCCGGAGGCGGCGCCAGCGCCGGCTGCAAACACACTGCTTCGCAAGCTTCGCAAGTCTCGTGTCAGTACATCATGTACCTACACTGACCTACACCTTCTCCATCCTTCTCCCAGTATACTGAAGTAATCTGACGCAGATGGGCCTCCATTTCCGTGTTGACTTCTGACAAACGCACGTCGCTCCAAGCAAGGCCAGGAGGGAACGCTCCCTGAGAAGCAAACCAAACAAAATCTGACTTGTCACGCAAATCACCGGGCTCTGGGACCTCACTGGCGCAGATTCGCGCTGGATGCTCACCATCGATTGGCCCCTTGCATAAGCTAGAAGATTCAAGAGAGTGAAAGGAGTGACATGGCTGCGGAGAGCGAAGTTTGCGAGTTTGAGCGAACAATGGCCATCCCGAAACAGATGCTCTAATTCCCGCCCGTCCAGCCTTGGCCTCGCTTGTCCCACCGTTGGCCTGATCATTCGGATGTCTTCGAAGAACGTTGTCCCTGCAAGTCTTTGTCGGGTTGGATGCGGCCTTGCTGAGGCTTGCGCTGGCTTGCTGAGATTTGCCCGGCGGCGATTGTTAAAGGTTTCGATCGTTTTAAGAATTTTAAGATACCTTCGCGGTTTGTTGAGCCGTTGAGAGCCCAGTGGCCTCCAGTGGCCGAGGCGATGACATGGGAAGCGTTGAGAAATTTGCATGATTTGCTGACAATTTGCACCTCTCTGAAAACCCATATGGCCTCCTCGAAGAACTGTCGTGGGCGAGGCTGCGAAGCATTCTCCCCTTCCCATCGTGTACAATAGTGTACAGTTGCAGGGACATGCGCGACAATTGATGCAATCCATTCTCCTTCACAAACGGGCCTACCATCAACGATGCCCGCTGCAACGTAATCTTGGCATAGTGCAACTCCTCTTCGAAGGTCGCCGGATCCTCACTGATGTTGGTTGAACCGGCTATGACCGGCTGCACTGCAGCTAGGCTATTCACGGCATGGGCGATCGGCACACATGAGCCAACCATTTGCCAACACACTTGGAACGTTTCTCTACCTGATCAAATCTAAGCAAGCTCAGTGTGGCATGATCCGGAACCTCACGAAAAAAGCCCTGAACTGAAGATAACATGGCGGGCAGACCTGTTGGCGGAGCTCGTCTGCAAGCAGATCGACATCAACATCAACCCAGTAATGCTAAGTGCAAAGCCATGCAAGCCATGCACTGAGCAGTCCAGTGCCAATGGCGGGCAATCAGTTCATAGCACTACGGTACGAACCTGGGTTGCACAAGAGCACACTCCAGATCACTCCAGTCAGTTATTCGCGGCGCAGAAGGCCTCTGCCCCAAAGTGGTTGGCTACGGGCATAGTTCGGCCTTATAACAGCATGAATCCATTTTCATAAGCTGCTTGCACAAGCTCAAAAGACACTTCCCTCGGCTGAAGACCAGCCAAACCAGTCTTCAGTACTATCTGGTAGACCTTCATCCACGGATTCGAAGATTTCCTCGGCGGTTTCACGGCTTCAGGTTGCAAGCCGCAAAAGGTTGCAGGGCTGTCCAGAAAGTCCCCACTACTCGCAAAAACATCTTCTCATAAAAGGTCTAAATGTCTAAAACCATCACTTCCGTCTTTCAACCCGGGCACGCAAAACATACTTGACGAAGTTGTAGCTGCCGAGACGCGTGGCTACATCCATCTCTGCAGAGTCCACCACCTGAAAGCTGCGCCTGCCATCAGAAAGATGTAAGTGAGCCTTGGCCCACAAGCTTCGGCATCTCAGAGAGATCAATCCCACAAGCTTCGGCAAGCTGCAGGCAGCTTGTGAAGAATCAATTGCAACGTTGTACTGCTTGTTGCGATGCGGTGCCTTTGTCAGTATCTGCCTTCATCTCTATCTCTGCCTCTGTCTCAGTTTTTGTCTCTGTGCTTGTTGTTCTTTCTCCTTCACGGCTGTCTTCCTTCTTTCTTTCCTTCATTCATTCCTTCTTTCCTTCCAGCACGCATGGCCACCCAAGTGGCCGCCCCAAGAAGGCGCGCGGTGATACATCGGCTGGGTTACTCAAGGCTGTCTGCTTTATCTCTCTCTCTCTCTCACTCTCGCTCTCTCGCTCTCTCTCTCTCTCTCGCTCTCTCTCTCTCTCTCTCTCTCTCTCTCTCTCTCTCTCTCTCTCTCTCTCTCTCTCTCTCTCTCTCTCTCTGTCTCTCTGTCACTCTCTATCTCTGTCAGTCAGCCAGGCCTGTCTGCAAGCACCGCGGCTCAAGCATTTTGTGGTTGGAGACACGTTCCATGTGCGTATGAAACAGTGCATTTGGCGTTTGAGGCCACAATAGAAGGGTGCATACACCACCTGGCGTTTTAACAAGTAATCGGTGGAGGTCGCCTTCAGGCGCAGGGGCCGGGAAAAAGGCAGCCGGGCGCGCATTGCTCCCCCCCGTCTGTCCTGCCCGTCCCAGCTCGCATCGGCAGCATGGTCTTCTTGTAAACTTGTAAACCCCCGACTTGGCTGTATCAGACTAGTGTCCCCCTGCTTTCCTTCTAGCCATCGCCCGCTTTCTTGGACTTAGCTGCGCTCAGTCGACATCCCCGTCCTGCGTTTCAGTACACTGCTTGTCGGTTGCAACGGGCTGGAAAGAGCAGGGTGCCTGCGAACCACTTCACAGAGCGCCTCCAACACCACTGTCGAACCCCCCTGGCTGGACCGTCCCATCCGTTCCCGCTCCCCGGCCCGCTAACCGTTTGGTCGTCTTCACGGCTGCGGGCCCGAGCGGGCAGTGGAAGCGAGCCGCCATCCACTGGAAAAAATGCAAGATGTTGCAAAATCAACTGTAGGCTCTTGAGCCAGGTGCCTGGCTTCTCAACTTTAACTTTGCCCGATGCTATAAAGTTAATCTGGAAGACGAGTGGACAGCAACACACCCCGGACTCTGAACACCTCACATGAACACTGCGCTTCAGCAACGTGCTCAACTTCCAGAACTGCATCAACAGCAGCCCTTGGATCCATTCATAGCACAGCGAGCGTACGGTTTCGGTGCAATTTTCAAAAACCAAACTCAGACGAGTTTGTTCTGGGTTGGAATGCTCAAAGGTCATGTAGCGGTACCTTGAAGCAACTACCATGTGGCAAAATGTGATAAACAGGCACGGCCACTGAGCAGGATTCCCGGCTGCAGCCCATGCCCATGGCTTGGCTCTCATGCCCAACTCGTAGAGATGGATGGGACTGGACTCGCTAGACATGTCAGGATGTTCAGTTGGCATTCTTTGCAGAAGAAAGCAACAACACCCGATATTCGAGTGTCGCTTGCTCCTGAAAGCAGCTACAGCGAAAGGGTCATGCAGCAGTCATGCAGCAATGGCTGCAGTTGTCCGCTGGGGTTGTTCACTAGTATCCCGGCAACCCACGGCCTTGACGAAGCAACACCCTGCTAGGAAAGGTCCTCGGTCTTGCCTGAATCTGGGGGTTGGGGCCCAAGCTGACATAACTGGCACCGACGTGATGCTCAAAGGGCTGCAGGCTGTGTTCACCACTAGCAACTTCTGCCAAGTATGACTCTGTTGCAGGCGCCTTTGGCGTGCAACCTAGACTTTGGCTACAGCGGTTCAACGTCACTGCATGTCCTAGTGACCCCGAAAAGGAGTCTGCACGCGACTCCAAACCACCGCTGCAGTTGCAACTGGATTCCGTTTCAAGCCGATGCCCACTCTGGAGCTCCGCCAGCAAACAGCCCAAAGATGAATCCCCACCTTCGCTTGATACTCAGGAGGTGTCTGAGCATCATTGGCAGTCATGAATTTGCAAATTCTTCTCACCGAATGTGAGAACTGCACTACACGTCGCAGCGGGTCACTGCACCTCAGTTGCAACAGCATACGAGATGAAGATATGCTTCAAAGCACCATTGTGAAGCCCAGCACTAAAAGCAGGCATCAAGCTTAAAGCTCTGGTCTGGTCACCCACTCTCGATGTTTAACATTGTTTAACAACTTTGAATTTGTGTTGATGTTTGGTGTTGACGTTGCCCAGTGACTTGAAACTGCACGCTGAGACTCTGAGGACTGCTGGTTCTCCGCCGTTTGCCGTCCTCCAACACAACAAGACGCAAGAACAAACTAACAAATGCTTCACTTCACGGCCTTTGCACTTGCAACCCTCCCGCACGCCACAATCGGCCACTATTCAAAAAAATCATATACGAGAAGGAACTCAAGTCACACTTGTCGTCTGGCGCCTTTGCGCGATGCCAAAGCCTGGAGCATGTTCTCTGCGCACATGCACCTCCGCTCTGAGATTCGGCTTCATGTGATGCTCGGTTGGGTGATGTTGGGTGTACAAGTGTGTAGGGGTCATGGATCAAGCACAGATGTGGCGACTCACCTCAGCAGCTCTTCGGGGCTTTCTGCACCAGGTGGCACAGCTGGGACCTGGCGGAAAAAGACGTCATGGGAAGTTCACGAAACTCTTGACATTCTTTTGAATATACTGGGATTCTCCCTCTCGATTCTTGATATTCCCTTTCCCCAAGTTGTCTCACTCTGCAAGGCTCGGCCGCCTCCGCCTCCTCTGCCTTGTCCGCCATGCTTTGCAGAGCAGCACGCTCCTCTAAAAGCTCAAACTGTCTTCAAGCTATCCTCATGTTCAACCGCACAAGTCCTGAAGCCCTAAAACCCGAGCCTTCACTCGACAACATGAAACGTCTCCATTGCATGTGGCCCTTGTAAGCTCTGTGCACGCTCTCTGCCTGTGATTGCCTTCGTTTTGTGCAATTGTGTGTGCTCTGCTGCCTCTTTGACTGCCTCATACTGCCTCATCCTGCGCTCCTCGATCGCGGCCGTGGAAGGACGGCTCTCCGTATCCTCGCACCTGGCTGAGAGCGGGTGGCAAAGGGATTGACGGGGCTCAAAGCGAGCCACCGCAAATTGGCAGGTGATTTACAAACATTAAAGTAGCATAAAGTATGAGTTTGCCCGTTTATCCCAAGATGCACTTACTGCTTCCAGATCAAACCAACGGTGCCAGAACGACAAGAGCTCCTCGAATACGAGGTTCTTCAGCTCCTGACTGCCGGCTCCCGATGCGCAACGAACCACATTTTTTCATGCTACGCTGCAAGCAGGCGATCCTCGCTGTAAATCCAGCGGAAGCTGCAACGTTTCTTCAAAAACGCCCGCCGGCGCTCGTGCAGAGCGTCCTGGCACCAGAGCACCCTTTGCATCTACTTTCCGAAGCTGGCCTTTCAGATCCCTTCAACTTCAGGCAGGCTCAGGTATACTGAGAAGCGCAACAGACAAACTGGCCAGAGGTTCCGCAGAAGAGCCTGCCGGGACCAATCCATGACAGATGCTGCTTGTGCTTCTGATTCTCGCGTAAGGTTCCGGCACTCCTCTGCTTGGAACGCCTGTCGAGCAACTGACTCGCAAGCAATAACTAAAGCCCGACATGGAAAGCAGCCAAGCAGAGTGTAAGCTCAACAGCTGGCCTCCCTGTGCAGGGGAGGCAAGGTCTCAGGATGACACAGCTTAGGACTCTACGAATCTTTCCATCTTTCTAGTATCCAGCAATCACTGGCACGCCGTAAGCTCGCAGCCACGCTGCGCTTGTCCTTTCGTGGCGGTACGCCTCGGCCAGGCACGGCAAAGATTGACAGAAATCCCTGCTATGGATTTCTGAGGATGGCAAGAGCCGCCCTGTGGAAGAGCAACTTAGTAACGAAGAACCTAAGAACCGCCACTCAGGTTCAGACGAGAATTATTGGAGTTGGTCCTGCGAACTGAAGGAACGTGAACATTCACATCAACGACGGAGCCTCACAGCCTGTACTGCTAATTGTGAGAGCTGAATCTGAGTCATGCTCAATCCAAACACAAGGCTCCATGCAGTCTCCCGATAGCCTCGTCACATCTCTGGACGACTTGTGGGTTGGCAGCGAAGGTATCACCTGCTGCATTGGCGACGAGTGAGTATAGACTACCGAGCATGAAACAAAACTGCCACTCGAAGGTGAGCAGTGGTTTGATCCTGTTTTTTGTTTCAAAGCAATCAATGCACTGACAAACTGCGTGCCATCACCTTGCAACTACGTGAAGGTGAAGATGTTGGCGTTCCACCTGGCACACGGCAATCAGACTGCGGGTACAAGTTCCTGCTTGAAGGCTGCATGAAAATTGGCAACGCAGCTTCGCGCAGCTTGGCGCAACGTGGCCCAGCTGACCAGTTGCCGTGCCCAGGAGGAAAGTCCAAAAGCTGTTTGCAGCCAAGGCCTCCGACTCCCAGCTTGGGAGTTGGAGCTTGGGTCTGTCAGGCCACTGGAGAGTGTCGGATAGTAGGGCAACAGACTCAAGTCACGTTCAAAGGCTCTGAAAATGGTCTTTGGGTGGGTCGGTCGGTGATTGACACGATAGGAGATTGGACCTCCGGCGAGTTTCGATATGCCAGCAGCTCCTGGGCGAGAAAGACACGAAGCCAGGACCATGAAGCAACCTAGCACAACACAGCAAGACAAACCTTTCAAGCAGGTCCTTGGAGTTGAAGGGCTTTCCAAGTGCAGCAACCTGCTCAAGCGCAGCCAGAAAAATCTCCAGTGCGACGGCGCAGCAGAAACAGTGAACACACAATGCATCTGCAAAAAGTCTCCTCGAAAAGGACGACCCCCAGCGACCTCAAGACAAGACCCAAGCACCAAATCAAGCTATCGTGACACAAATCAAGCCAAAATAGTTACGAGTAGACTTCAGTACACTGCCTACGCATCTCAACACCACAATACCTTCGTCCCCCACAAGAATGACGCGAGGGTCAACAGAGAACTTCTTCTGCTGTTCTAGTGCTAAGTGCCCAACCAGACATCGCAGTTGAGTCCGTAAGGACGCCGGCCCAGCAGCTCGGGGGCCATGATCCTGCCACTCTTTCCGCCATGCTTTGTCCGAGTTCCATGATCCTCCATGGAGCTTTTCAAGGATCTAAACAAGTAGGGCGCACCAGAGAGTGCCCGTCTCATCTCTCCGCTTCGCAGCCTGGGGGGCAGCAACAACATTGCAAGCTTTTGACTTCCATGCAAGAAGGTAAAGACCTTCACAACGAAACAAAACTGCTGCACCAAGGGCAGTGCGTCCTCCAGCAGCACTGCCGTGCCAAAATCTGCGAGTTTGTAGCAACCTGGCAGAAACGCAAAAATCACAAATTCAACAGGCCTGGAAGCCTGCAACATGCGCAGGCACGTAACAATGCAGCAGTCGCTCATTGCAGGCCTTGAGCCCACAAGATGTTCTCGCATTTGACATCCTTGGAAGTTGCTTCCAAAAAGTCCGTTACACAAAAATAACCAGCTTGATCCTGTGATTGAGAAGCGCATGTACCCAGCTCGCGTTTACCACTTTGCCACTGCAGGTGGCTGCAGGTTGTTTGTGCAGATCATGGGGCCTGTGCATAACTGCGTGACATCATGGAGAACTAGGCGTGCGACCCTGTGTGCAATGCCATGACGATGTAGGAAGCAGAGGGCGGACAGGATGTTGCGCAGCACCTGAAGACCAACGCCGGGCACGCCCGGCACGCCCTTGGGAGTCTTGTCAGTTTCCCCCTTCGCTAGGCGAATGATTTCCAGAGACGAACACCTTCACGTTCCAACTCGCGGCATGATCAAACCTCTAGATCCTACAAGTCCTTCCAATGGAGTCGTTCAATCAAAGCGGCTGGGGCAGGGCCATAACGAATGACAAAGCGCACCCCCGCCCAGTTGGTCAAGCACACGGCTGAGCCACAACAGTGCAAGTGAACCCCCCTCTTATACGAACCCCCATGGCTTTCCAAACACATTTACATGTTGGGTGGTTATCTTCTTTCCTCTTCTTCTCCATCAGGCCTGGAGCACCTCCCGCTCAGGGAAGCGGAAGCGGCCAGGGTCGGAAAGGATCTTCACAACGAGGCCTTTGCCGGAGGGCAAGAAACAAAATGAGCACATGCCGTCAGAGCAATGGTGCTGTGAAGAGCATTGAGACACGGGCTGCCATCCGAAGTCCCAGCAGAGACGTGACCTAGCTGACAAAGACGCACGAGGCATGGAAGGTTTGCTGAGCTTGCTGAGCTCCTCTGCCGTACGCACGCCGCTGCGCAGCCAAGGACTTTTCAAAGTCAGTGCGCAGATTACCTGTGAAATCACTGAAGACTTTCTTATACTGCTATTTTTCTCAAGCACTAGAGGGTGCTGTCAGACATCCTGACCCAATCACATACTTGCATCATCTCTCTTCGCTGTGTGGCAACTTGTCTTCTCTCCACCTGCTGCAAAGATCATGTCAGCGAGGCTGAAAGAGCATAATTCCATGACCTTGCATTGCCATCTGCACGAGGTCTCTGTTGACACTTCTGCAGCATGGGAAACATAGGAAGCGCTCAGAAAGCTCTTGCTCTCCTTGGTCAATCTCACACTTGGCAGCTGGCCAGATAAACCTCCCTGTCCAGGCCCGTGGGTCCTCTCGGTTTTTCCGGAAGGGGGGGGGGGGGCCTAGGCTGCCCTAAACCCTCTCAACATTTTGTCTGTCCATGTCTCCCCTGCCTGCAAACCAGTCCAAGTAGGCAACGAAGTACGGATGCCTTAAATGTGGGTGGTTGTGGCAAAGCTTGGCTCGGCTTTTTGGCATTCTCATTCCTCAAACCCTCAGATCATGAAACTGGCGCCTTGAACTGCCACATCCGTTGACTTGGGTTTTGATCCAAACTTGTGAGGCTGTGCAGTGCCTGTCTTCTCAGAGCACGGCCCGGGAGAGACTGGATCCCCCACCTCAGTGTGTCAAACCAGAGTTCGGTTGGTTTACCTCGGGAACAATCCTAAAATTTAAAAGTGACTGGCGGACCTCCGAACGCAGGCAAAGAGCTACTACCCTTCTGCCCTACAGATGGGAATGACGTCAGTTGGCCCGAATTGAGCTGAAAAATGAGTCTTTGTTGTGTTTCGGCATTTGTCTTGAACAGCTGTTGTTGCAAACACGAACACGTGATCTTTTCCAGTGAACCAAGGCCGGTACCTCCTCAGCATACTTTGCCCGGCACTGGAAAACCATGGAGATCTGCGGAATGCACTTAACCGGATGCAGCTCTCGACCACTCCGGAACTGATTTACCGTTTGCACGATTACTCCCGAACATACCCAAACTCCACAACCTGTGCTTGATACTGCGCCTCCTGTTGTATCTGACGCTGCACGCCCGCATTGATGGCACGCATATGTTTCAGCGCAACCTCCATGTAAACGAGCGGAAAGATATCGGGTGAACAAAATTGCAACTCCACAACGAACGCCGATCAACATTCGATGGCATCCAAAGCCACGCCTGCGACGCTGGTGAGCTGCTGTTGGGCAAAGCTCCAAACTCCTGGCTGCAACATATTGCGCCGAACAAGGATGGAACATGAAGTGCTGATGGAAATGGATCGAAGGAGCTTGCAGCAGCCCCCCACAGTATGCGGAGTAGCATGTCACCACTTGCACTTGTCGCAACACTGCTTGGCAGCCGGTCACAAGCTGCATTGCGCTCCCTTAATCGCCTATATGTTTCGCTCCACTTTCACAAATAAGACTTGCCGGAAGATCTGCACAAGCCGCTGCTGCAACACGGCCAAGAAAAACTTCGCCTGACAGCTAGCCGCTGAAACCATGTTCAAACTCTCGCATGACGTGATCTGGAAATCCCAAATCCACAGGCAAAACCACTTGCTGTCATGCACCAACATTTGCATGCTCAGGTTCTGGCCAGTTGCCCCGCATGACAATTGTTTGCCCTGAACGTAGCCTGGCCGCAAAGACTGGAGAAGTTTGGCCTTACACAGCCTAACTCCTGAAATCACATGCTGCAATCATCGGAAAATTGAAAAACAACCTGAAAACCATGCCGAAAGCAATGCAATCTTCCGTAATTCGTATGTCGATTTACAAGATTTTGCTGTCGCAAGGAACCCAAACAGTTCGCACGGCCCTCCTCGGTTTTGCAAACGCCGTCCGGTTTGGAAGCCGCGGCAAGCTGCAAGAAGCTCCGACTGGCACAGGAAAGGGGATTGATTGGTGAGCACGAGAACATTGTCGAAATCGCATGCGACCATGCATGCGCCTGTGCAGCGTTAGAGAAATGGAAAACCGACGCAATGCTTTCAAAAACGATGCCACACGAGCATCCACATGAGTAGACCAGATCATCTCAACGTCAGCGCGCTTGTGAAAGCCTGCCTTTGAAAGCGGCTGACTGCGTGTGTCGGACTCGGAACTCCGCGCCATTCAACATTGCTTCGCACATCCACACTGACCCAAAAACACATGTTCTTGTAGTTGCCAATGTTCCCGTCTGCAATAAGGGGCGCAAATCCCAGGCATTGTAGTCCAAGTATGCGTGGCATGTTGCAAATATGGTCAAGGGCTCTCATGCCGATATGCTCTGTGCAACTTGCTTGTTATTCATGGCATAGTTCTTAACAACTTCTAACCACATACCATGAATCAATCCAGGTCAGACATCCCCAATAACCGACAAGTTTTGGCTAATTTGCTTGCCTCTAACACGTTGACGACCTCGTGGCCAGCTGGTCATGTAAAGAATCTTGATTACTTCTGGACCCAAGAATGAAAGGTTTACCCCTCCTGACCTACCAGCGGCTTGGCCACGGACCCGGGTGAACATGTGCCGGAATGAGATTGCAACAAGAATCACGAACTTAAAGTCAAGAGAAACGGCACGCTACACGTTTTTTCGTGTGCCACCTCGAAGTGGGACGACAGTAACACACACAAAAACGCTCCTTTTTGCTGAAAAACATGGCAGACAGCATGGCTCGTAGATTCCTACTTTCACAAAATGCAAACGCGTTCTTCTCACGTCTGGGTCTTTGACTCTAAGCTCTCATTGGGGCATTGGTTCGAAGATGTTTTTGACAGGTTGACACACCGACGGTATTTTCCTGTTGTTTCCCAAACTCTGTACACTTAAGACGGCACCAGGGTCTTCATTGCTTGCTCCAATGAACTTCTTTCATTGCAGTCCAAACTCAATTCCTTCAGATGCTGCTTCCGTCGTCTCCAACATGCACACATTCGTCTCCAAAGATCTTTCTGATGCGTGCAGTCGCTTCGTGGAAACATGGGTGTGGTTTTGTATCCATGTTGTAAAGTCGTAAGCTTCAACCCTTGGCCCCCTGTGGCTCTGAAAATGGTTTGTTTTCTTTATTACCCATGTTCTTTCTTCACACTTCTTGCCGCTACCTGGCTTTACCTGCAACTCCAAATCCTGCATTGTGAGACTCTAAGTGGAGCTCTTCGCGCTTTGAAAACTGCTTTACATAAAACTCTGACAAAAGTGTATATACACGCCTTCGCATGTCTTCTCACTCAACATGTTTGTCGTTCTTCGTCTTTTTTCTTCACCAGCCCCTTGTTTCCTTTTCCTATTCCTTTGGAGGGGTTATGCTGGCCGTTGGCATCGTCGTCGTAATCATATCCTGCATCCCACTCCAATCTCATTCGCGCCAATCCAGCTGGCTCCATTCTTGCTAGTACTGATCTTACTCCTGGTTTTTTGTCCCATCTTCCTGTGTCCATGCAACAGTCTTTTGCATTCCACTCCTCCGCGCCCTCACAGCGACTCGAAACGAATCTGTCGGGTCACTTCGTGTCACGCGCTTTTCGTTGGTGCCTTTAAACTCCCAAAGCCCTCCACGCCCTGTGACATATCTTGTGATTTTTGGCGTCTGCATGTTTCAGTTCCTTGTCCGCTCCACTGCTGCTGCGGCCATTGTTGCTCTTAGTTTCTTCTCCTCGTCCAACTCGGAGCTGATAATTCCTTCAGCTTCCTGCAAACCCTTTCAACTTCCCAGCTGAGATTTTTCTTGACTTTAAACACTCCTGCTCGATTCTCTCTGCGGCCTCTGCTCCTCGACGACGGCTTTCAGCTCCTCCATGGTCTTTTGAAGTACTTGTTCGTTTGTCCAATGAAAACGAAATAGCTGTTTCTCCTCGGTCCTAATGTGTTCTGCTTCTCTTTTGAACACGCCTGCTTGTCTTTTGAATTGCTGCTGCTGTGGCTGCTCTCTTCATCGCTTTGATTCTTTGAATTCGTTGCTTGTGCTTTGCAATTTATCTTCTTCTTATTCGTGTCTTTTGGCTTCTCAAACTTTCCAAAGACGAAAAGAGAGCATCGTTGCCAACGCCGTCAGCAACATCTTTAACATTCTTGACACACTTGCTGCTGCCTGCTGTACGCCATCAGTGTTCATGCTGCGCAGTTCGGTTTCTAGACTGCGAAGATGGACTGAATATCAAATTCAAAAGCTGCAACCAAAGAACCACTTCCTCAATTGTTCGTCATCTTCGGAAGGCAACTGCAAGAACTTGCAGCTCAGCGAAAAAAAAACCAATCTGCCAAACTAAACCAAACACAACCGAACCGAACATAGCCTGCTTTTGAACTCTTGCAAGGGGTCTGGGGAAAGGAAAAGGCCGGAAAGTAACCATTGAAGACAAGCTGAATTTGGGTTCGAATCCAGTTTCGACCGAGAGCTCGAACATTAGAGTTCGAACGCAATTCGAGCATTTGGGTGGCGACCACCCCTCATCCTCCTACTTACTACTTACTACTTACTACTTACTACTTACTACTTACTACTTACTACTTACTACTTACTACTTACTGCTTACTACTTACTACTTACTACTTACTACTTACTACTTACTACTTACTACTTACTACTTACTACTTCCTACTTACTACTTACTACTTACTACTTACTACTTACTACTTACTACTTACTACTTACTACAGACTACTTACTACTTACTACTTACTACTTACTACTTACTACTTACTACTTACTACACACTACTTACTACACACTACTTACTACTTACTACTTACTACTTACTACTTACTACTTACTACTTACTACTTACTACTTACTACTTACGACTTACTACTTACTACTTACTACTTACTAGTTCCTACTTCCTACTTACTACTTACTACTTTACTACTTTACTACTTTACTACTTTACTACTTTACTACTTTACTACTTTACTACTTTACTACTTTACTACTTTACTACTTTACTACTTTACTACTTTACTACTTTACTACTTTACTACTTTACTACTTTACTACTTACTACTTACTACTTCTTACTTCCTACTTCCTACTTACTACTTACTACTTACTACTTACTACTTACTACTTACTACTTACTACTTACTACTTACTACTAACACCTTACTACTTACACCTTACTACTTACACCTTACTACGTACACCTTACTACTTACACCTTACTACTTAAACCTTACTACTTACACCTTACTACTTACACCTTACTTCTTACACCTTACTACTTACACCTTACTACTTACACCTTACTACTTACACCTACTACTTACACCTTACTACTTACACCTTACTACTTACACCTTACTACTTACACCTTACTACTTACACCTTACTACTTACACCTTACTACTTACACCTTACTACTTACACCTTAGTACTTACACCTTAGTACTTACACTACTTACACCTTACTACGAAGGCTACGCCATGCGGCACGCATTCATGACAATCATGCAGCCAGACTAAGGTGCACAAGTAAGATAGGGCCAGGCAAGCCGAGAAGGTAGGGCGGCACATCCAGCAGGTGAGTGGTTTCGGGGTTCGGTGAACGGATAGTGCGCAGCATGTCCATAGCAGTTTCGCGCGCGGTCACACCTTGAACCCTCGGCAACCAAAGATGCGGCTGACCAGCCTGCAGTAAGGGGAACACCTGCCGACCTATACTACGCATCCAAGAGCTCCCCGCCGGCATGGTTAGAGAAAGGGTGCTGATATCCAGGAGCGCAGGTGAGGCAGATTGTAGGGTGTCAACAACCACACACACATCACCGTGCCGTAGACTACTTACACCTTACTACTTACACCTTACTACTTCCACCTTACTACTTCCACCTTACTACTTACACCTTCCTACTTACACCTTACTACTTACACCTTACTGCTTACACACTGCTTACACACTGCTTACACACTACTTACACACTACTTACACACTTCTTACACACTACTTACACACTACTTACACACTTCTTACACACTACTTACACACTACTTACACACTACTTACACACTGCTTACACACTGCTTACACACTACTTACACACTTCTTACACACTACTTACACACTACTTACACACTACTTACACATTACTTACACACTACTTACCCACTACTTACACACTACTTGCACACTACTTACACACTACTTACACACTACTTACTACTTTTACTACTTTACAAATTTCACTACTTTTTCTACTTTTACTACTTTTATTACTTTTTTTACTTTTACTACTTTTACTAGTGTTACTACGCTTACTACCCTTACTACCCTTACGACCTTTACTGCCCTTACTTCCCTGACTGCCCTGACTGCCCTTCCTGCCTTTACTACCCTTATTACTCTTATTACCCTTACTACCCTTATTACCTTACTACCTTACTGCCCTGACGACCTACTGCCCTTATTACCCGAATTACCCTTGCTACCCTTTCCACCCTTTCCACCCGCGTTTGTTGAGGTGGATTCCAACGCATGGGACAACTGTCTTGCTGGGCAAGTTGTTCTGCGGAGATCGTCTGCGCATTCTTTGGCGCCAGAACAAAGCAACAATTTGTTGATGCATGCCAGACTGTGGCAAGAAAAAGACTTTTTTGCAAAATTCGGATCAAAAAAACAGATGCCGGGCGCGACCTCTGGAGCGGCAGCCTTTCAGGGTTTGGGTTGACCCCAAGAAACCCTAAACCCTAAAAGTCCAGGTCGCACCGCCAAACAGATCCGGTTGACTTTGTTTTCTGTTCAATTGCTTCAGGCTCACGTTGCAAGCCTGTTTTCGGTGACTAGCTTCGCTCCAGCGCAAGCAGTCGTGGTAAAAGGTACTGTTAGAGAAAGTTCCGGTTCCAAACAAGTTCACACTTTGCCGCCTTGCTGCCTGCTGTTCTAATTTTGGGGGAAGACTGACACAAGACTTAGACTGGAACCGACTGAGAGGCTTATTTGTTTTACTCGCAACGAGGAGCTGTGAAAGCCAGATCTGGCTTCCCGTGTGTGAAAAAAACGCCGCAACTGGGCCCAAAAATGGCTCCTAAACTTGGGTTCCAATTTGAGGCTCCAACCTGGGTGGCCTTGTATGTTCACACAGGAAATCCAAAATCTAGGGCCCGTTTTCGGTGCCCAGAATTGAGCTGCTTTTGGAACCCATTTGAGTTCAATAATAATTGAAATCAACTCACAGACAAACAAGCTTTTTTCTATTCGATACTGTTTGCATCAACACTCAAGAAAACAAAAAACGCCGTCGATACGCGTGTT
Organism: Symbiodinium natans; assembly: GCA_905221605.1. NCBI lineage: Eukaryota > Dinophyceae > Suessiales > Symbiodiniaceae > Symbiodinium > Symbiodinium natans. The sequence continues at coordinate 134,676 of CAJNDS010000199.1, forward strand.
CTTGGCTTGCTAAACTTGTCTTGAGCTGGCATTCAAGACAAAGCACTCTTGCATTGTTCGCGTGCGATCTTTCTCGCACTGTGGAGGTCACTTCGGCTTCCCTACCTTTTGGAATTGATTTCCTTGCCCTCTTTTTGTGTCTCCAAATCCACACACCTTTCACCACCCGCACACTTCCACACTTGAACAGCCAGCAGAACCCAGCCGACATACACGCAAACGCACACCGCCCACCAAAGCCACTTTGCACCCACATAATGACACACACCACACTCCATGACACACACACGACTCTCTGCCAAAAACGCCGAAAACCACAACACACCACATCCATTCACAATGAAAAAACGAGGCAAACACACACAGACACCACTGCAAGGTCACTGTTTTTTTGTTTGGTGTCACTTCTGAGACTCCATGCTTACCCTTTACCCACACACTGACACTTTCCTTGCACACTAAAGCCAAAGACACCCGCAAACCAACCCACTTTGCAACCTTTGCTCACACACACACACATCCACAACACTCTTGCACACGCACACTCAGAAAAACAGCCGAAACCACAAAATGCACATTCTTATGGATATCTTAAGTTCCGATTGCAATTTTTTCACTGTCTTTCTGGTCAATCGACAGCTTACCGGGCTGACAGCACTCACCAACACACTTGCTGAACGGTTCAGGGCGGTTTCTCGAAACTCTCTCTTTCTGAAGCTTGCAACTCAACCGAGAGATCATCCCAACAAAAAACCAAAGAAAACATTGAACAAAAAGCAAGAGAAATTCTGTTCAGACGTGCTAAGGCAATTTGAAATGAAAAAAACAAAAAAGTGTTGCAGTGCATAAATCTGCTGCTGAATCTAAGAAAATTGTGTAAGTTTCACGACTCTGGCTTCTTTCCAGTGTTTTCTCGGTTTCTCCGAAGTTCAAAAAGAAAAACCAATGTTTTTGCAGTTCTTGCTAACATTGAAAAAAAAATCACACTGACCTCTCCTCATCATGGCCAGAACGACTTGAGAGTCGCCCAGCCTCGACTTCCATTCCATTCGACTTTTTTAACAAAGCTTCGATTGCGTTCTCTTCTCTTTGATTTTCCAAAATGACGAAACAGGAATTCAAGCACACTGAAATTTGACAGAAGATTGAGCAGAAGAAACCTTCTTTCAGACTGGGTGCCCCTCAATTCTTTGTCTTTCGTTTTGGTTGCGTGTTGCAATTCTTCCCTGGATTCAGCACCATTCAACGAATTTTCAAAATTTCTGAACTCTCCGAAAATGTTGAAAAAAACCTCAAAATCAACACTTGAGCAGTTAAATTTGTTGAATTTACTCCGGTGTTTCGCTCGCTTCGCTCGCACTTATTCTCATTCTGGTAATACACTTTGCAATTTTCAAGTGTTTTGGCTTGGGCGTCGCGCGCAACCTTAACGAATCAACACCACGGTTGAACTTGTCTCGTCCTGCAGTTGATTTCTGTCCAAACGGCACTTTCAGAGGCTTTTAAAAACACTTGTTTCAAAGCATTGAACTTTTCCAAGCTGCAGTTTCCACCGATGTTGACTCTGCACCCTTCTTTTCTCCTCTTCAGGCCTTGCACCAAAACCTGGAGAATCTGAAACCCAAGATGAGCGGCAGCAAAATTGATTGAAAAGGTAGGGAAGCTCCAGTGACCTCCACAGTTAGAGAAAGTTCCGGTTCCAAACAAGTTCACACTTTGCCGCCTTGCTGCCTGCTGTTCTAATTTTGGGGGAAGACTGACACAAGACTTAGACTGGAACCGACTGAGAGGCTTATTTGTTTTACTCGCAACGAGGAGCTGTGAAAGCCAGATCTGGCTTCCCGTGTGTGAAAAAAACGCCGCAACTGGGCCCAAAAATGGCTCCTAAACTTGGGTTCCAATTTGAGGCTCCAACCTGGGTGGCCTTGTATGTTCACACAGGAAATCCAAAATCTAGGGCCCGTTTTCGGTGCCCAGAATTAGTTAGCAGAACCCTTGCCCATTTTGGGTAATAATACCACCAGTCAACCCATTAGACGATTATTCCTATACTCCCCCCTACACCTCACCAACTATATCACTACTACTACCCCATTAACAATAATGCCAATACCAGTGTAGGAATAACCGATTACCTCATCCATATAAGAGGATTATCCCTATACTCCCCCCTACACTTCACCGATATATCACTACTACTTCCCCCATTAGATGATTATTCCTATATTCCCCCCTACACATCACCGATATATCACTACTACTTCCCCATTATCAACACAATTCTAGGAATAACCATAACCCCATCTATTATCTCTAAGGTGGCATTATTACTCAAAAGGGGCGAGGGGGTGCTTGTAGAATTTGGGTTTAGGTTCGGGGCTGGGGTGGAACACAGGCATCTAGCAGTTTCTTTCTGTCGCGTGAACTTCATTCAGTCGCTCCACTTGCCGCATGAGACGTATTGCTTCGGGGAGATGACCTTCTCCTCCTTCCACTGCCCATCAGGTTTCTTCTCTGCGGCATACCCCTTTGCGATGGCTTCAGTTGGTGCAACAATAACCCAGTTGATTGCGCAGACTCTCTTCAAGTCCGACGCGGCGAAGTATCGCTTGAACTTCTCATGCATTGACCCAAGCTTGAACTCATGCTTCTTGCCCTTTGTTGTTTGCAGGAGCCAAAGCACGAAACCATCATCTTGCTTCTGCACAAAGAAAAAGTCGGCGGCCGGAAAAGACTTGCTCTCAGGGACATACAGCATGTTGGTCTCAAAGTTTTTGGCTTTGTAGCTTTTGCTCAACTTCTCTATCAGCTCGATGGTCTGCTTGGCGGGCGGCACCTCCACAGTGCCAGATTCCCCCCCCGACGTCACAGATCTGAATTGCAGTGTCCGCGGGTCCGTCTTTGCTGTCAAACCCTCGAGCACGTCATCTTGGAACAGGAAGCCGACGAAACTGCCAAGCTCCTTGTATTCCAAGGCCACGTTGATGAACTGCTGACGACCTTCCCTACTTCGCGCTTCAAGGGTCTCGCGAATTGCCAGATGGGCAACATCTGACTCGATAAGCATCACCTGCGCTTCGTTATACGGCTTTGCAGACTTGATCTGCAACAGAAGGCTCAGATGGCTTTGCTTACCTTCCCCTTGTATGTTACGAGGCTGTCGCAAGACAGCGTTCAGCAAATCCTCGTAAGTGCAATTTTCGAGGCACTTTGCTATCATTTCACGCGCTGCAGGAAGGGTGTCGCGTGCTTTCAACAGTTTCATCAACCAACGTGCACTCCCACCGAGCAGGTCGTATGCCTCTTCAACAGTTTTTGCCGTCTCCTCCGCCGTCTTGCCAAGAACATGCTGGAAAAGAGTAGCTTTGTGCTGCAACACCTCATCTTTGGACCAAATAGGCATAAACAAGACTGTAGGCTCGTCGGTCTCCTGCTTGAATGCCACTTTGTAGCTTCCACCATGCGGCGAAGTGAAGACGATGCTGCATCCCCTCGACCGAGCCTCGAGCTCGACCTTCCCGCCAGCAAGTGGGTCGAACAGCAGCACGGTTGTGTCCTTCTCAAGCATCTCACTGGGCGTGGCTCGGCGATGAGCCTGCGCCTTGCCACCAATGTGAGACCACCACTCATTGCCACGTTGAATGACAATGTCGTAGCCCTCCGCAATCAAGATTACCGCCATGTATGCTAGGAAAACCGACTTTCCAATTCCGGGCGTGCCGGTGACAATCAGTAAGCCTCCAATGGTCGGACGTTTTGCTCCGTCTTTCAACGCTGGGTTGAAAAGGCCATTCAACCAAGCTACTATTTGTCCCTGCATGAGTGTATAACATTCGCGAATCACCATGCTGTGATTCATGTTCTGGAGGCCCAGAATGTCCTGCTTGAAGATCTTCACCTCATCAGTCTTCCACTCTTTCGGCTTCATGTCCGCAGCTTCTTTCAGCCACAGGCAAAGTGGGTCGACTTCGGCACTCTCAACCTCCGCTGCACCGAACAACGCAACCTTATATACCTAAAACTACATCCAGATCAAAAGCTACATGAATAAACAACTAGCCCCCAAAAAACACTCAACCCCTAAGCCCGACTAAGCAACCCAATCAACTAACCCAATCGGGAAACCCTACGAGGAAACCAACCTAGGGGGAATAAACAACTACGCTACACCCAAAGGGCCAACCCCTAAACCCAATAAGTGAGCTAATAAACTAAGCCTATCTGGGAAGGTTAGGAGTAAAATGGGAAAGAGTGCAATAGTTTAGGGAAAGGCAAAGCATGTTACATTGGAGCAGAGGGGCAGGTGCTGTTTGTTGGAACTCGTCACGAATGCATATCATCAAGTGCAGGGCTACCTTATCTCGCTCTTCATCAGCCACCTCTGCTGGAAGCAATTCCGTCCAATCCTTCAGAGTTGTCTTGCGCATATTTTGCTCACTGAACGAGCTGAACTTTTGTGCCACGCTCTGAATCATGCCATCACACATTTTCACATCATCCATTGCTTGGAGTCGCTCTGCGAACCATTGCTCATTGAGCCGTCGCCTCTTTGCCGGAGGTTCCTCCGCCATTGCCAAGGAAACACACGAGCAAATCCTCTACTGAAAGCAAACTACAGAAAGATCGGCATCTACACTGTCTCCGAGGTTACAACGCACAGAACTGGACGTTTACTGTGACTGCTGCTTGTTTGTCGTATACTGTTTCAAATGAACTTTGAGTGGCCATTGCTAGCGGGTGTGCTGCAGGCATGTCCTCTAGGCTTACAAGTTGCCCTACAACCAGCAACTCAAGCTGTAAACGCCCACCGTTACTCAAGTTGTTATCCATCTACACATAAAACAACAAATTGCAAAACCAGTCACAACTACTACAAGTTGCAAGTCGTAAAACAACTCACAACTCAAGTTGCGAAAGCCCCTGCAACTTCAAAAACGCAGGAAAAGCTACACCTTTAACAACTCAAAACGCAAATACGCTCTATTGTTACCTTCAACATAATAATATTTTTGACCCAATTTTTCATCAATTCTTTCTATGGTATAAACATTTTGGCTAAAATTGCCCACTCTCTCTTTTTCATTGGGCTTCCTTTTCCTGAATATTTTAACTTCATCACCAACACTTAACTCAGGATAGACCCGATTTCGTTTAGCATTCATAGTTAAATGCAGTTTAACTTTCAATTCGTTGCTCGGTTTTCTGGCATCCTTTGGGGTGAAGCCAGTAGCGGAATGTTTCATTTTATGATTATATGTTAATAAGATTTCAAAAATATAATCGGTCCATTGGATATTGTTCTTACCCTTTTTCTGATCCGCCTCAATGCGACGATATAATAGATCTTTGAATGTCCTAATGGCTCTCTCGCTAAAATTTGGGTGTGCCCTAGTTCTGTGGTGTTCTATGTTCTGTTCCTGTAAATACTTTTGTATTGCCTCCTTGTTCATTGCTCCCTCGTCGTCGGTATAAATTATTTTTGGCTTCTTTTCCATTTTATGTAAGCATTCAATCATTCCACTCGCTAAGTCTTCTTCCTTCTTACCTTTAATTGCCACGACATGCATAAACTTATCAAATATATCAATCATTGACATTCCTACTCTAAATTTTTGATCTTTCAAGTCATTAATAAAAAAACAAGTCCATCTGATACTCGTATGCTGAATGGGGGGCGACAAAGCTATTTGAACCGACGGGCTTACGCTTTTGATCAACATTCTTCCTAAAAAACTCGTTAATATCAGACATTGTGATGGTTTTATCTTTCTCTCGTGCTTCCTTTAAGGTCCTCTGTCTGCTCCCATATCCCGCGCGATCGTAATACACATTACTAATAATCTCTTGTTTACTCATATAACTACAATACAAAAATATTCATTTAATCTTATTTCTAAAATTAAATCAACATTCTTCCGTTTTCATGGGCATCACAACTTTAACATTATTCATGTCACACTTGGGTCCTTTCTTGCTCTGAGTGCTGTTGAACTCTGCTAGTTGCTCTTCGGTTAAATCCTCTATTGCGGTATTGATATTGTTGTCTTTTAGATATTGCTTTAACTTCTTCTTTTGAATGCACTTCAAAGCAGAGTCACGTTTCTTCTGCATGTATCCTTCCTCTTGTCTCCGCTTGTAGTAATACAGTCGGTTGTACATTGCCAACTGTTCTCTTATCTCTTCCATGGTCATTTCCTCTGGGGTTTTCATAGACATATTACTATACTATATATTATAATATTTCTTTAGGTGAATTTTCTGAACAAAATTTCACAAAAAAAATGTTTAGTTTTCAAAACTTATCTTCAGAAAAACATTTAAATAAAAAATTATTTTATTATATAATTATATTGACATGAGTAAGACCATCCAGCGCGGTGTAAAAGCATTAGAGACAGTGTATGATTTTTATAAAGGCAGACTTAACGGTGCAACCAAAACAAAAATCAGAAATACCATCGGTTTATATGATGACAGAAAAATAGCACAGTTCACAACAGCAGACAAACTAATAAGGAATTTCATCACTGCCAAGACAGACCAACAAAAACAAAAGGCAAGTGACCAATACAACAAGGTATACGAAAAACACAAGGAAAAGAAACCACTGGGAGAAAGAATGCAAACAGCAAAGCGTGACAACAAACTCACAGAAATCCGCAGACGACTAACACAGAAGACCGCAGTTCAGCGAATACAGAAGAGGGTGAGAGCGGAACAATCCAAGGAAACACATGCATATTCCGTAGACCTTATGTTCTTCAAATTTAAACTCCCCAAGGATACCGTCAAAGCATCCTTCAAAGACAGCAAGGGTAGACCCCTAATCCCGATCTGGTATGAGACTAAGAGAGCAACTATACAAACAACAGACTATATAGAGGACTTATCCGGCAGACGTGTCTTTCAATACGAGACCAAAGACAGGTATGTTTTCAAGAAACTGATGAAGACAATAATGTCTGACCCAGATATGGAGGAAACCCTTCGCTTCGTCCATTCCTACATAGTGTGCATCAAAGTTAAGGATGTAGACAGAGTAGATGGTGACACTGATTTTATACCAGTGGACGAGAATTTAACTGACACCTCCCATGTGAGCATGTTCCACAGATACATACAAACTCCATTAAACCCAGAATACGAAACACTAAAGGAAGCAATCAAAGTAAACCATTATCAAGAAAACCAGTGTTGGTTGAACACCATAACCGATTACTATAAGGACACACTTATGGGAGAAAAGCGCAGAGAAAAGAACAGACTAACCAGACAGAGCATGTTGACCCTGATAGGTAAGTCAGAAGAGGATTTTAAAACATCAGGTGCATCAATAAAGGAAATGGTTAAAGTGTTTGAGCACTACAGGGTCCAAGTCAGAATATACAATGCTTTTGAGAGACTGATTTTTCAGTATGACCCGCCCAAACGAGATCATCATATACCAACATTATATGCCATTGTGAAGAACAACCACATATACACAGTAACCGATAATTTGAATGTATTAAGGCAGATGTTACCAAGAAACTCTGGGTATGAGATTTCAGTGAAGGCTTCACCAGATTATCACCTGAATGAGAAGGACGAACCCGTTCAATGTAAAATGATACAGTCACTTAGCGACATAAAGAAATATAACGAACATGCTGAGTATACATTGATATATGATGGTCATGACCTTGCCAAGCTCTTTTATGAAAGCAAAAAGGCAGGATACGAACCGCAAGTTAAATTCAGTGCAGGTATAGTGTCGGAACTTAATTTTAAATTCAGGATAAAAAAGAATGTCATCAAATACAAAGTTAAGACCCAGAACCTAGTAAACAACTCCATTGACGGAACTATATCAGTGAGAACTGAGCAGATCTACAACAACATGTCTAAAGCAATGTATGTATTTAATAAGTCTTTGTTTAATCCACTACATAAGTCATACTACAATGAGATTGACATGGAATTGTTTAAGGAATGTAGAACGATAAACCCAGTTGGTGAGATAAACAGACACTATTTCCAATACAACCCACACACAAACAAAGATGACAAGATGTTTTACATGCCAGAACACACGGTAGAAATTGATATTAGAAAGGCATTCACACATGCTTTTAACAAAATTAAAGAAATCCCTGTCTTCACTCAGTTTGATGTGTGGAAGCACTATGACTACATGAAGCACGATCACAGGAAACTACACGAACTCACGTTATACCTAGTAAAAGCAAACAAACAGACCATGTTCTTCAACAAGACTTACAATCTAGTATATGGCAGGTTTCTAGCAGGGTATGCCAACCAATGTGAGATCATCTACTACAAGCAACCCTCTAGGGTATACAAGGTGGATTACAGAAAGATTGCAAAGGATTTGTGGCAAACAGACATTTCGGACAAATACCCCGAAGATGTGAAGATAAAAAAACTAATAGCCAATGTGAATTTCGGTTTACTGGAGAAGAGCACCAACACTGTATCTAGAAGTTATGCCTTTGACAGTCTACGGGAGGCATTGTATTATCAACAGCAAGTAGGTGGAAAAATCAACAAGGTATCATCGTTTTATGATGAGGAGGTAGATAATGGTAACGATGATGTGGGTGAGCATATAGAGAAGGAGAGTGACAAAAAGTATTATTGCCTGACCGTCTCTGACAGAGCCACTCTACGAAATGGATACATTTACATAAAGGAACTTCTTTTACAACACCATAACCACAAAATGCATGAAGATTATAGCGCACTGATCGCTAACCACATAGATGTATGGAGTGTTAAAACCGATGCATTTACGATCAGGAAGGACCACCTCAGTCTAGCAAAGAAGGTTCTACAATTTAATGATCATATCGGCGGGTGGAGACATGAAAAGGGTAAACATATAGTAGAACCGAGAGACGAGCACAAGGCAAAAGTGAACACTTTAATGCCCATACCCGTGTTCAAAAACGATACCTTGTCTATAGAAGATGAGTGGGATACCAAGCAGATTGCAGAAGACATTGTTAAACACAATCCTCTAATGATACGATCTAAATATGCGGGAGGAGGTAAGTCACATATTGCCAAACACTTTAGCAAACTTGGTTACAAGACCCTGTTCGTAGTTCCACAGAACAACCTATCACAAAACATACCAGATGATGCTGTAACGACAAACAAGTTTTTCTCTATACCTGTGGGCGATGGAGACAAGCTTCCTGAATTTGATCACAGCCAGTATAATGTGATAGTCTTTGATGAGATTTACATGAACGGACTGCGCGTTCTGAATTGCATAAGAGGGTTTGTGAACAACAACCCAGACAAAATTATCATAGGAGCAGGTGATGTGAAACAACTTCCACCTGTGTGTGATGATCTGACTAATACAAGGAATGCCGGTGAATACTCTGATGAATGTATAGATCAGATTTTTAAGTATAACGTTTTGCTTAAGGTGTGTAAGCGACTTGGTCCCAAGGACGACCCAAAGGCAAACAAAAACAGAGAAATATTAGACAGTATGTATGATGATATGTGGACACATCGTATTCCATTAGAAGAGTTCGTGCCTAAATACTTTAAAATGACAGATGATGTTACAAAGGCATTACACAACATCGCCTATACCAACATGAGATGTCTGAATGTGTCTAATTATATCAGGAAGCATTTAGGTAAAACAGATAAGTATGGAGTGGGTGACACACTCATATGCAGAGTGTATAAAAATTTGGGTAACCAGCGGTTTAATGTGAACTACAGGTATAGGATCATAAGTATGACACTACCAAGACTGACACTAGAGAATGTAAAATCCAAGGAGAAGTTCACTACTGACATACACACATTAGATAAGCATTTCAGATATGACTATTGCACCACATGCCACTCAGCACAGGGTGCATCCATAGACGGTCAGATCATAATCCATGAGTGGGAGAAGAAACACCTAGTAACTCGTGAATGGATATGGTGTGCCCTTACCAGAAGCACAGACTTTAACAAGGTAAGGTTCTTCAAAAGCGCAACCAACCAGAACGAGTTAAACGAAGAAACTTTAACAAAATACATATCAACCAAGATCAAGAATTACCAGATGCAAGATGAGAATGCCAACAGAGTTATCGATGTTGACAAGTATGTTAATCACGAGTGGTTTATGAAACGCCTGACGAACACATGCTGTAATTGTGGTTGTCGGTTTGAGTTTGAAATCAAAAACGGAAACCTAACGAGTAACATGACTGCACAAAGGTTAGACAATCTGTCTGCTCATCATATAGAGAATTGTGAGGCATGGTGTCGGGGATGTAACACAAGTGCTAAATAAAAACCATTCATTTGATTTTTATTTAGGATTGATTGACATGAGTTTATCTATTAAAAGCGGGTTTTATCTATTAAAAACGGGTTTTATCTATTAAAAACGGTATCCCTGTATAATGCTTGTAGTTCTTTTAAAGCTTGTTTTTTCCCTGCAGGAACACCTGCAGATGAAACCCATTTATTATAAATACTTCGGTATTTTCTAAACGTCGTTGTGTTTATTGTGCTTTTGTTGTTTGCTTCCTCAAATGTTTCTCTTAATTTTTGTATTCCGATCTTACTTGGTATGATCAAAGGTCTCATGTTTAGTTCTTCTCGTGGTGTATCTGTGTCTTCTCGGGCACTTTCCTTTAGGTTGGTCTTTTTAGTTAGTCTGGTTCGCGGTCTTCTTGGTGATTGTTCATCTGCTTGTCTTGCAGAACCTTCAGGTTGTCTTGCAGAACCTCGTGGGAATTGAAAGTTTCCTGACGATGATGATGATGATGATGATGATCCACCTTGTTGAACGTTTGGTGTTGGTGCTGGTAATGCTGGTTGCTGAACTGCAGGAGGCAGTGGTTGTTGAGTTGCACCCACATTAGGTTGATGAGGTTGTAACACAATAGAGGGCGGTAGTTGCGCAATATTTATTGGATTGGGGTTCCTCACCCACGGGTTATTAGGTGGTGTTCGGGGTGCTTCTAAATCAAGTAAGGGGCGAGGTTGTGGTAAAATCCTTCTCATAACTGCATCGCCTATACCACTTAAAACTGGTTCTGCCAGTCCTCCAATTACGGATGTAGTTAGATCATGCCCTGATGCTAAACCACCTGCAATATTTCTGCCTACTCTCATTGAGCCTCTTCCTAATGTTCTTAATATTCCGTCTCCTTGCTGTTGTTCTCGTTCTACCTGTTGCTGGTGTGCCTGAACGATGTCCTGTTGGTTTGCTTGTCGTGTTTCTTCTGCCCTCTGTATAACTCCCTCTAATTCCGCCCGTGTAATTCCTTCTTCTGTGTCAAAAAACTCGTCATTGCCATATTCTTCTATAGGAGTGCCGATATTATACATTTCTGGTTGTGCCGGAGTGTCTGTTGCTCCTGCTCCTGCGTCCCACAATGCCCTATGAGTAAGATCGTTGTCTGTTGCATACTCTCTTAACATGTGATCTCTTACCACCCGTTCATTAATTCTTTTCTGTTCTGCTTTCAATCTGTCCAAATGATCTTTACCATCAAAATAAGAACCTTTATTACTCGCCTTGTAAAATACTGCGTCTCTGTTAGGGAAGGGTTTTAACGCTTCTTCATTATCATTGACAAGTTCCAAGATGTCTTCATATCGTGACCTTCTATGAAATTGTATCTGTGTTTTATTTCGTGCCATTATATTTTATATTCTTATATAGAAATTTACGATTTAGAATATTATTTCACTTAAGGTTTCCAAGGTTTGTATTCTGTTTCTTAAATGCTCTATAGATGTCTCTGGTATCCTAGGGTTATGCATCTCCGATTTTAACCTGTCAATTTCCATTGTATAATTGTCTTTCATTTGACCTTCTAAAAGTCTTCGCTTCATTGCTAGATTTGCTACCCGCGCCTCTCTGGCATCCATTTCCTTTTTTAAATTCAACAAGTAATCAATATTAGGCTTGTGAAAGTTTAATTCGGATGCTTCATTCACCACAGGGTTGTCTAATGATTTTCTCTTCTTTTGTTTATTTAGTTGTCTAAATTTGTATTTGTTATATAAAACCATTGCTATATATTATTTACCTAGATTTTTTAGGACGGGATTTAAACATTGCTTGACACATATTATTCGCCTTCTCCTGTCTTCTTCTCATTATTTCTTGGTTCATGGTTCTCATATGTAGCTGATATAGTTGAGCCTGTGTCAAATTGTCATAAGGTTGCATGTTTGGAGGCGGTGGTGGGGGCATAGCTTTGGAAACTGGAGGTGGGGCTTTGTGTATTATAGGCTCTTCGTGATTGTCTATACTTACTGGTTTTACTTGCACCTTTGGTTTCACATTGTTTTTTCTAACTGGCTTTTCAATTATATTGCTTGGCTTACCTTCACATGTGTCTTTATGGGTATACCTAGCCGTCTTCATTGTAATAGTTTTGTGGCAGTCCTGACACTCTGTCTTTTGCTTTGCAACCTCTCTGATTTTTACTCTTGAAGGTTTTGGAATTTCGTTTTTATAGTCCTCTGCCGTTTCAGGTTTCATTTCTTCTACGGTTTCTGGAGGTTCTTCTGGTTTAGGTGTTTCATCAATGGTTGCCATTTCAGTGTTTTCTTCAGTCATATATAATGTTCTATATATTTTCTATTTCATTTCATGTCATATCTCTATTATGAAAGAGGAGACTAAAAGTGACATTTATACCGTTTAGATCTATAACATTACCCGCCCCATCCATTATTCTAAACGTTAACCTTTTAATGTTTCTTTTAGAGACATTTATATAATCATAATCTGTTATTCCATAACTGTCGCTAATAATACCTGCAAATGGTGCATTAACTGGGACTTTTTTGATTATTGCGTTTGAAAAAGCAGAAGGGCTGTGAAAATTATTATTAGACAGTTCAGGACAAGAAATATAAACATCAGGATAGTTCACCAGATTTATAAACCCCGTTGTCCAAGGGGAGGATGAAGTGAATGCGTCACCAACTGGTGTTGTAAAACCCAAAACATTATTAATAGAGTTCAAGTTATTAAGATCCACGGAATTAGAGAATGAACCAACAAAAGTAGGCACATCTGTATCAGTCAAGGGTATAAACACGACCTCACTGTAGTTAGAAGATATTGTAATCTTATTCGTTAAAGTATCATATATAGCAGAATAGGAGTTAGTCCTTCCGCCACTATCAAAGAAGGCATTTAATTGTGTTTCCATGGCTGAGGCTAGATCAGGAGCAGTGTAATTTCCTACTGGTATCTCAATTCTTCTATATGTTATTCCTTGAGGTGTGGCAGGTGGCAGTATCTGATGTCTAAAATATAGGTTTTGATTATTTGTGTTGATTGAATACCATGCGTTCGGAATAGCTACCTCGTGCACTTGCATAATGGTATTATCAGGTATTTCAAAGGTGTCCTGCAACTCTATTTTAAAATCAGAAGTTGATTTACTGTCAGAAACTCTGTATTGTGAGTTAACATAAACTTTTTTGTATGTTAAAGGTCTGAAACTCATATTAATAACAGATAAAATATTTATATGATTTATTAATAAAATGACAAGAGTTCAGTCTCAATTAGACAACATGCTGAAGTCCAACAGGAGAATATCCAATACACAAGGCATTAAGATGGCATACGATCGTGATAATAAGGTTTATGTGAGAGGTAATAAAATGTATGTTGGTGGCACAGTTTCTGCAAATGATTGGAAACAAAATTTTACAATGCTTAAAACGGGGCAAATTAGAAACATGGATCGGTATAAGGAAGCAAGAAGGGTATTGTTAGAAAATCCACAGGTGGATACATTACTAGGGCACTCTATGGGTGGCAGTGTTGTTTTAGAACTAAATAATGAATTTAAAGACAAGAATTTTTAAACTCGCACTTACGACGCTCCTGTAGTTTCATTAATCAGTCCAATCTTTGGGTTTGACAGACCCACTGAACAACACAAGAGATTTAGAAAAGCGGGAGATTTAGTAAGTTCACTAGACAACGCGGCTATTAGTTACAACACTGATAGTTTAAATCCGATAAGAAATCATGATGTCGATGGCTTAATGAATGTCAATGAGGATATTCCTGAAACGGGTTGGATTTAATCTCGTTTATTATAATATGATGTTCAATAAACCTAAACATATAAAAGAACCACAACGTGTTGGTAAACCATCAGAAAGTTTAAGGTTCAAAAACAAATTCATTAAAAATATGAATATTTCTGCTTATGATAGTATAAGGAATATTATAGAAGAAGGGGAGAATGTAGCATCACAACCCCAGTTAGAGAAACAGAATAATGAACATTTTAAAAGCCATAAAAGATATAATAAATAAAAAATCTAAATAAATAATATAATGGATCTAGTTTTAGCTGAAAGTAACGATAATATGATTAACTCCCTTCAATTTGGTCTCCCAGAGAGCGCGGCATATGTAACTGACAGGAAACAAGTTCACTTTCCTAGTGTATCTGGAAACATCTTTAGTTCATCTAACGGAAACAAATACCTAAAATTTGTAATCACAGGTGAAGATAATAATTATATTGATTTGTCTAGTGTTTGTTTGTTCTTTGATGTCGTAAATACATCCACTACTGCAGGAGAATATTTACGCCCATTAGGTGAGAGCCATGCCTTCTTCACTAGATACAGATGCAACGCGGCAGGGCAACAAATAAACGACATTGACAATTACAACCAAGTCTGCGAAGAAATGAAATCATTCAAAAGCGAAGAGGTTAGAAATTTAGATGACATTCAAGAAGGTTGCTTAACACGATACGACAGTAGAATTAACCGACTGTTCGCTTATACTATAGAAAGTCACGATGCAACAGCAACAGCAGGATCAAACCAAAGAGGCGCTGTTCTACCGAAACTAACGCGACTTAATACAACAGGAATTGAGCAGGGCAAGTTTGTAAGAATGGGTCATAAGCCAGTGTGTGGGTTCGTTCAATCCGGATATTATCCACCTATTCGGTATTGTCCTTTAGAATTTATTTTTGAGATTGTTTCAGATGCAGGTGAACCAGTTATCAGACCAGCAACACCAGTAGCGGGAACACAAGCAGAAGACGATGAAAATGATTATATTTTACAACACGCAACACTACCACATCTTGGGCTATTCAGAATGCCATTTTACGATGTGAATTGATACAGGTGGACAATATCGTCAACAATAATATAGTTTCACATTTATTGAAAGGGGGTAGGCTTCGAATGGTTTATCCTGCTTATTATTCATTTTCACAAACCTTCACGGCAGGAAACACAGAGATCAACATGAACATCGTTAAATCTTCAACTCGTTTATCTCAGATGTTCTTCACCTTTAGCAACAGCAATATCAATAATGACAACACCGCAGGTAATTATGACAGAAAGAGATGGAACTACTTTTTCCATCCTATGGCGGTAACCATTGATAATTTAGAAGGTGTGATCGATAGCGACAAGCAGATTTCAGCACAAATACAAATAGCAAATAAGAAATTCCCAGAACAAGAAATATCAAGTATTAGCGAGTTTATGTATTTCTTGAGAAGAGCAGTCAATGTAATGAGCCCATATTATGATGGCTTTAGCATTGACATTTACCGATATGCTAATGATAAATTCATTGGTGGCATTAACTTTGACAAACAACCCGATATGAATTTCACTGGTTCTAATACTAAAATGGGCTCCTTAATCACTTTTAAAATCAAAGGAGCCAACGCAAATTTCGCACTAGGAATTGAGAGAGTTTTTGTGACTGCTGTTAGTGAACAGATATTCGAGTTAAGTGAGTCGGCTTCAACGGTTTTAGATTGATGAGGTGTATTTAATTTATGTATAAAAGGCATTTAAAGAAACAGTAATATTAAGTAATATACAGTAATGAGTAGTATTAACTTCGCCAACGGAAAAATCTATTGTATCAAAAACACACAAACTGATGATATATACATTGGTTCTACATGTCAAAAATTATGTAAACGAATGGCTAACCATCGCTCATCTTTAGAGTCATTCAAAAAGAAAGACAGTAAGTTATTCAACCTAATGAGGGAGCTGGGTAGCGACTGTTTCTATATAGAACTGCTTCTAGATTTTCCATGTGAAAGAAAAGAACAACTAACAGCAAAAGAGGCAGAATTCATTAGGCAGATGGGAACATTGAACAAACTCATTAACGGAAGGACTAAGAAAGAGTGGGAACATGATAACCATGAACATGTGAAAGCAGTAAAGAAACAGTATTATGAAGACAATAAAGAACAACTACTACAAGACCAAAAAGAGAGAAGAGATACAAACAAGGAACGAATACAGGAATATAAAAAAGAACATTACCGAGATAACAAAGAATACATAAAAGCAAAGAGCAACAAAAACTATCATGATAACATTGAAATTAAAAGAGCAAAAAACAAAGAATACAGAGATCAACACAAAGAAGAAAGAGTAGCATATGATAAACAATACAGACAAGATAATAAAGAACGTCTAGCACAATACAAAAAAGGTTATCATGAAAAGAACAGAGATACCATACTACAGAAACACAAGGAATATCACGAACAACATAAAGAAGAGCAAAACCAAAAGCGACGCGAATTCTACCAAGAGCATAAGGAAGAAATCAACAGAAAGCGAAGAGAGAAACGTCAACAAGCAAAGGAGGAACACGATCAATAACCCATCATTAAACTAATTTAAAATCTAAATTAGTTTAATAATGGCTTCAATAAACAATCTAACAGCAGTTTATGCCGACAAGTTTTATTTAGCATCTTCAACGGGGGTAAGTGAAATTTCTGACACCTACGCAACAAAGACAGAGGTGGAAAATCTTAACTTCGCAACAGACATAACGGCAAACACCGACGCCATAGCAGTGTTAAATACGAAACAGCTACAGAATTTCAATAATATTAATGCTATAAATGATGACTTAAACAACAATTACCAAACTAATACAGTTTTAGCCATGAACTTTTACAATAAAACCGAGATTGATACAACATTAAGTAACTATTATACATCAACGCAGATAGACACAAATTTATCTACTAATTATCAAAATAACACATTATTGGCTACTAACTTTTATAATAAAGGTGAGGTAGATACGTTAATAGCAGGTGCTGGTGGTAGCAGTGGTTATACCGATACAGAAATTGATAATCTACTAGCGTTAAGAGTTCCATTAAGTGATTTTACTGACCGCTTCAAAACAAACCCAGTTATTGATTGTAGCGCCCCTACTATTATTCATAGTGGGTTAACATTAAACAACGAAACAATAAATATATCACCGACTACGGGATTATTATTTAATAATCAGTTTGGCGGAGGGGATAAAGTTGTATCAGTATTTAAAAACGCTACAAATTATGTAACTTTACAAGGAAATAAGATTATGACTAATGCTACAAGTGATGACAGTGTCGTAGACTTGGATTTAAATCCATCAGGAAATGTTAATATTGCTAATGATCTATCGTTATCTAATTTATCAGCAGACGGAATTAGTCTAACTAATAGTATTAATCTTGGTGGCAGTATTGAACTAACTGATGGGAACACAAGCATAGAAAGATACAGCAATGCTACAAGATCAAACATATCATTGGATTTAAAAACAGACCAAGAAGCACTGAGGTTAATGTTAGGAGCATCAACAGATACGGACACCAATACATTTATTGAATGTAATAATGCAACAGGAGGAACAACAGTATTTAAACCAACTTATTTTAAAGACACAATCAATTATGAAGCTGAGAATTTCAATATTTCTAATAATTCAGGACTTACAATTTACAAACCAACAACAGACGCCAGTAATGTTGTAGCAATTGCTAATAACAGTGGGAAGTTAAGATTTAGAGGTTTTAGTATTGATGCTTATAATACCAATGACACATCACAACAGTTGTTTTTGAATATGAATAATTCTAACGCAGTGAGATGTAATAAATTAGGGATAGGAGCCAATGCCGTTATAGATGTTCTTAACGTTAATGGTGGCAATTCTAATTTTAGTTCTACTGTAAGGTTTAACGGCGCTACTACTTTTAACAATGAAATATTGATATGGAATAATGGCAAAATATACAGAAGAGCGGACGCTAACAATTCATTAAACTTAATAACAAATGACGAAGTAAATTTCTCATTCCAACCAAACAGAGCAACCGATCCAACAACAGGAACTATAGCATTACAACTAACCGACACTAACGGAATTGCAATTAACAGAGCAGTTACAAATAATCAGACTTTCAACAGTATAGGAAAAATAACAGCAGAAGCAGATTTAGATGTGTGGGGTGGTGTTTATTTTCAACATTCGTCAGCAATTAAAGAAACATTAAATGGTAGTGATTATGATTTAGATATAAGAAATGGAGACACTGATAGAGCAATTAATTTTATTATTGGAACGATAGGAAGCACGCCGGAGTTATCATTAACCGAAGCGAAAGTTACTTTATTAGGTAACCTAGAAATAACACATGATGATATAACAGGACAGCAACGAGTATTAATAAACAACCCAGATGACAACGGATGGATAAGATTAAGTAATAACAACTTATCAACATTAGATGCAACAACAACAGGTGTTGATGTTTATGGCGACCTTTCATATACAGGGTCGCTAATTCCTTCATCGGATAAAAGATTAAAGAAAGATATAAAGGAAGTAAATAGTAAAAAAGCAGTAGAATTAGTAAAATATATTAAGCCGAAAACATATCATTTTATTGATGACAGACAACAAGGTAAATCTTGTGTAGGATTTATCGCTAATGATTTTATGGAAACAAAGAAGATGCCGGATGAATGGCAGAATGTAGTTAAAGAAGGAAAAGATGGATATTTAAAGTTTGATTATACAACGTGTGTGCCAATTTTATGGAGTGCTTTACAGACAACAATAAGTGAAATAGATAAACTGCAAAAGGAATTAAATAAGTTAAAGAAAAATAAGAGTGATAGTGACGATGCTTTAGCATCCTCAGGGCGAAGCCGTGACGGCGAACGAAGTTCGCCCTCAGGACGAAGTCGTGACTAATAATAATGTTTTAGGAAATAATATTATTAATCACCTATTTCAAAGCGTTGTTCAAAGTTAATATAAAACATGCTATTAACATCTTTCGCATTCGTGTTTATATAAAAGAATGAGTAAGGTGCAAAATTCACCGCTTTCTGATACATTTCATACAATGTTTTCTTATCCACAAGTGCACTGTTTTCTTCTAAAAAGCTATTGACCTCGTTCATGTTCTTCAACCTGAAGATAAACAACGCTGAAGCATTCAACCTAATTATTGGTGCTAGTACATTATACTTTTGTGTTGATAAAATGCATGAGATGGCATTATGTCTTCCGCGTGTGAACAATCCATGCAAGATATTGGAGTATCTTACAAATTTAGGATCATCAGCAAAGTCGTCCACCACTACTAAAATACTGAATAATTCCTTTTGTTTATTCTTCTTTTGGAAGTCTATTACCTTGTGTTGTGTTTCTATTATATGCTTTAATGCAATTGGATCGTATTCTTCATAATATACTTTTTCCTTTTCCGTATCCACTTTCATTACCTCAGAAATGTATTTCTTGACTGCCCTCCATGTGTCGTCCACATGCACACTAGGGCTAAAAATGTATATCCTTTCAAATGAACCACGGTATATCTTTCATATTAAGTTGGCGATTAAAACCGATTTACCACCCGTTGAAGAGGCGACACATAACATTCTTGCAGGTAGACTTGGCATCATCTCGTATTTACTATTCTTATAATTGTATTTGGGTATGTCTATAGGTTCTACTTTAGGAATATCTTCTAACATTAATACTAATTAGAAATTATATCATTTAAATATATATGGATAAATACATAGAAGTAATAAATGAGATAGAGAAATTTGATGAAATAATAAAAACTCCAAGATATAGAATGTGTTGTCGTAGCTTGTTGGAATTCCTTAAGGCATTCTGCTTTTATATAAAAAATGTAAAAAAATCTAAATGATATAAATGAGCAATGATAGCCCAGCTAGCGACAAAAAGAAAGGTTTTTTCATAAACTCTAAAGGTGTATCTTGTATTCCTTGTAGATGTAAGAGGCAGTCATATCATAAGGAAACAAAGACGGTAAAAGAAACCAATGTAATAACTACTAACATTGTTGAAGATAGGCATAATATGAAATTTGGAGGAAGGAATGTTAGCCCTGATGAAAACCACATACTCAAAAATGATAACCAAACAGGAAGCGTTGAAATATGTGATACTGGATTTGGACCTCACGGTAAAACACCTGAAGAATGCGAACAGAGAATAGAAATTACAGAGACAGACATTGGTTGTATTAAGAAAGACATAGAACGAATAGAGTTAGAAATTAAAAAGTTGAAATTTAAGATAGATAAGAAAATAGTCTAAAGAAATGTTTAGTATATTTTACGACAGAACCCCTAGATACCAGTGCCCCGCGGTTGGTCTTTTGTCCGTAAGCACGTCATAAGAACGTGGTAATGGTTAATTAGTTTGAAACAATTGTTTATTATAATTAACAAATTATGATAAATATTGTAAAATAGTATAATATGACAATATATGTTGATAAAATAACAATGGATTTCAATACTGATTATCATCCTCCTCATTGTGAAAGGCAGTGTGTTAGATGTAAGAAGTTCAAAAATTTAGTGTGTTTTAAGAGATATTATTATTGTAAAACAGGTAGGTATTTATCACAGTATAGAACCACGGTTACTTGTTGTGAATGCCTTGATAGTATGAAAGCATACAACGACAAACGAAAACGTGAGTTAAAATCATAAGTATAATGTAATCACAGTTCATAAGAGTTTATGGAATATAACTCTATTATGGTTACAACCTTTGAAACTAAACCTAGTAAAATCTATGAGAGAACCCTTGCCCACTTTGGGATGATAATACCACCTTAGGGAATATGGATAGGGTAATTGGTTATTCCTATACTGGTGTTGGTAATGGGGAAGTAGTAGTGATATATTGGGTGGGATGTAGTAGGGAGTATAGGAATAATCCTCTTATATGGATGAGGTAATCGGTTATTCCTACACTGGTCTTGGTAATGAGGGAGTAGTGGTGATATAGTTGGTGAGGTGTAGGGGGGAGTATAGGAATAATCGTCTAATGGGTTGACTGGTGGTATTATTACCCAAAATGGGCAAGGGTTCTGCTAACTGAATTGAGCTGCTTTTGGAACCCATTTGAGTTCAATAATAATTGAAATCAACTCACAGACAAACAAGATTTTTTCTATTCGATACTGTTTGCATCAACACTCAAGAAAACAAAAAAAACGCCGTCGATACGCGTGTTCTTGGCTTGCTAAACTTGTCTTGAGCTGGCATTCAAGACAAAGCACTCTTGCATTGTTCGCGTGCGATCTTTCTCGCACTGTTAGAGAAAGTTCCGGTTCCAAACAAGTTCACACTTTGCCGCCTTGCTGCCTGCTGTTCTAATTTTGGGGGAAGACTGACACAAGACTTAGACTGGAACCGACTGAGAGGCTTATTTGTTTTACTTGCAACGAGGAGCTGTGAAAGCCAGATCTGGCTTCCCGTGTGTGAAAAAAACGCCGCAACTGGGCCCAAAAATGGCTCCTAAACTTGGGTTCCAATTTGAGGCTCCAACCTGGGTGGCCTTGTATGTTCACACAGGAAATCCAAAATCTAGGGCCCGTTTTCGGTGCCCAGAATTGAGCTGCTTTTGGAACCCATTTGAGTTCAATAATAATTGAAATCAACTCACAGACAAACAAGATTTTTTCTATTCGATACTGTTTGCATCAACACTCAAGAAAACAAAAAACGCCGTCGATACGCGTGTTCTTGGCTTGCTAAACTTGTCTTGAGCTGGCATTCAAGACAAGCACTCTTGCATTGTTCGCGTGCGATCTTTCTCGCACTGTGGAGGTCACTTCGGCTTCCCTACCTTTTGGAATTGATTTCCTTGCCCTCTTTTTGTGTCTCCAAATCCACACACCTTTCACCACCCGCACACTTCCACACTTGAACAGCCAGCAGAACCCAGCCGACATACACGCACACGCACACCGCCCACCAAAGCCACTTTGCACCCACATAATGACACACACCACACTCCATGACACACATACCCTTGACCCACACACTGACACTTTCCTTGCACACTAAAGCCAAAGACACCCGCAAACCAACCCACTTTGCAACCTTTGCTTACACACACACACATCCACAACACTCTTGCACACGCACACTTAGAAAAACAGCCGAAACCACCAAATGCACATTCTTGTGGATATCTTAAGTTCCGATTGCAATTTTTTCACTGTCTTTCTGGTCAATCGACAGCTTACCGGGCTGACAGCACTCACCAACACACTTGCTGAACGGTTCAGGGCGGTTTCTCGAAACTCTCTCTGAAGCTTGCAACTTAACCAAGAGATCATCCCAACAAAAAACCAAAAAAAACATTGAATAAAAAGCAAGAGAAATTCTGTTCAGACGTGCTAAGGCAATTTGAACTGAAAAAAATGTGTTCCTGTGCATAAATCTGCTGCTGAATCTGAGAAAATTGTGTAAGTTTCATGACTCTGGCTTCTTTCCAGTGTTTTCTCGATTTCTCCGAAGTTCAAAAAGAAAAACCAATGTTTTTGCAGTTCTTGCTAACATTGAAAAAAAATCACACTGACCTTTCCTCATCATGGCCAGAACGACTTGAGAGTCGCCCAGCCTCGATTTCCATTCCATTCGACTTTTTTAACAAAGCTTCGATTGCGTTCTCTTCTCTTTGATTTTCCAAAATGACGAAACAGGAATTCAAGCACACTGAAATTTGACAGAAGATTGAGCAGAAGAAACCGCCTAGAAAGGAACCTGCCCCCCTAAGCCCTGCCCGACCTGCCCGCCCAGGTGACGTCCCGGCAGCTCCTTTCCGCTTCAAGTCTGCTTCCTCGACCGCCCACTGCTTGCCTGCCCGCCTTGCCCATGGCAGGCCCCGAGTACACCGAGTGCCCATGGAACGTAGAGCCGTGGAGCTGCGCGGAAGATAGCAGCGATACGGCCCCGGATCCAACTGCCTCTTCCGCCCAGGAAGATTTTTGCCATAGCCATGCCTTCTCGCGGGTCAGCCTAACACCCGCCGCAGCGCCGCCCCCATTGCCTCTGCCTATGCCCAAGGCCCCGCCGCCTCAGCACCTGCTGAGCAATGCTGCACAAACTCTGCCTCCTTTGCCTGCGGGGCCCCGCCACGGGGTCAACCAGCCTTTCTTGCCGCCCATGCGCACATACCGCCCAGGGGAGCCTGTGCCTGCGCAACTGCAGTCCATGTGGACCGCCTTGCATTACATGCGCGTTTTTTGTTTTGGTTTGTTGGTTGGTTTATCAGTATAACCAGCTAAGCGCGCGCAGGATGCCTCTGAACTCCTGCTCATCAACCAGAAGGCCCAATTGCACGAGCAGCAACTGTCTGCCTGCCAGCATCAGCTTAACAACGCCCTAATCAATCTAAGCCAAGCACACCGTGCCGTCTCTCCCTTGCGAGAAGATCTTGATTGCCTAGCCTCGGATTTCCTTGCCTACAAAATCCGAGCTGAAGCCGAGACCCAGTACTCGCAAGCCTCTTGCGGGCCAGTCCCGTCCCAGATTAATACATACGCAGTATATCGGCACTGCCTCATAATGCCCACCTGCCAACGCATCCGTAGAGAAATTCTCCGGACCCAGTCGCTCACCTGAGGAGCTTCGCCTGGAGTACTCCTCCAGCACCTCTGCCTCGGATGCCTAGCTGCGGCTCGCAGCACGCCAGTGCCCAGGATTGGCCAGCCTGCCCAGCCCTCAAAAGCTCCCTGGCCCAAGCCCCCTGAAACCCCACCTCACCCAGGTACTTTCGACGACATCGTCCTCTTTCTGCCCGAGGTCACAGCTTTCAGGGAGGCCCACACCGCTATGCCGAAGCCTCCAGGGGCCCAAGCCCTCTTTGTGACATCTGCGCAATACGCAGGGGGAGGAGACCTTTGGGAAAAATGGATCGACCCACAGCCCCCAATGAGTCGCGCCTGCGTCTCCTCCCTCAGCCTGCGCCAGCAGCGCCCAGTTGAGCCGCAGTCTCCAGGGGCCGCCATCCCAACCGCTGGCTTTAGCCTGTAACCTCAAGCAGCAGGATCAAAGGGGTCAAATTTTGTCCTTGGTGCCTGAAGCCTTACGCCACATCCAGCCTCAAGGGGCTCATGGTCGCCTGGAGCTTCAGCCCGCAGCCTCACAGCCTCGAAGAGGCCACAGCAGATCTTAGCCAACAGCCTTATGCCATTGCATCAGAAAAGGACAAGCCTCAATGTAATCCTCAGCGTTACGCTGCAGCCTAGGGCCAAGAGTGTGTCTTCTCCTTCGGCCTCCGCCCAGAGCCGACAAGCGAGACAAGCCTCTATGTCAGCCTGCGACCTGAAGCAGTCGCCCCACAAGGGGCCAAAACTTTTCTGTAGGCCTGAAGCTTTAGGTCAAGCTTTAAGAGGGGCCCACGCCGCTATGCTGAAGCCTCGAAGGGCCCAAGCCTTCGTCTTCAGTGCCCGCCCGCCGCTTCCAGCTGAGCCACCCTTCATCTCCACTGCCGCCCTGAGCTGAGGCCCCAAAGAGGCCAAAGCGACTAAATTTAGCCATTAGCTTTCGGCCGCAACGTCAAAGGGAAAGCACGATCTCATCTTTGCCTTCAGCTTCTGCCCGGGGCCTCTAGGTCAGCCAGCCGTCTATCTACGCCCTCGAGCTGCAGCCCCAAAGAATACCCAGGCTGTTATCTCGGCCCTCAGCTTTGGGCCGCAGCCCAAAGAGGCCTTTTTCCCACAGGATCAGGTTCATACGCAGGCCCAAAAGCACGCCGCCACGACGTTTCTGCTCGCATGTGCCTACTTTTTGGCGTGCAAAATCCCTCTCCGCGGGATGGTGCCCATAAGTCAGCGCCAAAGCTCCCAGAAATCGAGCGCGCTGCCTTGAGGGGAAGCCTCAAAGCTTTTCGGGCCTTGGTGCAGCTCACAAGAACTTGAAAACTTTCAGGCACGAAGTCCAGCCGCATTCTAGGAAATTTGCCCTCGCGTCCGCGTACGCAGCTCCCGTCGCCAGCCTGGCCATCCTGCCTGAGTTCTTAAGGGTTTAGGATGGCACACTCCCACACGCTGCCCGCGACAATGCCATCCATGCCTAGGTTTTTGCCTACCGCTTCTCATAGATCTTCATCTTGACACGCGGTGAAGCCCGTCCCCTGAACATGAGGAGAAGCCTCAAAGCTTTTGGGGCATCGGGGCAATTCACAAGGACTTCAAAACTTTCAGGCGCGAAAGTCCAGCCAAGGCCTAAGCAAACCGCCCTCACGTCCGCGCGCGCCGCTCGCGAAGCCAGCCCGGCCATCCAGCCTGAGTTTTTGAGGGTTTAGGATGGCACGCGCCCACGCCTGCCCGCAACAGTGCCATCTATGCCTATATATTGGCTGCCACTTCTCACGCTTCTCGCCTCAAAAGTCTCGGTCAAGCCCATCCCCGGACCATGAGGAGAAGCCTCAAAGCTTTTCGGGCATTGGTGCAATTCACAAGGACTTGAAAACTTTCAGGCACGAAGTCCAGCCACATTCTAGGAAATTTGCCCTCGCGTCCGCGTACGCAGCTCCCGACGCCAGCCTGGCCATCCTGCCTGAGATCTTAAGGATCTTAAGGGTTTAGGATGCCACACTCCCACACGCTGCCCGCGACAGTGCCATCCATGCCTAGGTTTTTGCCTACCGCTTCTCATGCATTTTCACCTTGACACGCGGGGAAGCCCGTCCCCTGAACATGAGGAGAAGCCTCACATCGGTGCAATTCACAAGGACTTCAAAACTTTCAGGCACGAAAGTCCAGCCAAGGCCTAAGCAAACCGCCCTCACGTCCGCGCGCGCCGCTCGCGAAGCCAGCCCGGCCATCCAGCCTGAGTTTTTGAGGGTTTAGGATGGCACGCGCCCACGCCTGCCCGCAACAGTGCCATCTATGCCTATATATTGGCTGCCACTTCTCACGCTTCTCGCCTCAAAAGTCTCGGTCAAGCCCATCCCCGGACCATGAGGAGAAGCCTCAAAGCTTTTCGGGCATTGGTGCAATTCACAAGGACTTGAAAACTTTCAGGCACGAAGTCCAGCCACATTCTAGGAAATTTGCCCTCGCGTCCGCGTACGCAGCTCCCGACGCCAGCCTGGCCATCCTGCCTGAGATCTTAAGGATCTTAAGGGTTTAGGATGCCACATTCCCACACGCTGCCCGCGACAATGCCATCCATGCCTAGCTTTTTGCCTACCGCTTCTCATGCATTTTCACCTTGACACGCGGTGAAGCCCGTCCCCTGAACATGAGGAGAAGCCTCAAAGCTTTTGGGGCATCGGTGCAATGCACAAGGACTTCAAAACTTTCAGGCACGAAAGTCCAGCCAAGGCCTAAGCAAACCGCCCTCACGTCGGCGCGCGCCGCTCGCGCGAAGCCAGCCCGGCCGTCCAGCCTGAGTTTTTGAGGGTTTAGGATGGCACGTGCCCAGACCTGCCCGCAACAATGCCATTTACGCCTATATATTGGCTACCACTTCTCATGTTTTTTCGCCTTAAAGTCTCGGTCAAGCCCGCCCCTTGACCATGAAGAGAAGTCCTAAAACTTTTGGGGCTCCGGCGCAATCCACAAGGACCTCAAAAAATCTCAGACACGACGGTCCAGCCAATGCCTAAGAAAACCGCTCTCGCGTCTGCGAGCGCAGCTCGCGACGCCAGCCCGGCCCCTTGCCTGAATTCTTGGGGGTTTAAGATGGCACGCGCCCAGCGCCATCCATGCCTAGGCGTTTGACCGCCACTTCTCATGCATTTTCGCCTCGAGAGATGCGGTCAAGGCCGTCCCTTGACCCTGAAGAGGCCTGTGTACGCCAAATCTGACATCTTGCGAAATGCACAGACGGACTTAGGCCTTTGCCTCCGAGGGACTCACAGCGCCCAGCCAGGGAATGGCATGCATTGGCGCAAGCGCGCTGCTTGTTTCGCCGGGCCTTTGTCAGGCCCGCGTATAGACATGCCCTGCGTGTCATAGTCTCGTGGTCCGCCTCGGACCTACGCTGGAGCTTTGCCCAGCCGCCTATGCCTGAATCGAAAGATTCCGTCCGATTAATGGTCCGCCTCGGACTCACGCTGGGGTTTTTTCCCAGCTGCCTATTTATTGCCTGTGCCTCACCGCAAAAGCCCACGCCTCTTTTTCTTCTCGTTTTCGCCGGGCTTGTTCTTAGGCCCACGTCTAGACATGCCCTGCGTGTCATAGACTCGTGGTCCGCCTCGGACTCACGCTGGAACTTGCCCAGCCGCCTATGCCTGAATCGGAAGATTCCGCCTTCCCCTAGCAAGCGCACTGCTCCTGCCGCCGGGCTTATCTTAGGTCCACGCCTGGACATGCCCTGCATGTCACAGACTACTGTTCCGCCTCGGGCTTACGCTGGAGCTTTGCCCAGCCGCCTATGCCTGAATCGAAAGATTCCGCCCGATTAATGGTCCGCCTCGGACTCACGCTGGAGTTTTTTCCCAGCTGCCTATTTATTGCCTGTGCCTCACCGCAAAAGCCCACGCCTCTTTTTCTTCTCGTTTTCGCCGGGCTTGTTCTTAGGCCCACGTCTAGACATGCCCTGCGTGTCATAGACTCGTGGTCCGCCTCGGACTCACGCTGGAACTTGCCCAGCCGCCTATGCCTGAATCGGAAGATTCCGCCTTCCCCTAGCAGGCGCACTGCTCCTGCCGCCGGGCTTATCTTAGGTCCACGCCTGGACATGCCCTGCATGTCGCAGATTACTGGTCCGCCTCGGACTCACGCTGGAACTTGCCCAGCCGCCTACGCCTGAATCGGAAGATTCCGCCTTCCCCTAGCAAGCGCACTGCTCCTGCCGCCGGGATTATCTTAGGTCCACGCCTGGACATGCCCTGCATGTCACGGACTACTGGTCCGCCTCGGACTTACGCTGGAAGTTTGCACACCCGCTTACGCCTGCGTGCCTGGCTCTAGGCGCAAATTTGCTTGCCAACAGCGGTGTGCTCAGATGCCATTGGGTTCGCCCCGAACCCACGTTTGCCCTGCGTGTCATAGACTGGTGGTCCGCCTCGGACTCACGCTGGAGTTCTGCCCAGCTGCCTCTGCCTGAGTCGGAAGACCATCTTCGGGGGAAGCACATTCGCCTCGGAGGTTTCTTAGTGTTCTTGGGGCTGGCCCAGCCACTTTCTTGGGGCTGGCCCAGCCGCTTTACCGCAGGCAATCTGCGCCACCAAGGCCCAAGCCGTTTTCTCAAGAAAAGCACAATCGCCTCAGATGGCCTATAGTACCGTTGGGATTGGCCCAAGTCCAGCACTGCCTCCAGTGACCTCCATCAGTCTGCTGGACCGTACTGGCAATTTGCACAGCGAAGGCAGCCAGCCCAGTCTCCACTGCCTTCTGGACCGTACTGGCAATTTGCGCAGCGAAGGCAGCCAGCCCAGTCTCCACTGCCTCCGCGCTGCCGCCGTCCTACAGGCAATCTGCGCCGCAAAGGCCAAGCCTTTCCCTCGTGTGTGGCTGCCTCGCTGTAGTTCGCCAAAAAAGCTACATCTTCAGCGGCCCTGGGGCTTGCCTCACGCCCTAGTCCACCTCCCCGCCTGCCATAGTTTCGCGCTCCGTCTCGGACTCGTGCTGGTGCTACAGCCAACGCCGAGCCTTCTTCTCTTGCCCAAACGCCCATGACTCAGTCTAAAGACTCCACCTTCTCCTCGATCTTCGGGACAAAGCACCTCCGAGTTCGGAGGGCCTATTGTAGTGGGGGCTGGCCCAGCGCGGCAACGCCTCCAACACGTCCACATGTCCTCTGTGGGTGTTCCAGGCACACTTGCCTGCCATAAAGCGCAACTGCCCATGTGTTCCTTGACAACACTAGGAGTAGCAGCCCCGCTCGCCAGGTACATCCAACAACTTCGTCGTGGAGCTCTTCAGGATGACGCTGCCCATGAGCACACGCTACCTCGCATGCCTGCTTGAGACCAGTCTGCTCAAATGCAAATTTTCTGTGGCCGATTTGCGCATGAAGCAGCTGCTTCACTTGCCCTTGCGTTTGCTGATGCAGCATCCTCCAGAGAGTTCAGCTCTCTCAGCCCTCTCGCCAGCCTCCTGCCAGGCAAAACCTTCCCTGGTCACGCCGACAGCCCAGCCCGTAGAACATGCTAGGATTAGCAACCCCGCTTGCCAGGTGCAGTTCACTTCCTCGTCGCGGAGTTCTTCACTATGGAGTTGCCCAGGAACTGACCACTTAAATGCAGTTTTGTGTTTTCCTTTTGTCGTTGCGCTCTTGCGCATGAGCAGTGCAGCCGCTCCTCCTGCATCCGCCATCGGCTGAATCCGCGCTGTCAGCCTGCTTCGTCGCCTCTGCCAGAGCCCGGGCGAGCTAACTCAAAATGCCACTTGGCCTTCAGGGAGCCAAGCCATTGTGCTGGACGCCTTTAGCCTCCGGCTGCAAGCCAGAGCCTCAAAGAGGACAAGCCCACAACTTCGCCTTCAGCCTCAGCCCGCAGCCCCCGGTGGAGCCGCACTCTCAGGGGGACCAAAGCCGAAACCTCAGGGGGGCCGGCAGTTGTCTTCGCGCCCGAAGCGCGCCTCGCAAAAAAAAAAAAAAAAACAAACTCGCATTTTTCGCCTTCAGCCTCAGGCTTCAAGCCGCAACCTCAAGGAGGGCCAAGCAGGGTCGGAGGCCTTAAATGGAAGCCCCAAGGAGGACAGGCCTGCGTCTTCGCCGTCAGCCTCAGCCCGCAGCCCCCAGTTGAGCCGGAGGGGAGCTAAAGCCTTCATCAGCCTTTATTCTTGGCCTTCAGCTTGTCATTGTAGCGGCAGCCTTGAGCGGCAGCCTCAAGAGGACAAACCCGTGCCTTCGACTTCAGCCTCAGCCCGTAGTCCCCCGTTGAGCCGCAGTCTCAGGGAGGCCAAAATCTTGTTCTTGGCTTTCAACTTGAAGCCGCAACCTCAAGGGGGCTAGGCGGTCATCCTAGCCTTTGCCCCTCAGAGGTAGCCTCGAGGAGGAATGGCCGCTCCTCGCCTTCAGCTTCAGCCCACAACCTCGAGGGGGGGCCGAGCAGGCGTTATCTCAGCCTTTTGCCCTAAGCGGACGCCTAAAGATAAGAGAAAAAAGAATCGACAAGCCCGCATCTTCGCCCTCAGCCTCAGCCCGCAGCCCCCGTTGAGCCGCAATCTCAGAGGGGCCCGCATTTGTCTTGGCCTTCAGCTTCAAGCCGTAACCGCACGGAAAGACCATGAGTACAAGCCCATGCGCATTTTCGCGCTCAGCCTCAGCCCGCAAAATCCAGTTGAGGGCAAGCCCGCATCTTCGCACAGAGCCTCAGCTCGCAACCCTCAAGAACCCGCAGTCTCAGGAGGCCAAAGCCTTTATCTTAAAGGGGGGCCGAGCCTTCCTCTTGGCTTTCCTGCGACCTCAAAGGGAGCTAAGCAGTCCTCGCTTTGGACCTTCAGCGGCAGCCTCGAAAAGGCCAAGCCCTCAGCGTCGCTTTCAGCAGCCCAGCCTGCCGGGCGAGCCAAGCCTTTTAGCCTTCTCCCATAGCAGCAGCCAGTGGAAGCCAAAGCTTCGAATGTGGCCTGAAGCCCTGGACCGAAGCCTCCAGAGACCAAGCCGCTCTTAGGAAGGCGCTGATGGTAGGCCGTAAAATGAAGGGGGGGCCAGGTCTCCCTCTTTTAGCCTTCAGATGTTGCGGCAGCGTTAAAAGGCCAAGAGCTTGTATTCGCCTTCCGCCTCAGCCCGCAACCGTCAGGCGAGCCAAGAAGCCGAAACTTTTCATCTGGCCTGAAGATTTGGGCTGCAGCCTCAAGCAACCAAGCCCTTGCATCAACCTCGTCCCTCCGCTGCGAGCGACATGCTTCCCAAGATGCTCTGACAGCTCGTACCTGCCCTGACAGCTCCAGCCTGCTTTCTCGCCTTCTCGCACGGAGGCGCAGAGAACTCGGATCTGCCGGCGCCAGCAAGCCACGACGCCCAAGTCTAACAGCTGCGCGAGCCACGCCAAACAGGCTGACGAGCCCCAATCAAGCTCCAAGCCCAGGCGCCATGTGTCTTCAACAGATTGCATCTGAGCCGCTGCTCGCTGAGGCCTCAAGCAGCTTCTAGGCCACAGCTAGGGTACTTGCGCCATGTCTGCCACGTCGGAGTCTAATTTGTTGGCCGAAAAAAAAGTGCCCAGACACAGTCCGTAGGGCATGAAAGTGGCCTCCACAGTATGCAAACGGACTTTGAAAGCAACGTCCAGGACCGTGAAAAACCGAAGGTCCCTCTGGTACCTTTTCCCTTGAAAGCACGAACCCTGACCTCTCACACAAGTGCGGACAACTCTCTCTTTTTCACAGTCAGAGCCACTTGAGCCAAAAGTCACGAAGTGCACAAACTAAACGAATTCTCTCTTGTGAGCTTAAACTCAGCTTCAGAACGAAGTTCCTACACACTGCACACTCACTTTAAATAGCGTATTGGGCAAAAACACACTCGTATGATTTCCTTGGAAATCAACGAGGCATAAACCATCGAGGATGGGATCACACGGATTCCCAATCACTCCGAAGCAAAACAAACCTATACAAGCTGATCCAAAACATGACAAAAACATCACTGATCAGCCACAATCTTCCACCCCCCGCATTTTGCTGAGGGTTCATGTCAAAGATCTGAAGTCCAAGCCCAGCTCGGCACTTCAACACTAAGGGGATGCCCTGGCCACATTCCCTTGGTGCGTACTCGCCACCAAACGAAACAAACAACACACCAGTCGATCTCTGACATCAAACTTAAAACTCATGCAAGATCCCACCATCAGGCAGGTTGTCCTGGGTCCACATCACTGGTAACCCAAGAGTTCGTTGTCCAAACACGTGAAAAACGAATTAAACTTGCATCCACCTGCACTGGGGCAGGGTTGTCTTGGAACGAATCCAAGAGTTCGTGGTGACAAACACGTGAAAACGAATTAATGCAAGCTTCAGATGTTTCCCACTCAGCACTCGACCTTGTCGTGGTACTCCTCCTCAGTCTCGCATCTTCCAGGTCACCAAACTCACCAACTAGCATCGGCTAGCTGATCCTTCAGGAAAAGATTGGCTTCATAGTTTCGCTTCTTCCAGCGTACCATCAGCCAAAAACGTCTTCAGAGGTGGCAATCAGACGCCTTGCAGAAGGGGCTATAGAGTCCCTCGTTGAGTTTCATCATCATTTTGCCTCCTCTTTGCAAACTTCTCATGCACTGAAACAAGGGCTCACACTAACCAGAAAAATCGCGGGCGCTCCATGGCGGCAACGCGGCCATGGCTTCCAAAAAAAAATGGCTGCGGGTTTCACTCACCCACCCAACCACTGAGATCACTTAGCATCTCAGTTCATTCTTCATCCTCTTCGCCCTTCTTCTCGCCAGCTCCAGTTGACTCCATCAACTTGGCGCGGCGCTCCTTGGCGGCTTCCTTCATCTCCGCCAACTCAGCCGTCCTCGTTTCCATCATCACATCCTGCGAAGATCGGCTAGGCTCAGCTGGCGTCTCCGCAGGCCTCTCAGTTGGCTGGTCTCCAACCTTTCTCTTCTTCTCTTCCAACATCAGCTCCAAATCGGCAACACTAAAGCTTGCCTTCACACGCTCAGCAATCTGCGCGATAGCTGCTGCATCCAACTCAGATGGGTACAACTGACACAGGCGAGCGAACCGCTTCGCCTTCCAGCTTTGCTCTCTTAGCAGCTTCTTCCTCGGCAGCTGACAGGTCGGCGATGCGCTTGCGCTTTCGCTCAGCTTCCTCGAACTCTCGGTCTTGCTGTTCCGCTGCAGCCTTGAGGATCCGCTTCAGGTCCTTTTCCTCCTTCTCGAGTTTCCCAACATTCTCACCCATGATCCCAAAGGCTTGCTGCCACATGTCGGCAGGCAACGTCAAGTTGAACCTCACCACATAGTCGGTCGGCAAGTGCCACTTACACTTGCAGATCCACACAACACCGCTTCGAGTCTCACTCGCAACCACCTTCTTCCAGCTTGCCGCCCTCTGCGTGTCGGTGATCTCCTCTTTCTTTTTCTCCAGGTCCTCCAAGAATCCTGCAACAGACTCCATCACGGATCTGTAGTGGCTGTAGGCCACAAACGACCACTTGGGGACTGGTCTCTCCCTCAGCTCCGGCTCGTGAATCCGAAGTGTATCACATGACAACATCGAAATCACTCGCACTCGCTCCACCAGTTCCTTAAACACCAAGGATCCTTCCTTTGCACTTCTCTTCCAGCGCAACACCCATGGGGGATAATATGAGCTCTCAGCTTCATCCTCCATGATCCTCTCTGCTCCCAAAATGGGTAGCATGCACAACAGATCCACCATCCGCAAGACTCCGAGGTCCTGGTGCTCACCCAGAAGCAAAACAGGGACTATCCCTTTTCTCTTCAAGTACCTCACGAAGCTCAACATCGCCAGGCCACACGTTCCCGGCGGTACTTCCATGTACAGTCCTCCTTCATTCACTGCCATCTCCCAGATGATGGCCTTGCCACCAATCTGTCCACGGACATCCAAGATTCCGAAGATCTTCGTGGGTTTCTCCTGTAGCTCACACACCTCCTGGATGGGCTTCACCAGCTTCTCGTATGAGCTTTGATAGCGCAACATATCCTTGTCGGATAGCGTGCCTACCACGTCCTTGAGCTCTAGCTCATCCACTGGAGTTCCGCGCCGGCAGATACTCCATGACACATCACCGAACCACTTCGGCGGCTCTGGATCCGCCAGCTCCGGAAACACGTCGACCATCCGTTCAATCACCTTCGGCATGGCCTTGGGTTTCGGTGCAGCTTGGCCTGAGCCTCGGCTTTCACCTTTATCACCCCTTTTTCCAGCAGCTCGGCGCTCCTTCTCTGCCTCTCGGAGATGGAATGCATGGCTTGCATCCGTGCCAGAGACTGTCACAGTCTGTTTGCACTTTTCGCACTTGGGCTTGCCACTTTCATCCCAGCTCAACCCGGCAGCATGCTCGGATCTGAACAACCATTTGCAAACCTTACACCAAAAGGGGCTTTTCATCTCAGCACCCTGCTCACCCTTCCTGCTGTCTTCAGCTGCCATTTTCCTGTCCTTCACCAAAGGTACAGGCTCCAGGCTAGGGCTAGCTTCCGTGGTGCTTGAACCAAAGCTTTTGCGGTTGGACCATAAATCCATTTCTTGAACCTCAGGGGAAGAGTCTTCACGAAGGGTTTCGGGACTTCTAAGGTGGAAATTTTCAAAAACTTCACCACACTTTTTCACACTTTTCAACGATCCAACTTGCTCCACACTGCATCCAGTTGCCTCGGCACACTGGCATGCCTGAACTCCAACCCTTGGTCGGATTCCACAGATCCTCCACACCTGCTGCACATCTTCACCAGGGTATATACCCATAGCTTGCTGGTGCTGACAGAATGTCACTTGACTCAAGCACTTTGTAAGAACGTCAGCGATCATTCCCGCTGTCGGGCACCAAATGACCTTCAAGGTCTGAGCTTCCTGTATCCGCTCCTGAAGATAGCAGACAGCGATGTCTAAGTGGCGAACTCGCCTACTCAACCCACGGTTTAGCAAAACCGCTCTCGCTGAGGAACTGTCAGTGTGCAATCGGATCGTGACATCTGACTCGGCCAACTGACCGATCAAAGTCGCAAGTCCCTCACTCTCCTGTACCGCAGTCAAGATGGCTCTCAACTCGGCTTCACAAGAACTCAGCGATACACACCCTTGAACTCGAGAGATTCCCTTGATCAGGCATCCTCTATAAAAGATGGCTATGCCCGACACAGATCTTCGTCCTAACGACGCTTGGGGTGCCCAACTGGCATCCGCATACACTTCCAGCTGCGCCGGCCCACTGTCCGGTACATTCCCATCAGGGCCAAAGTACTGCCATGCATGGTATTGTCCCTTTAGGAACCTAATCACTTGTCGCAATGCTTGCTCAAAGCATGCTGTTGGCTTGGACTGTCCTTGCGAAAGAATGGACATCCACCTACTCAGGTCAGGTCTCGACTGACCCCACCATGCAATCCGGCCAAGTACTGCTCTGTACCTCGCAGCTGCAGTGTCACTCAACTCAGGATCCGAACCACTTGCTCTGCCCTTCTCGACCGTTTTCACGATGTCCGGAGGAGCAGTAACCACCTTCAGGTCCTTACAGAACTCTGTCTCGAACAGGGCATCTAAGTATGCCGGGGGCACTCGCATCCTGAGATGACTCCCTTGTCTCTCAATCTCTCGCCCCAAAAAGGTGATCTTTCCACCAGTGGAAGTGATTCGACCCGTTTCCTTGATCTTCAACTCTCCGTTCAGGGTGTCGGTCACCAACCGAATGGCATCTCTAGTGCCACACAGAATCAAATCGTCCACATAGCACAACATGAGGAATCTTTTCCCTCTCACAGTGCCCTCGAAGACGGAAGGTTCCGTTGGGCATTGCTTCAACCCAACTTTCTTCACAACTGTCGCCAGCTTCAAGTTCCAAGCTTTGGCGGCAACTCTCAAACCATTCATGGCTTGATCCAGAATCATAAACACCGGGACATAATAGTCCTTGCAGGCGGAAACATCCTTGGGCAATTGGATAATCGCCTTCGATCCTTTCGGAAGGGGGGAATGCAAGAATGCAGTGCTAACATCCAAAGTTGCGATATCCATAGCATCTACCGAAGCAATGGCCAAAAGCGTCCGTAACGCTTCTAAAGAAGGAGTCGTAGCACTCAGTCCTAAAGATGATGCTGTGCTCCCCTTTGCGATGTCTTGCACCACACACCGAGCTCTCACAGCTTCCTTGCCAT
This sequence comes from Symbiodinium natans, assembly GCA_905221605.1. Classification (NCBI taxonomy): domain Eukaryota; class Dinophyceae; order Suessiales; family Symbiodiniaceae; genus Symbiodinium; species Symbiodinium natans. Next base: position 170,582 of record CAJNDS010000199.1, read on the forward strand.
TCACCACCTTTGGGCCTATGACCCATCGGGTTGGGATGATCTTTATCCCATGCTGACGAGCAAACTTCTGAGCCTCGTCTGCTCCAACCACTCTCCCTGCTTTGTGAGCAGTCATACTCTGCAGCTCAGTTCGCCGGCCTTCCACTGTTTTATCCACATCTAATGGACATCCATCTATCTCAGACAGAACACTCGTGGGTCTTGCCAGCCAAACTTGGGATCCACACACCTTCATGGACTCCGGGAAAGTGCTATTCTTGTTGAGCAGAATCGAATTGGTCACATGTACCAACTTCGGACTCTCGTCACTGCTTACCATTTTAATAGGACCTTGAGGCACATCGAGTCTTGGGTCTAAATAAATACGATTGATCAGCCGGGGAACTCGATTGGACTCATCTGGAACTGAGTTCACATCTGAAGTTAAACTCTCTAAACGCCGGGGAACTCGACTGGACTCATTTGGAACTGAATCCACATCCATTTGAGGTTTTTCTTCCTCCATTGGGATCGCTTCATCCTCAGCGGGAGTTTCTCCTTCGAAGTATCCAGGTTCCATTGCCTCATCTGGAATCCCTTGGTAAGGCAAACTTGGATCCTCAAAATCCTCCATGTCAACATCCACAACTTCTGTCGCAGGTGTTGGGACGCTTTGCTTCTCCTCCAACTTGGGATCTGGTCGACTCTCATAGGTGATCTTCGGGCGTTTCAGGAGTGAAGGCTCACTTCCAGACTCCATCACCCCCGCATCCTTTGAGCTTCTCTGGTCCATTTTTGGAGTTTCCTCTGTTGGTTCTTTCGATTCCAACCGTTGTCGTTGAGCTTTCAACCAATCATCATACCGTTTTCGGCATTCAGCATTGTGGTTGGCTTTTCCTCTTTTTGGACCACACGCAGGACAGTTCGCTGTGCCACCATGTTCCTTCACCCATGCAGCTGGAGGTCCAACTTTGCTCATGTCGGTGGTCGGTCCCTCAGACACTCGGCCCTCAAAGGCCTTGTCCGCTTCACCTTCAATCCGATCGGGCACACCATCCTCTTTCTCCTTCAGAATCGGGGGAGCCAATGTATCCGATGGATCATGCTCCTTGAGCAAATGTTGACAATGCTCCAACCCAATCTTCAACGGAACGATGTGCTTGATGGACTTTGCTCGAAAGTGTTTTGGACAACCATCCACCATGGCACTCACAACATGAGTCAAGCCACCAACTTCAGGGTACACATAGGCTGCTTCCACAAACCGGGAGAGCGCCGTGGTTTTCATCGAATCCGGTAGCTCAGCCAGAACTGTAGCACCTATCAACGACGATCCACACTCATGGAGGGATCTCTGTAGTACCAACTCCTGGGGTGATTTCTTCCCATCAAAGGCAGCTGCATGGTGATTGTGCATTGCAGCACAGTAAATCAGACCAAACTCAAACGCTCGAGGACTTCTTTTCAAGTCAAAGCCCTGCGCTCGTAGATCCAACCTCACCGTGCTGAACAACTCCTTGAGTGTTCTCACTGCCCTTTCCACACCACCAACCGCTTCATGTCCCTGCGGAGGTGCTCTTTGGGTCACAATCCTAATCCCCAGATTGGCTCTCTTGATGAGGGCGCTCACCGCTGTCTCGCTGTCTGTCCTCAACAGTACAGCAGACCCTGCAATGTCCAGTCCGAAAGCATTCATCCAATAACGAATCCAGCTGGAGGTATTGTCAGCATTGGTCCCTACCAACAGACATCCAATCATTCTGGTTGACATTTCAGTCATGACCAGTACTTTCATGTTGGGAGCCGTCGGCTGGTCTTTCGCAAAAGTACCAGTTACCAGGTTGATGAAGCAGAAATCTGCTTGCAACGCCACGGGTCGGTCTTGAGCATCCTTGGTCCGACGATGCTGGGTTGTTCCTCTTGTCATCCGACAATGAGGACATTCGGACGAAAAAGGAATGTGGCCTCGCATCCGATGCAGCTCCATTTCTTCTTGCTTTTTCTTGGTCATTGACTGCACTGACTGCATCTGATCAACCTCCATCGGTCGTTGGCCATCATCCACATCCATGGGTCGAACCTCAGTTCTTCCAAAGGTTACTTTCTTTCGCTTTCCAGCATCACCTTGCAGGTAGATCCAAGGACATCCAGCCCAGGATACTCCATATCCCATGACTCCTTTCTTCTCGTGTCGCAGCGAAATCTCTCTTCGAGTGAACTTCACTTCCCAACCAGTATTCACCATCTGCTCGGTGCTCAAGATGTTGTGAGCCACATCTGCTACAACTCCAGTCACACACACCGATGTCAAACCAAGATACTGCTTTCCTTCATACATAGGCAGCAAGGCTCGGATGCGAACTCGCTCGAAGACATTCACCGGGGTATCGTTGGCTGCTGAGTACCTCTCATTAGGTCCCAACGCCTTCCGATCCAAGATCTGGAACTCATCCAAGTATCTTTTCGCAATCACAGTCACCGATGCTCCTGAGTCAATCAACCACCATTTGCTTGCATCATCCTTTTCCATGCTTTTGACTTGATTCATCGGAGGTTTCATCAAAGACCGAACTGACTTAGATGGCAACATCTGAGATAAATCGGTAGAGATCCGATGCTCCAACTCGGCAATCCGGACTCTCGTCTCAACTTCCCATGACCAATCTATCTCATCAGTACTCCGGGGAATCCACTCTTTTCTCACTTCATCGAGCAATCCTTCCAGAGGTTGCAACACAGATTCCACTCGGGCCTCTGACTCAGGTTCATTCCATTCACCTCCAGTTAGCTGGTAGTCACTCGACTCACCCTCTTGGGAGACTTCAGCAACTGTCTTCCCCTTTCCTTTGCCTTTTCCTTTGGGCTTTCCCTTTTCGGGCTTCTTCTTGGGATCTCCTTTTGCCTTGGCTTTCGCCTTAGCATTGGGGGAATTGGGCTTCTTGCCTGAATCTCCCTCCTTATACCAGCAATCGCGGGCATAATGTCCCTTTCCACCACACACATAGCACTCCACATCCTTCTTGTTCTGGCTTGAAGCTCGTTTGCCAGCACCTTTGCTTGATTCGCGCTTGCCTTTCTGTTCCTTTCCTTTGCCTTTTGGTTTTCCTTCGTTGCCCTTTCCCTCATTGGGATCTCGAAAAGGTTGAAGCTTCGTGCCAGGGGCTTCTGACCACACCCTTTGTTGCACCTCAAACTTCAGAGCAACTCTTTTCAGATCTTCAAACGATTCACTATCGCCATGCAACAAGCAATGGCTTCTACACCGATCTGGCAAACTGCGCAGCAAAACCATAACCGAATCCGCTTCTTGGATCTGCAAACCACCAGCATGCACATCGGGATCAAGACTATTGAGCAGCTTGGTGTACTTGTTCAACTCATGCTCAATCTTTCGAATGATCTCCGGAATACTGGGTGCTTTCACGGTTTGATTCACCAGCTGCGACCGAAAGAACAGGCATTCAGCTCGCGACTTCAGGCAAAACTCCTTCGCCAGCAATCTCAAAGCCACAAAACCAGATTGTTGATAAGTGCTCTCACTTTCAACATATGTCTGCAAAATCAGAGAACTCTTCTCATGATTTGCAAAAGTCTGTCGCAGGATGTGCATCAGCCTCGTCGACCTCTTCTGTTGCTCCACAGTAAGTCGATCCTGTTTCAGCCGAGACTCTTCTTGAGTCTTCACCGCATGCATGAGCTCATTGGGAAACACTTCTGAACCCAAACCAACCCAACTGGTCAGCTTCTCCATCCAGGTCAAGAATCCAAGAGCTTCAGAGATGCGATCCTTCCAAGACGAAAAGTCAATGGTCGGCAAACTGGGCAACCATTTGTCCGATCGAGCAAACACATCCCTTTCCCTTTCTTGCTCCAGAGGTGGAGGTCTCAGTGGGGGACTTGGGCTCGCCATCCGAAAAAGCTGGGTCCCCTTCGCAGGAGTACCCACTGGCGATGCACCTTGACATCCCGAAGAAGAACTGGGCATGTTCTCAGGAACACCATCCTGAGGTAAGGGGGGATTCACCTGTTGCTGTTGCTGTGGCTGCTGTTGCTGATGCTGCTGTATCATCCACTGCTGATGCTGCTGCTGTTGCTGCACCATGGACGAAGTCATCGTTTGCATAAACTGCTGTTGCTGCACAACCAGTTGCTGCATCATGCTTTCCAATTCTCGCACTTGTCTCGTCAACCCTTGCACGTCGGGTGATGTTTGTGATGGTGTCACCACAGGTTGAGGAGGTCCAGTGGATAGTCCTGGTGGTAACGAAGGACTTCCTACCGCTTGCTGAGGCAAACCAGGGGGAAACGAAGGGCCTCCCATTGTCTGTTGGGGTGCTCCAGTAGCTACCCCATGAGGGCTTCTGGCGGGAGTTCGACCTCTGGGCACTGGGCCATACACAGGTTGGCTTCCTTGTGCCAAACCTTGCACCCACAGTGGGTTGGGATTTCCCAAACCCGGAAAAGGGTCTACCCTTCGCCTTGTCTCAGCATCCATGATGGGCACAGAGCTTCCACGCTCTCGTCCACCTCTTGGACTCCTCACATGAGCTCCACTGGTTTGTCGTGGGATGTATTCAACATAGTTCCTGAACTCAGGCTCCAGCCTGCAGTCTCTCCACAACGTCTTCTGGCGAAAATTCTCTCACCAACACCAGATGGTCCAGGCTCCTGACGGGCTCCAAAGTGCCTCAACAGCCGCTGAACCAACTGCTTCCAAGCCTGATGAGTCCGGATCCGCCTTCTCACAGGATAGGCTTCCCGGAACTCACTTACACGGTCCGAGTACAAGAGATTCCGGTCCACTGGCAGTCTGGGCTCCAAACCCAAAACTTGCCTCCAGGCACTCACAGAGTCCTGACAGACAACCAAAGACCATACACGGGCTCGTACCACAAGGCACAAGCTCCGCTACCACGTGGAAAAACCGAAGGTCCCTCTGGTACCTTTTCCCTTGAAAGCACGAACCCTGACCTCTCACACAAGTGTGGACAACTCTCTCTTTTTCACAGTCAGAGCCACTTGAGGCAAAAGTCACGAAGTGCACAAACTAAACGAATTCTCTCTTGTGAGCTTAAACTCAAGCTTCAGAACGAACTGCAGATTCTGGCGGCCAGCAAGCAGTGCTCTAGAAGATTGGAACTCAGGTCGGAAAGACGCTTCCTCTTGTTGTTTCTAGAAGTAAAAGAAACTGCTTCGCAGAGTTCCGCAAGGGCGCATCCATTCCGTTTTAGCAAATAGGCTTTGAAGTCTTCGAATTTCTGGAAAGCAGAAGTGTCCAAGAAGATCTTAACAGATTTAAAACACAACTCGAATAAGAAAAAAATGTGGCAGTTTTTTGTTTGACAATGTTTTCAAGTTTTTCCAAAAATTGAAAAGTTTTACGACTACGCACATCGAAAGAGAAAAACCACTTTGGGCAGAGAACTTGCGTGCAGGCAGCAAAGACACGCATTCACGCACTGCCAAGCACTTGTTCATGAACAATGTTCCTAAAAAGTGCACACATCTTTCTCCGGTCCATGCTTTGGACAAAGCAGGACCAAAAACAAAAAGCCACCAATTTTTCAGCAGTTGTGTTGAATCAAGGTTGTTTTTTCTAGGGAAATCTTTTCTTGGAAGGCTGGACCAATCTGAAGTTTCAACCAAAAAAGGGCCAGAGTTCATTGAGGAGGTGTGGAACGGGGTGGAAGGAAGAAGTTTTAACTGCACCTTCGCAGAGACCCCGGTCCCAGTTGAAGCAACTTAAACCTCCCGCTGCAGCCAATACAGGTGCACTGCCTGCAATTCTTTCTTTTCAGAAGTCTTGTTGCATGCCGGTTTCTGGGCACGTGTTTTCCCGGACGCTTTGTCTGAGGGCAAAGCCCAAAGCAGACTTTGCCACCTCTACAGTAGCACTGCGTCCTTGTGGAAGATTGTGGCTGATCAGTGATGGTTTTTGTCATGTTTTGGATCAGCTTGTACAGGTTTGTTTTGCTTCGGAGTGATTGGGAATCCGTGTGATCCCATTCTCGATGTTTTATGCCTTGTTGATTTCCAAGGAAATCATACGAGTGTGTTTTTGCCCAATACGCTATTTAAAGTGAGTGTGCAGTGTGTAGAAACTTCACAATGCCTTTTGGTTTGATTTTATGGCTTCCATGTGTTACTTAGAAGACAGCAGTGTAGTTGTGACATGCCATCAGCGCGGAAAGTACTTTCGCAGAGCAGTCGAATTGGTGCCGGTGGATTCTTGTTTGCATTGGTCTCAAACACCAAAGGCCATCCACCCACCCACGTTTCCACTTTGCATCCACAACAACTCGAATTTTCACTTCCATTTTCTTTTTTGTTTCTGTGTTTGGCATGCAAGATTTTCAAGTTCCACGCTGGCGGAAGAATTCGTTTATTGAGCTCGAGATTGCATCACAAAGCAGAGTTGGTGCTTGATTGTGCTTGATTGAGTTGAGCAGTTCTAAGATTACCTGACAGTCGATTTCAATTTTAAAATTTATGGTAGCAGCACTGGACGAAGTCCAAGGGCTTCTTAAAAGATTGTCTAGATTCGTGATGGCAGTGTTTGGAAACTTCAAGATCTAGAAGGAGAAATTAAATTGTTTTCTCTGATCTTCCATGGTAAGTCCAAAAAATGGAGATTGAATTTGTGTGTTTCTTGTGTAAACCTGTAGCCCAGTTCTTGATGGACACATTGGAAGGTACTTATAATCCTGGAAGATTCGAAACAGCAAATTGTCCAAATCAAAGGTCAGTTGATTTCAGCAGACAGTTGCATTATCTTAACAAATCACATGGCCCTGCTGGATTGGTCGTCAGTGAACAAAGGTGGAAATGGTTTTGAGACTTGGAGGCTTGTACGAAGGTTTCGCATTGCCTGACAGAGCCAGAGAAGTGAGTTTTTTGAGCAGATTGTTGGACGATTCTGAGACGCCTTATTTGAAGCGGAATTGACGCAGTTTATTTCATTGAAGAACAAGCGTGAGAAAGCCACAGGAAAGCTTCTTGATGGTGACCTATTGGTCACTCTGATGGTTAACAAAACCTTAGGTGCAGCAACACTTGCGTCTTAACGTTGATGCTGTGACCACGTTTTCTGTTGTATAGATTGTGAAGCAGTGCTACCAGCAGACATTTGGCTGGAGGTTATCAAACTTTTCAGAAGGACCAGTTCCCATGGACATAGGTGCATTGAAAGGAAAAGAAAAAGGATTTGAAGGTAACAAAGAAAAAGGGCTGAAGACATTGGTGACACCAGCTGGTGGCATGACGATTGGCAGAGTGCTGACTTAGGCTTGCGCAGAGGACGCTTTGTCAAGGGGCCCCATCTCCGTGCTTAACGGATGTGAAAGGCTTAAATTGTTGGAACTACGGCTCTGTCAAATCGTGCGTGTGGGCTTTACTGGCATTGTACGAATAGCACAATTGCACAGATGGCATCGCTGTGCGTCGCACGTGGGCGTGTGTCGTCATGAACCTCCCCAAGAACTCAGGCAAGGGCGGCTGGCATGGCGGGCCGCGTACGCAAAAGTAGAGCGATTTTGCTGAGCAGTGGCTGGACCATGGTGTCTAACAGTTTAAGGCTCCTTGCGATTGCGCAGATTGCCTCAGATGTTTTGAGACTTTACCTCATGTGAAGTCTCAAAACATTTGAGGCAATCTGCGCAATCATAAGAGCCTTAAAACTGTCAGGCACCAATGGTCCAGCCACTGCTTGGAAAATCACCTTAGCGTTCCGCGCGCGGCCCACAACGCCAGCCCGGCCATCTTCTTATATTTGAGGCAATCTGTGCAATCACAAAAGCCTTAAAACTGTCAGACACCAACAGTCCAGCCACTGCTTAGAACAATCGCTCTAGCGTTTGCGCGCGTGGCCGTAACGCCAGCGGCCATCTGGTCTGAGCTTTTGGGGGTTTGGAATAACACTGCCTACACGCTGCACAGCGATGCCATCTGTGCCTCTGTGTTTTTGCCACCACTTTTGCATGGACGCCCGTTCTTTGGCGCTCATGGCCAATGGATGGGCGTTTATGCGAAGGCTGCAAGGAGCGGTGGCAAAAACACAGATGGCATCGCTGTGTGCAGCGGTGGGCAGTGTCAACTTCTCAACCCTCCAAGAGCTTAGGCAAAATGACGATGCTGGCGTCGCGGGCCGCGCACGCGCGCTAGGGCGATTTTCCTACACAGTGGCTGGACTGTTGGTGCCCAAGATTGAAAGCGAGAGAGTGTCCTCCTTGAGGCTGCCGCTCTGTGGCCGGTGGCCAAGATAGCTGTAGCTGTTTGGCCTTCAGGTTGCGGCTTCAAGCCAAAGGTCGAAGGCCAGGATAGCGGCTGGAAGAAAGGCCAAGACATGGGTCCGGCCCCTTAAGACTGCGGCTTAGCTGGGGACTGCGGGCTGAGGCTGACAGCAAAAACGCGGGCTTGTTCTCTTTAAGGCGTCCGCATAAGGCGGAAGGGCTAGGAATACTGCTTGTTTGGCCCCCCTTAAGGTTGCGGCTTTAAGCTGAAGGCCAAGATAGGCCCCCCCAAGACTGCGCCCAACTGGGGGCTGCGGGAAAGGTGAAGACGCGGGCTTACCACACGCGGTGGAAGATGCCTGGCCTGAACTTTACTGGTCTGCCCTGGGCCGCTAAAGTGGAGGTGTGCCGCCCATCATGCCCATCAGGCCCGAAGGTCTCTTGCCGGATGCCAACTTGCCCAGAGCAGCACCCGTAAAAAGAACAGTGCGCATAAGTCGGACGATCCGCTTTCTAGCAGTTTTAGCTTCGCCAGAACGGACCTGCGCAGTTGCAGTTCTGCCTTATTGCAGCATTACACAGACGAGCGTGCAGCTTCCTTAGAGACTCTGCTTGTCTATGCCAGGTGGAGAGATCCTGCGCAAGCGTGTCATGGTTGGCCTGGATTAGAGACGCACTACTAAGGTCTTCATCCAAAACTATTAGGCGCCCACATTTCGCTTTGTGGCCCTATGCATTGCATTTAGGGGCGGTTGTGGGGGCTTTTATGCTTTCGGGAATAATTTCTCAGAGGCCCTGAGTAAGACTGCATTGACCTATTCCACATCTGGCTTAAGAAATTGAGGTCTTTCACAGGCTTGTGCCTCAGGGTGATGAAAGCGCCTCTTCCCGAGCTTGTTTGTCGAGAGGAGGAGGGAGGCTGCCAGTGATTTGCGCCTGATTTGCGCCTGTGTCAGGTAATGGCTTCCTTTCTTCCATCTACCCAGCGGGAAATCCTTTATAGGCTTGCTCTACTACTACTACTACGACTACTACTATTACTATTATTATTACTATTACTATTATTACTGCTACTGCTACTGCTACTACTACTACTACTACTACTACTACTACTACTACTACTACTACTACTACTACTACTACTACTACTACTACTACTTTTTATTACTACTACTGCGACTATTACTACTATTATTACTATGACTACTACTACTACTACTACTACTACTACTACTACTACTACTACTAGTATTACTACTATTACTACTACTTCTTCTTCTACTACCACTACTACTACTATTACTACTACCACTACTACTACTACTACTACTACTACTACTACTACTACTACTACTACTACTACTACTACTACTACTATTACTTTTACTTTTACTTCTTCTACTACTACTACTACTACTACTACTTCTATTACTGCTGCTGCTACTGCTTCTACTACTACTACTACTACCAGTACTACGACTACTGCTGCTGCTGCTACTGCTGCTACTACTACTACTACTACAACAACTACTACTACTACTATTACTACTATTACTACTACTACTACTATTATTACTACTACTACGACTACTACTACTACTACTGCTACTGCTACTGCTACGACTACTACTACTACTACTACTACTACTACTACTACTACTACTACTACTACTACTACTACTACTACTACTACTAGTGGTACCACTGCTACTGCTACTGCTACTGCAACTGCTGCTACTGCGCTACTGCTACTGCGCTACTGCTACTGCGCTACTGCTACTGCTACTGCTATTGCTATTTCCATTCCATTCCAGTCGCAGCCGCAGTCTCTATCCACAGCTTAGCGTACAGCCTAGTGGCACTGCCTTGCAGCGGCGCTTCAAGAGCGCAACGGATTTCCGTTTCCACATGAGAAAAAAGGCAGGTGATCCGCTACGAATAGCCAAGCAACCACCAATCACACCCACGGTCAGTACATGCACTATACAAGCACAGGTGCAAAACAACGTGGTCAGCTCAAAATGGTGTATCGCACTCAGAAGCAATCAGTTGAGGACCTCCATGGAGAGTTCGGAACTACAGTGACTCGTCGCATCGCGCAAGTTGCCTCATTGTCCGAACTAGCCACGGGCCAACCCACAGATTCCCAAGGGCTAGGTGGGGAGCAGGAGCGAACAGTCCACAACGAATGTCGCCACATTTCCTTCCAGCTATTGCGTTCGAAGGTGAGAGCTCCATGAGTTTGGACATCAGAGCAATTCCATACATTGTCGTATCCTGATTGGAACTCCTGTGGCCGAAGAGTCGGCACACACAAATGCACAAGTATCAAGACTAAGGGCACAGTCATAACGACAGTCGCACGACCTTGGGTGGGATCTTGCCCACGTTGCCCATATATATGCTGTGTTCCGCATTGCCTCAGCGCTTGAAAGCTGTTCAGGGTTGTTGCGTGTCGCTTCCCCCGGCCCCTGCGGACAGGACCGGAACCCTCACACCATACGCAGACCCAACTAGGTGTATAATCTTGAACAGGCTGTAGAGATATCTGCGTACCCCGGACTTGGGACCGGGCCGGCTCTTTTGTGTTTGGCTGACACCCATCGTCCAGCAAGCACCACTTTGACGATAACACTTCCTGTCCTGCCTCAGAGCGCCGTCGGCACGACCCCATGTTCCGAGAACAGAGGAGGCCCCCGTTGCTCATCCCACGCATGACCCAGAAATAAAGCGGCGCCATTCTGCAGAGCGGCCTCTTGGCAAATTGCGCAACGCATCGGCTACCCACAATGGGGCCGTTTTGCACAAGCCAGGGGCCGAGAAGTACTTTCAGCTTTGGATGGACCCTTGCACAGCACCGTCGGCACGATGTCGAGAGCACTTCCTGTCCTGCATCAGAGCGCCGTCGGCGCGACCCCATGCTCCCAGAGCAGAGGAGGCCCCCGTTGCTCATCCCTTGCATGAGCCAGAGATAAAGCAGCACCATTCTGTGGAGCCCTCTTGGCAAATTGCTCAACGCATTGGCTTCCCTCAATGGGGCCGTTTTGCACAAGCAGGGGCCGAGAAGTACTTTCGGCTTGTCCCTGCACAACTTCGTCGGCACGATGACGAAAGCACTTCCTGTCCTGCATCAGAGCGCCGTCGGCACGACCCCATGTTCCAAGAACAGAGGAGGCCCCCGTTGCTCATTACTTGCATGACCCAGAGAGAGAGCAGCTTCATTCTGTAGAACAGCCACACGTTAACTTGGGCAATGCATCGGCTCTCCACAATCGGGCAGGAGTGCACAAGCCTGGGGCCGAGGAGTACTTTCGGCAATGGGCTGGTCCTTGCATCACAGCTCCGTCGGCACGACCCCATGTTCGAAGAACAGCGGAGGCCCCCGTTGCTGATCAACTGCATGGCCAATTGTCCAGCTGTGTCGCTGCGGTGGGAAACTTTATGGATTTGTTCAACTGCCTTCCCACGAGCAATCAACACCGCCTCTACCTCCATGTAGCTAGAATCCGTGAGCATTGCAAAGGAGGCAAGAGCCATAGAAGCGGTCAGAGCCATCGCGTAGCAGGAGGCGCCAGCTATCACCAAAAAAGGGTGCCCCGCTATCGGGACAAGTCAGAGCCGTGGTGCTTACTGCTACTGCTACTGCTACTGCTACTGCTACTGCTACTGCTACTGCTGCTGCTACTGCTACTGCTACTGCTACTGCTACTGCTACTGCTACTGCTACTGCTACTGTAGTGGTGCTGCTACTGCTACTGCTACTGTAGTGGTACTGCTACTGCTACTGCTACTGCTACTGCTATTGCTACTGCTACTGCTATTGCTACTGCGACTGCGACTGCGACTGCTACTGCTACTGCTACTGCTACTATCACGACTACTCTTAGTGCTCACAGGCACTCGCCTTCAAAGCATGGAATAGATGCAGACTCTGCCAGCCATGAGGGCTTGCCTACAGCTCCTCAGCCCAGGAGGGCGCCGCCTGGTTAGCGAACTGCAAGCACAAGCGTTCGCCTTGCACAGCCTCAAAGTCGGACTGCTCAGCGCAGCAAAGCAACAATGCCTACCTAGTACAAATGTAGCGCTGCAGGGAGGAGCCGGAAGGGGCGGCAGAGCACGTTTGCGGCATGTCTGCGGCGCGTCAATAGCACAACAAGCCGTGGGCTTTTCGTTGAATTATGAAAACGCTGCGCATGAGCCGGGAGGACACAGCCGGAGGGGCGCGAGAGCACGTCGGCACGGGAAGCCGAGGGATTTTCGTTGAATTGTAGTAGACATGAAGCACTTGTTAACACTGTGTGCGTGAGCTGGGAGGCCAGAGCCGGAGGGGCGCGAGAGCGCATCTGCAGCACGTGAGCCGGGAGGACAGAGCCGGAGGGCGCCAGATCGCATCCGCGCGTCAACGGCACGTCGCAGGGAGCCAGGAGGATTTGCAGTGCAAATGTAGTACTGGGCTCGCTGCGTCCGTGAGCCGGGAGGACAGAGAGCCGGGAGGACAGAGAGCCGGAGCATGTCTGCGGCGCATCTGCGGAGTGTCATTGTAGCGGGGACGGCGCGTTTTGAATTGTACAGTACATATAAATCGGGTCAAGTACTGTATATATAATCAACTACCCTGTATCACCTCATATTTTATCTTGTTCTACTCTTCCAGAAAATGTGCATACAAAGCGGACTTTTAACGTGGGGATTTCATCTTGCACTCTTGTAGTTCGGATTGTTTTTGGGTTCTTGGTTTGACCTTGTGTGGATCAGATCCATGCTGCTTGTGTGGGACTTTCATGGCAAGACATCTCTAGCAGGTCGATGCAAGGGGCTACGCAAGCGAAGCTAGGCAGATTGGAGACGACATCGTTGAGTTTCAGCAAGGTTCGGTCACAGTCCGCGAGGTCAGTGGAGACGTACTGCCATGGTGTTAGAAGGCAAGGATTCTTTCAATTGGCCCATACATGCATGGCTCTATTTGGAGCCTGGCGATCTCTTGGGGAACCAAAGTGCAAGAAACTCCCTGTTGTTAAACTTCTCATGGATGACGGAAATTGGAAGATCTTTTGACTGCATCATAGATCACAGGACATCCCACAAGAGGAAGCCGCCTGGACTACGGTGCCTATTTTAGGTGGAGGAAGTTTGAGGAGCCGTGTGGGTCATTGGTTGGGACATCGGTCAACTCATGACAATTTGACTACGTGGGTAAATCAGGACAAGCGTCCCAAAGCATCATCCAGCGAGGTAACAGTTGCCAGGCGGGCCGACCTTTGAAGCCCAAGAATGAGCTCTCCAGAAGTCGCGCCCGCCTTTCGCCACTGCACAATGCAGTATAATGCAATGTCTAAGGCAAAGACTTTATGTGTTTCTGACAGAGCTTTGCAACAACAACTTACGGTTTATGAGCAGTTGCGCTGTGCACCAGTGCGCTGCATCAACGACGATCCCAGTCGAGCAGTAGCAGAACGTTTCACATCGTTGATTGACTCGACCCCGTAGTTGCACAAAAGGGTTTCGACAGACTGTGCAGACAGATTCGAGCTGGTGCTCGGGCGCAAAAGAAAACACAGTTGTGTGCACCGACTTTGGTCTGTGCTTGTCGCCACGGTTGCTTCACCTTTGCCATGCCTCTGGGGCGGCCGTTGCTCGCGCTTCGTTGCCCGGTTTGGTTTTGCCGTGTTGATTGCCTGCTTTTCACTTCTCTGCATGTGTTGTCTCACGCTGTTTGTTGTTTACTACGACGCATATGCGTGACGGGAAAAGTAAGTATAAGTAGGTGTTGGGGCCCTGGGAGGAGGCAACCTTGTTGCGGCAAGGAAAAGGCGCGTAAGGCTTTTGCTTCGGCCTGAGAAGGCCAGACTGAGCCGAAGCACCCAGGAGCATTGAAGTGCAGGATGGAAATAGGCGTGCTGCCCAGCACTTCCGGTGAGTTCTTTGTGCACGACAGTTACAAGTAGTCAAAAAGTGCCCCCAGCTTGCAGAGTGGCCTGATGCCAAATAGGCATGCGAAGGGCAGAAGCCACCCCAAGCTGTGGCAAAGCAAAGTCTATCCATGGGAAGAGGGCAAGGCCAGGGGTAATTAAGTTCGTGCGCTCTCCTGGATGCCCAGGGAGGGGGTAAAGGGCGAAAGGGCAAAAACAACCGAAAACACATCCTCAAAAAACAAGGACAACGACAAACACTGCACAGCTTGACCTGGTTAGCGCACACAACAGCAAGGCCAGAGCATATTGTCACACAGCCTTTTCCCGGGGCTGAGTGGGCGAAGGTTTGGAAGCCCAGCGTGGCCTTCTAAATTAGACGTGCAAGTGTGTGTTGCTCCAAGTCTTTCTTGCACTCGTAAGAGGCGTGGGCGTTTCGTCCGCAAGCTCCGAGACACTTCGTCCTCTCCAACACGCATGAAACACACATTGGTGCATAACCACCTTGCTCAATCGTGGTTTGCAGGGTAAAGCAACGAGTACAGAATCTGCACGCAGACACTGCCCTGGCCATGCTGACCAAAAAACTCAACCATCACATGCCAAACAGCCTGGATGAAGCCCATCCCGGTACCATTGGCATCCAGGCCATCAGTCCGAACAAAGTGCTGTGCGTGTTCCGCACCACTTCATTCCGCCTCTTCCACCTCAGCTCTATTTTTGCCTCTGCCAGGCTGGACAACCATGGAAGATGACTTGTCAAGCTATCAGAGCACTGCCACAGCCATGCTCAGATACGCAATCTTCGGAGGTTTCCAAAGTTAACAGGTTCTAGACGGTCCATGCAAGAAAACTACAGCAGATTCAGATTCATTGTCTGGAGGTTCGCCATCTAGTTTGTCAGAGAATACAAGAAACTTTGGCAAATCGGTCGAGAGTAGGTTGGTGAGCTAGGGAATGTGAAAGACAGAATCCAATCTAGGCGTTTCGCGAAAACAGTTAACAGTTTTTCCATGTCGCGTGAGCAATGCATACGTGACAAAATTCAATGCCAATCTTGTCAACATTTGTCAGCTTGTGGTTGCTTGGGAGGACAGCGCGCTTGTTTGCGTGATGCATAACGTATGACTCCACGTGTAAACCGCGTCTCGTGTTCCGAATTGGCTAAAGTGCCAATGGCAAGCTTAGTTGTTGCAACTCAGTTGCAGCCAATCAGTAGAAGATCATGTGCAGTGTCCAGGCAAGCCATTTTGCGGTCATGTTCAGGCGCGCGCAAGTTTTTGCACACCAGCATGCCAACAGGTGGAGGACATGGTTTGGATGTTTGAAAAGCCAACAACGATGGTGGCCTGCACCTCAGCAGTGCCGGCCGTTTGCAAGCCGTGACGAAGAAGCACTCATGGTGCTGCTGTACAGATAGCGAGACTTCCCAAGCAAAGCTTCATGTTTTTGTTCGCGAAGGTAGGTCTGTGGCAGAGTCTGTGGTCCGACTAGTACTAGTATTGCATGGGACTTTATGTACGCATCTTTCAAATGTCGTACTGCAGCTTTGGTTGGTTTTGATTTATGTGTAAAAGTTAATGTTTGTTCAGCAGGTATGGCCTACAAATCCTTGATGTTGTTGCTGCGTGAGCGACATATGTTCAGGCTTGACCCGGATGCGACGAGGAAAGCGCATGACAAGCCAGCCGTTGGGAAGCCTGGCCAAGCCTGGTGCAGATCGCGATGACTACGTTGGACGTTGGATATTTGTTGGGAGAAGGTTCTTTCATATCATGGATCGAGTCCACCATGCTGAGTGTTGACGGAAGATGTTTCCAACTCGACCATTTGTGTGTACAACTGTTTAAGTTCAGAGTCCTCACCATTTGTTTTCAACATGATGGTCCGTGCATCAGGTCGTCGGCACCAAGTACATATTTATCAAGAGTCAGGCAAGACTTTCCGAAATTCACGGAGTGCAGATGGGATTTATGATGCGTGTTGCATGCAGGTCCCTGTCGTACTTCTGCACATGCCTGAGTCATCTTGACACGTTGCAAGAAACCCTTGTCGCGCAGACTCTGCTTGGGTTTCAGCCTTGCAGTGGTCGTCGAAAGAGTCGATGCTGCTGTTCGGTCACGAACACGATTCCCTGTTAAGTACTCAGGCAAACTGTGCGAGGAGCATGCGACTCAGCACCGTGCTGCTGCGACGTGTCTGATTCTCTACGAGCAACAGTGTGTGGTTTGCTGAGGTCGGAGCAAAGGGGCAGATAGTCCACGTAAGGCAGTTTGGTTGACTTTCGTTTCCATCTGACTTCGCTGTCTCTTTCGGCAGGCGTGGGTATGCTCGGCATGTGCTGGTGCCCAAGGGCTTGGCAGCTTTTGGAACGTGGGAAAACATCGATGTCGCAGCCTCAAAACAGCTGTACAACTTCTGCATGAGTTGCACTTCTGTCCAGTTCAACTGCCCTGCACGCGCTTTACAACACAGGCGTTTGCAGATCCAACGTTGATTGCAGACCCTACGCTGAAGGCATGATCGCTGTACATGTATAGTTGTATAGGTGTCGTGTCGTTCAGTCCGAGCACGTCATTTTTGCCCTTTTTGTTTGCACATGGGGAGGCACGTGCTGCGACAGAGAGGGGGCAACTGCCCTTCGATTGGGTGACGTGGCATGATGTTGATGCCAGGAACTTTTTTGATGTCGTTGCGTTTCAGACTCTGTTCGACAGCCTTTGCAGAATGAAATAGAATGAAGCTTGCGTTTGATGTTGAGGATGGTCATGCTGATGCCTGCTATGTCCTGCCTATTTTGGTAGGATCTGGTAGGCTTTCTTGCACACTAGTGAAGTCACGAGTGCCAGCAACGAGGTGGACGACGTCCGTCTTCGGTTTGTGCGCCCTGCACGTGAGGCTTGGTGTTTTTGCAGCTTATGCACTGCACAGATCCTGCTTTGCGAGTTGAGAGGACCAGACCATGGTGCTACTGGAGCCTGTCTCTGTTTGGGACATTCTGGAGGACTCTTGGGCATGTGACCTGGGGCTTCACGCTATGTTTCCATGCGCGCTTGCCAGAAGCATTGAGACAACAGATGGCGACAGCAGCAGATGTTCAGCTCCGCGTGCTCAGAGAGCGGCATACATGGCAATTGCCTTCTGTCAGAGACATTGCGATTGCGTCATGAATTTCGCAGGATGTGTTAGAACAACCGATGGCAGGACTGTAAGTATTAATTTCACCAAACGCCATGTATGGTCCTCGATATATGTGGTCCATGCTGAGAGCATTTGTGCTCGATGTGGACATGCGGAGACGACGAAATTGGGTCTGTCCTGGCTGAGGCGCTCCAAGACGCACAGCTGGGTTCTCCGTGCTCCGGGGGTTGCCAATGGGTCTATGGCAGTTGGTTGATACCGCAAGGGGGCATGTTGCTGACGGCTCAGCAACGCTTGAACCTCTTACTTGCGTTCATCAGCCCGGCGAGTATCATGCAAAGCAAAAACCGTTGTGCTCGATTTCATGTGTACCACTAAGCGATCGGATCAAAATTCTTCTCGCATCCACATTTCCATTGCTGTTGCCCTCGTGATACTTAGCTCCTGCTGCTGCTTTTCTGAACAGCAAGCGCAAGCAGGTGCACAAGTGATCTGCGAGTCATTCCCTTGGTCCCTTGATGACTTTGGCTTCGGCATTCTGAACACGCACGTGCACGCACGTGGATGCACGTTGTCTTTGTACTCAAGTTGATTTATTCGGGTTCTTACCGGTACCTGGGATGGGATGAAGGGTCCTTTGCACGCGTGAAGCGTGGTTTGGACATTTTCGGTGTGGGTGAAACACAGCCCTGCTCAGAAGGACCTGTCTACACACCACGAGTTGGACTTGCTGCCGGGCAGTGCGAACCTTGACTTTGCTCACCAAAAGGTGCCTTCATTGCTCGTAAAGCTCGTTTTCCAGACCTGGATATGCCTGATGGCGGCCTCAACCGGGTTGGCTTGCATGAGGCCTTCGACCCAAGGTGACGGAAGTCGCAAGGGAGTTGTGTGAGGCGCTGTGTGGTGTTGGTTGACATGTTTCAGGTTCCTGTGCAGATTGCCTTCCGCAACCCGGAGACAGCTGCAGGCCTTTGACAAAAATGCTTGTTGATGCAATCAAGCACTGCGTCCGTTCTTACGTACCCCTTCAAGCGTGCGTCATGAGTCGCAGCTTTGGTGTTGGGCAGGGAACTACACGGTCCTCGTTGACGTGGTTTCGAAGCAGAGCCAGGACTTTGCTTCAGCCATAATATGTCTCCGGTAGATGCTTGTTATGGCATGTGAGTGGTGCAAGGATGAAGAGTTGCAGAAGGAACAAATGAAGAAGGACGGCACGTTTTTCTCACGAGAATTCACAAGCTCAGCAAACCTGCTGCTACTTTCTCCAGGCTGTTGAGCAAGGCAAGAGTTACAGACTGGTTCAGCGTGGTGGAGCGGTTGAGGCAGGTCTGTCTTTCAGAGCGGCACAAAACATGTGACACACATTGCGCTCCTAGGCATGAGTGCGTGCTTTGTCAGGGTCTTGACATTGCAGACGACGACGATGATGATGTGGAATGAGCCCCCGATTGTGTGGCGCGAAGCGAAATGGGTATTCAAAGGGGGTTCAAGCTGCATTCACTTTTGCCTTCGCTTCTGCAGGGCCCATGCTCGGCACGCACAGTTACCTCCCTCAATTTCGATCGCTCGATGTTCATGATTTTTCTCAAGACCACAGCGTAGCATCCAATGTATCTCACGATGTCGCCTCGAGGTGGCTGCGAGACTTTGAGATGTGTGACGGGATGTGACTCGCGGGAGACATGCTGCAAGCTTATGGTTCTTTGACCAATGTGACTGATAAGGCCTTACTCTGCACAGTCCTGGCGTCAGCCGCGTCCATGCCGGGAGCCTAGCATGAGAGGTAGCACCCCGGTGTTGTGAGGGTTGGAGCCTCTGAGGCCATTGTTGGAGGTTGACGAGGCGGGCAGTTTTACAACTCAGCAAGAGCCAAGCTCAGAGTAGACCCTTTTCTATTAAGAAGGCCTCTGAATCTTTGTCCCCGGACTTCATTGCCAGGGTGTATCATGAAAGGGAACATCGGGCCAACATTGCATATAATCATATAGCTGCAGTCCCCGGAGCTTTGAAGTTGCGACGGGGAGGATCTGTCAGTCTCCTTGACATGGTCCGTGGACGAGGACTGTTTTATGGCATTACAGTACGTGGTGTTGGTGGTGTCAACTGCTTAGTACCCGCTGCTGGCATTGTATGACTATTGTTAGCAGTCGTTTCTCCCTGTGAGAATATTCAACACAGGCTGTCCAACCCCAAACCTTTCACCAGTACTAGCTATGTCTACATGCCTGGAAATTTCTTAAAAGAATGTTGCTGTGGTCGTCGGTGTTGTTGTCGATGTGTTTTTCTCTGTAACAAGTTCAAAGTCGTATGGTTGTTATTTGGTCATGGTGGTGGTGGTGGCAGTTGCGGTTGCGGTTGTGGTTGTTCTCAACCCCTGCAAGTGATGCCCCCTCAAAGCTCGGAAGCCGAGATTGGGTTTCAAAACAGGCGAGCTTTGGTGGGATTCAGATGAAGCATGTCGATGGCCGGACCCCAAGATAACCCTCGAAAGCACCTCTGTTTTGGCACGGAAACCGTGGCTGGGCCTCAAAATGGAAGGGCTTGACGGTTTTCAGATGCGACATAATGCGCCCCCCCATGGCCAGACCTTCTGAAGCAAAAGCTTTCAAGCTGGGATGGGCCTGAAAATGCAGGGGGCCTTGCTGAGCTTCAGATGTGACCCATGCCCCCTCGTGGACCTTCCGAATCCCCAAAGCTCTTCCATTTTGACACAGAACAAACGGGATCTTCCGTCAGTCTCGCGAAAGATTTGCCTCCTTCTTCTTGCCTGGCATGGGACGGACTCGTGCGATCGTCTGAATGAATGAATTTGGTTGTCATTGCAGTTGCATTGGGGTGTGGTGGTGGTGGTGGTGGAGGTGGTGGTGGAGGTGGTGGTGTTGGACGTGATTGGCATTTTTTTGTCCTGTAGTCTAGCACTGGCAGTAGATCAGACCTTCCCACTTCATGCGTTGCAGTTCTCAATGTCACGATGCTGCTGGCATGTGACGGCAGTCAAGGGTCAGCTGTGATAATGCATGAAGAAGGTGTGAGAATGCATGAAGAATGTTGGATTTGTCTACCAACTCGCCTCACAAGCTTTGTCACATTCCGTGTTTCTTGATTTTCATCATGCACTTACTTAGCGTGGCGTGGATTTTTAGTCTAGGGTGGGTTTCTGGGAGAGCTGAAAACCGGATTGGGACCTTGAAAACCTCAAACCTCAACCCGAAACCTCAAACTTTAAACGTTAAGCTAACACCTCAAAAACTGAATGTGTTTTGCCCGAACCCAGGAAAGCACCACCCCCAAGAATTAGAGAATGACACCTTGGCACCGATGTGCAAATTGGTGCGATCATCGTTGAAAGTACATTGTGACATTGGAGGATGGCACGCTGCGGCACAACCCCTCTGGAATGCGGGTCTGGGCCTTGGACCCAAGAGTTGACAGTGGGATGATAATGTGACGTTGAGGTATCGCCCGACAAGGGCGTCGTGGTTGACGGCAGGGAGTACAAACTCTCACCTCAGGATATTGACCTGGACCCGTGCACGGCTGTTTGTCAGCACCAATAGGGACGATGAGAATTCCTGAATATTCCTGATATGCGTGATGGTATATGGCAAAGCCTTAAAGGCTCAGCAATTGCAGGACCGCGACTGTACCTTGGGAACCGGTGCCGGCGGTGTGGCAGGGGTCCCAACAAAGACATGCGGCAAAGACGCAGCCCAAAACCCTGGTGCCGGCTTTGAAGTTCAAGGTCCAAGCCGGAGTCCACAAGCCCACCGGAATGCGAGTTGCCATCAAGACGGTGCTCTCCTGTGATACGGTATCGGAGGCTTCGCAAAAATCACGCTCAGCCGACTCGAGGTGAAGGTTGACAACAAGGAGAAGCGTGAGCAGATGCTGCAAGAGATCAAGGGCTTGGTTCTTGCCACCTGTTTTGCATCTATTATGATGCTTTACATCGTATGCAGCAATGGACAGAAAAACATTTCTCTGCACATGTGAGGCTGCTGGATGTCCCTACTTGGTCCAGTGGTACGCTGGCTTCGTTGGTAAGGCTCGGGTGTGTGGTGCGCGGTGAAGTGTCAGCAGTGCTTCTCGAATCTGAGTTGCAGGATACCGGGCTTGTGCACGTTGTCATGGCCCAAGTGCCGACTCGCAGATGTGGCAGCATTCGAGATTTCTCAAGCTGCAGCTGCAGGTCGTAGAGCTGATGGACAGAGGCAGCCTTGCCGACTTGCGGAGGCTCACAACCATGGCATACTTTCTCACACAAGAAGCAGATCGTCAGCCACAATGTGCGACATGCTAGAACACCTGCGGCAGCTAGATTATGACAGCTTTGTGGCAGCTCATGATTTGCAGTGCAGGCGTCTGGCTGGTCCTGTGCCGTGCGGGCCATTGTCGTTAGTGTGGTTCTTCAGCGTTGTTCCGCAATTGAGCTTTGGTTGTGAAGTTGTGCATTCTTTCGGATGTCCTTGCTGCAAATGAGTATTGCGCACGAGAGAAGAGTGAGTCGAGCTTTGCGTCAGCTCCACACACCCGAGGCCAGATCATGTTGCTTGCATTGCTGCTCAAGTACTGCGGGGCCTGGAGCATTTGCACAGCAGGCCAAGAGCTGGACAGTGCGGGGGAGTTTATAGATGCCAATAGTGTCAGCGACAAGGCGGCTGCTGCACAGAGACATTAAGCCCGAGAATGTCTTGCACAACAGCTTGGGCCAGGCATGGCCGCTTGAGACCATCTGATTTGTAAACGCTTCCGTGCGCCGCGTCGGCAGTCGGGGGGTAGCATGATGTAGTACGTGCAACATCGTGCAACTGTCGAGGGGAGGGTTTCAAGGGGTCCCAGGCAGAAGAGGCCCAGTGCAGATTGCAGGATGTCGTAGGTCTTTGGGGGTTCCAAGGGGTCGCAGGGGGCCATTGTCGGTTTGGCCTTTTTGGTGGCGTGGTTGGGATCCGCCCACAGCCTGGAACGCCGCAGCATCCGGTTTGGGCAGTCCCACACAGATCCTGGTCTGCT
Source organism: Symbiodinium natans (assembly GCA_905221605.1). NCBI lineage: Eukaryota > Dinophyceae > Suessiales > Symbiodiniaceae > Symbiodinium > Symbiodinium natans. The sequence continues at coordinate 192,849 of CAJNDS010000199.1, forward strand.
TGTTCTAGACGCCTCTCGGCTGGAGCGAATGTCTGTGAGAATCACGGTCCTCTCAGGTGAAGCTCACAGACTTTGGCATATCAAAGGACTGCCATCATTGCTTTCCTGGAACCTTGAACCTTGTGGGAGCATGAGCCCGGCGACTCTCTCTGCGACTCCCCGCGACTCCCCGCGACTCTCGCCTTTTTTCTTTTTGCTTGCGTTCTTTTGCATTCCTTTTGTGTTTGTGTATAATAGGTACAGCATGGTGCAGTACAGCCTCCAGGGCAGCGTGGCAACTTCTGTACAACCATAATGGCCAAAGTAAGGGAGGCGGTACAGCGGAAACAGTGCCTGAGAGATGCCGAGAGCCATGCGCAGTCCATGCACTTAAGGGCCTTTTGTGTGGCCGTCGGTCGCGAGCAAAACAACTACAAGGATTTTCCCTCCATATTCGCTTTCCTGACCCAACAGTGCTCTGTCGAAGGCCACTTTTGTCAAAGATGCCCCCTTTCCCCTCCTACAGTATGTCATTGTTTTTTTTGGCATGCGGCTGAGCTCGAGCATGCAGTGCAACCAGGACTTGACATCCACCGCTGGCGTGGCAGCGAGTTTCGTCGGAACTGCGAACTACATGTCGCCTGAGCGAGCACTGGGCAAGGCTTGCTAATCTTTTCTGTGTTGTGCAATCTGTTGCATTTTTTTTTTGTGACAGGACTACTCTTTCAGGCCAGATCTGGGATGCAGACTGTACTTGTGCACTGACAGTGGGTCGGGGCTCGTTGCTTGCAGGTCAGATGTCGCAACCTTGGTGCTGCACAAAACTTGCATGTGCTTGCATGTTGTATCATCCGCCAACGCAAGGATCATGCAATGCAGTGCTCGCACCCGGAAATATAAGATGATGCATGCTTTCTAAGGTGTGGAGTGCCGGTATGGTGGTTTTCGAGTTGGCGAATGGGCAGTGCCCGGTCGGAACTGTGATTGTGGAACAGTTCAATGCCTTCTGCTCCTCTTGATAGATCTCTCGATAGCTTCCAGTTCTTTCAGCATGCTTGCCATTCCTCTTTGCCTTACTGAGTGTCAGGTATCCATACAAGGCGAAGAATTTCCTTGACTTGTACGAGGCGTGCTGGCGAGTACAGCAGTGCTTCCGAGTGATCATGAACCACACACAGTTTTGCTGACTTGTTGGTGAACTAAGTGCCTCTGCACGCAGCCCGAGTGTGGACCTTAACTGCATCTGCGCTTTCGACATGGAATCTAAAGCGGAATGGGTTCTGACCTCGATATTATTGAGCCCTTGGCCAGTTGCCTATCGCAAGGCGATTTGATCAATTCCCGAAGCAGGAAGCCACACTGGATCGAGACGGCAGAATGAATCCTGAACAGGCTGTGAGTCACGAGTGTTAACCGATTCGGATTTCTCAAGCGAAAGTTGAAGCCTGATAAACAAGCCTTCGGTCACTTTCACTTTCAGCAGTTTCTTCGCATTTTTTCGAGTTGTCGGCGTTCAGCTCTGAGGCCGCGATTGGACACGCACAAGTTTCCATCGGCATTGTGTGGCTTCGTCGCCCAGTGCTTGAAGCGTGACGACACAACGTGCGCCCGCTCTGTGTGGGAGTAGCTTCTTGCGCGCGTTGCATCATTTGCATCACTTACATCAATTGCATCGTTTGAGTATTCAGTGAGAATAAGTGAAAATTGGGCGCTTCTGCCTTTTCGATTCTGCATGTAGCAGTCATTCTCATAGAAACACCTGCAGGAGACCTGATGCGCAGACATTGGTGAAGCACGAGCTGGTTGCAAGTCAAGGTTTGCGTTAGCGTGGAAGAGCTGCGCGATGCGGGATGCGGTCTGTGAGAGAGCCATCGATTGTTCGATTGTTGCAGGTGCCGAGCAGATTAAGCTCCTGGCGGAATGGCTTGCAACGTCGGAGGCTCAAAAGATGGCTGTGCGATGCAGCGATGCAGCATGTCACGGGGGTAGGTGTAGATTAGGTGTAGCCACATATGTTCACGTGTCCAACGATGGCAACACCAGGGGTTCGGGGCTTTAGTTATAATGCATTGAGGTCCTGCAGCACAGTTTCTGTTTAATTTATCGCCTGCAGTTATGCTGGATGACAAGAGGTATTCAGTAATCAGCAATGCAAGCCAGTCTGGGTCGCTTCTGAGTTCCTTTGCAGTGACCTGAGGCTGGTTCGCTCATAAATCTCCACATGGTGAGAAAGGGGTGGCTGGATCCTTGATGGCAATGTCACAACACGTGACAGGCCGCCCTGTCAGTCTCACAGAGCCGTTGCATTGCTTATTGCTTTGCATGTTGCATTATGTTGCATTGCTTATCGCATCGTGTGGTAAAGTCCTCTGGACGGTCTGGGTAGACTGTCGACGCTTGCTGGTGGCACTCTACACATCGGAAGCTCTGGTAGTTGGATCTCAGCCTTGCTGCAATGAGCCAGAACAAACCTCGCACACACAAATGGTTTCACCTGTGGTACTTTAACTTGTCAAGTATTGTCAACTTATGTCCTCTACTCCGGAATGGTGCCAAGTGCGGCGAGTCGCCCCTCGGCTGGTGTAACGCTGTAGTTGGTAGGCACTTGAAGGTAGCTGAGTGGTTCTTTTTTGTGCGTGGTTGCAAGGCATAAGGCTCCTGAGGCCAGCCACCCCTCAGCCAAGTCAGTTGGCGTGCTGCGCATTCAAGCTTTCGAAGCTCTGCGATGCTGCGTGTTGGCTGGGAATCCTGCAGGGTTCATGTTAGTCGGGAAGGCCAGAAGCCGAAAAGGATATGGCAAACCGAAAACATAAGGAATGAAAACCTAAACAGCCATAATATGGTAAACCCAAACCACGAAGTGGAGATGGAAGCCCTCAAAGGATCGCAAACTAAAGGTGCTCGCTATCTCACCAGGCTGCCATTTGCATCGCCGCCTGCGCGACGTATCGTTTGCATGGTGGCGTTGGCTTTGCGACCGTGGGCAGAATTCCCAAGAAGGCGACGCCGAGCAAAGATGGAGAGCTGAGTTACCCACAAGCTATGGGTCCCCGGGCTTTGCTGAATTCAGTTGCAAGTAGAAAGCCCTTGACAAGTGTGCTCACACTGAGGGTTTCGAGGGCTCACAGAGTTTAAGGTTTTAAAGTGTTTAAGGCGGTTTGTTCTGGGCAGGCCCTACGAAAGGGCATTCGGCCGGACAAGCTGTTGTAGTTTGCAGGCTGTTTTTTGTGAAAGCTCCTTCATAGCGACTTGGCCTTCACTGTTGGCTCACCTTCGCCCGTGCGGACGACGTCCCAGAATGTCGAAGGCGCAACGATTCGGAGGGATTCGGCTGCCGGCCGACATCCCACAACACGTCCAAAGTGCAGGGATCCGGCCTCCACCAGCCGTCCCAACGTGTCAGTGTTTGAGTCTTCCTGGGAAGCCTCAACCCTCAAAGCAGATTGGGTGGTTTTCTCGCTGAAAGAGGATGTCAGCATGTGGGGTGGTAAACTGTAAGCCCACAAGTGGAGAGGAAGACAAACCGTGGCCCTGAATTTTAAACGCGCATGTGAGGTAGCAAGCTTGAAGCGGTTTCCTCGCTATACGGGATGATGTTATAATCTCAGTTTGTGGGGGTCTGGAATGGTCATCCTCAATGGTCTCCTTTTTTTTGCGCGCCCAATTTTGCTCTAACCAGAACATGCTACATGAGCACTGATCCAAATGTCCTTCTGCGAAGTTTGGTAAGCAGTGACCCACACAACCTGAAGATATGCCGCGCCTTCCAGCGGGCTTTTCGAGGGTGTGGGCCTGGCCCCTTTAAGTTTCCGGGGGGCCCAATTGAAAACCCTACCGAAGCGGTCTGACATGGCGCCAAACCCTTGAAGGAGCGCCCCAATCTAGCGTTCATTTCGGGTCTAAAATGGTGTCCCCAAACCCTCCGTCCTGGTACAGAATGTTCGGTGGAGGGCCGTAAGTTCCAGCCCTAAACCTTGAAAGGGGAGGTGGTTGCAGATGACGATGTTGGGACCTTTTGCGGGCCAAAATAAGTGCCTATATTGAAGTTCCCGTGTTTCTTACTACGTCAGCTGGCGAAGTAGCGCTGCAGAGGTGGCGGCTGATGATGTGTTGCGCTGCAGGGCGGAGTTCTGCTACGAGTTGAAGCACCGTGGTTTTGCAATCGTCCAGTCCGATTTGAAAAGGTGCCTTGGGGCCAAAAAGGGATGTTTCTGCTTGTCACACGCATAAATGTGCGCGTCAGTTTTAGTGAATGTTTGTGAGGCGGAAGGACGCTTTGAGTTGGTTGGAGAGTCTGGCCGGAGAGAGGGACCCGCAGCTGGCAGACTACGGCCTTGATTCCCTTTCTGGCCACGTTCGGCATGAGAGGGTGGAGTTCCCAAGACCTTTGCAGAGATTAGACATCACTGGAATCTCAGCTGGAGAGGCTGTCGCAGATGCAGGCGCTGCAGCCACCCTGCACCTAGCGAGAGAATTGCATGAGCTGTCTTTGACGTGCCTGGCGGCAGTGGCACAGCATGAAGAAATGCCAGAGCTCCTTGATCTCGTGACAGAGACGCCCGAGCCGCTCCACAGTGCAAAGGAGCTGTGACAAAAGTACAATGGGTTGCCCACTAGCGTGCGCGGGGGGGAAGTGGCACATGGATGTGAACCTATTCGCAATGTGCCAGGAGCCAAGTTTCCTTCGAGCAAATATTTATGGCGGCAAAGACAGATGCTTGCCTGATGTATTGCCGTTGTAGCACGCTCGGGAAAGGCATCCCTTTCTGCCATGGAACCGTACATTGAGGGGAAGCTTTCTATTGAGGTGTTTCTCTTTTGCGTTACATGGGGATTCAGGTGTTGTCGCCGTGTCCTCTCGCCGCTTAGGAACCCCGAACCTGACCTGAGGATGGTTGATACAATCATGCGATCCCAACTGCTAGAAGTCTCTGCAAGGGCCTAAAGGTTCAAACTGCGATCGGAGATATATTATTTTTTACACAGCGTAATAAGGGAAAGTATCGCTTGTTCCAGGCAGCTCCGTTCAGGTCTGGTTTCTTTCGATCCCTCCCATTCACTGTGCACAGTCCACCGCTCGCCTGCTAGTTTGGGGGCTAGCGAAACTTAGGGTGACGTAAGTTTTTGATATCCAAAGCCCTGTAACGGGCGGCGTTGGGTTGGGGCCATGTCGCAGGGTCACCTTCGACTATGTTCCAAAGGGATTCATTGGGGTTTTACATTGTCTTAGGGCATAGGCCTTGCTTCTCCCGGTTGCGCAGAAGCCGCTCTGACAAAAACAAATGTGACTCGCTGTGCCGAATGGTGTCGAGTGCGGCTCGTGCTTGCTGGTGTTGCAACTCATACCCGCAAGTTGGCAGGGCCTTCTGAAAGGAATGCCAAACGATGACAAGTCACGTTTATTCTTGGCTGAAATCGAGGTGTTGCATGCTTTGCTATGGTCGAGTTAGAATAAGTAAAATACATCTTGCGGCAAGAAACTGGAAACCCTGCAACTGCCGCGGCCCCACATGGCTAGCATGAATTGAGGTGCTGGACCCTGCTGGCACCTGGACCTAGGACTATTGACTCTTGCACCAGCAGGGTCATGGCCTGCATTGACGCCTGGCGGACATTTCATCTCTGCAGTATGTTCCGTATGCCGGGGCGGTTATGTGTGTTCAAAAAAGTCTGTGTCCTGCCCTGTTCTTCTTCATCTTATATTGCGTGCTGCTAAGGATGGCATCCCCCTTTCATGACACAATCGGTGAAACAGCTTTCTTGGAAGAGCTTCTGGATCCAGACCGCAGCATGGTTGCGACGTATGTATGCAAGGGCACCCGGCACGAGGCATAGCTCGCATGAGTGCAGGGATACATGTCAGCAAATTGTTCTACAATAGCACGTGTAAGCACAAGCGCGACGGGTCGTGGCCCTTAAGAGGATGCTGGAACCGGGGCAAGTCCTTCAGTACACAGAAAGGTTCCGGGGTGGTGCGAGCAAGCTACGCTGCAGAGTAGGCCGACAGTTGTCACTTGTTATATGAGTTCCAAGCCATGGCTACTCTGTTCAAGCATGTGGTACAATTTGGCCTGGCAGTTGAACTATCTGACGCCCAATGTCTGTTGTGTTGGTCTCTGGGATGCTAAGGAGATGTGCTGGTTTTTGCCGGCACTGCTCTAGTTCTTGCCACAGCATCAGCTTATACTGGACTGGTGCATGGGGTGTCGGCTGGCAGGCTCAAACAAGGAAGAGCGCGACACTACACATCACTTAGCAGAGGTTTCTCATAGTTTCCTTGCATAGTAGGTTTGGTTGGGAACAGCAAAACGCTTTTCCTGTGTATATGCTGTTGTCGAGGTGTCTCAGTGCCCTATTTCCTGCGGCCGCGTCGCGGAGCCACCGTGGAGAAGCCACCCTGCTGCGATGAGAGCTTGGTGCCTCATCTGCAGTGGCATTCCGTGTGACAGTTTAGCAATGACAGCTTGTCATGATGCAGGCTTACCTTTACCCGGCCGCAGTGCAGCCAGAAGGCCCATTTACCGATGGGTTTCCAAGGTCTTCGTGCTGTTTTCCGGGCATCAGGGAAGGCTTGAATAAGCAAGGCTCAAGTCTCTGACGCCCGCTAGCTGTCACTCCCGAGCGGTGGATTGTTGGTCCGGAGGCGGGGCTGCGCAACCTGTGCTGGATCTTCTGCGCTTTCATCGGGTCTTTGCCTGAGTATGTCTCCGCCACAACAGCCCGCAATTGTAACTTCTTGGGCTGGTCACTTGTCCTAAGGACTTGTATGGCCGACTCTGTGCACGTGGTCAAGTCGTTCCGCTTTCAGCCTTTGCTTCACCTGCCCGACCCCAAGTTTCAGGAACAGCAGCGTGTATCTCCGATGCAGCCTCTGTGACAATGAGGAGCTGCAACAGAAAGTGAGGGAAGAGTATTATTTGTGAGCACCCGTGGACAAAAGACGGTCCTTTTGGCCTCGATTGTCCATTTCTCGTCGGATTTTTGTTGCTTCCATTTCCGCATTCATTCCCACATAACAGATATGGAGCGCCGTATTTGAGGTTGCATGCTTACGAAATGAGAACTCGTTTTTTTGGACGGAAAATATCCCCTACATTCTTCTTATTTTGTATTCTCGTCCTATTGGTCGTTTCGAGTTTGGGGTGAGGACGACTGGGGGGAGGATTTTGGATAATGGGTGACTTGATAAGCATAAATGTCGACTATCAACGTGCTTGATTAAAAATATTTAATGGAAACAAATAAGAAGAAGTGATAAACATCATATAATTTGACCTGCATTTTTAGAGATCCTAATGATATCATATCATTGGG